>JACEEZ010009604.1:35000-52500 GCA_016584305.1 Chionoecetes opilio | reverse complement strand
GCCTCTTGTAGCTTCCTTATTCCTTAGACATTTCAGATTTACACTTCAATACAATAACTAAAAATGTTATTAATATAAATGTAGTCTAGTGCTAAGTGTAGTTTCGTCAAAGTGCAAAGGAAGTGACAGCGCTAGAGACATCTGGTGGTTAGTTTTGAAAGTTCCCCATTATCCTATCTTCATAAGCTTTATTGGAAGGCTACGTCTACACATTAACCCCTTCACGCCCAGATCTTGCCTTTGCTATAAAAAAAATGTCCGTTGTCGAGATATAAAAGTACAAAAACTAACTGAATATAGCACATTAGTTAGTGGACAAGGATACTAAACAGGTCATATCTATAAAATATTGCTTATATTTATTAAAAATCGTGTAATGGTACCCAAATTACAATAGAAATTACGTTCTGGGTCTCAAGGGGTTAAGCCTGGATGATCTATCAATTACCATAAATTCCCTGTGCTTCTTCGGGCATTTCAGAATTACACTTCAATACTAACTGAAACAGTTATTAATATAAATGTAGTTTAGTGTTAAGTGTAGTTTAGTCAAAGTGCAAAAGAAGTGACAGCGCTAGAGACATCTGGTGGCGTTAGCTTTGATAGTTCCCCATTCTCCTATCTTCATAAGCTTTATTGGAAGGCCACGTCTACACATTGAAAAAGACTGAGTAAATGCAATGAAAAATGCTCATACTTTGCCTCAGCTCCCCTCCATATGGATTGGCTGCCTCGGGAAACAAAGAGAGGGAAGGGTGGAAAGTAAAATAATTTGTTTAGAATCCTGCTATCTTTAAATTGAACTCTGAAGTCTTCCATCTAACGTCCTGAAACACGATGTTAAAAGTAAAAAGTATCATCAGTGGTCTTATCAAAACAGGAGAGAAAAGACGTAACAAATATTGATGTGTTTTAACCATGGACGGAATCGGCAGCATTGACTGAAAACTTCTAGAGGCTTTGTATGGGCTTCGATCTAAATATATATTAAATACGTTATATATAAAAAAAAGTTAGTCTACCCCACTAACATATTACTTTACATAAAAATAAACTGTATATGAAAGTTGCCGTATAAGTATAATGGTTCGGTATTCGACAGAAAAAAATCTGGTATCATAGCCTTTGTGAAAAAAAAGTTTAAAAAGCGTTCTATAATAATATAAAGCAAGGATAGTATATCAGAGATCAAGTATTAGCAGTAAGATGGAGGGACGAGTACTGGGAAGATTATTTCAGGGAAGAAAAAAGGGTGCGCCGAATACAGAGATGACTTCTGGGAAAGAAATCAATTGATAAACAAGAACATTTCCGAAAAGCAGACTGTATCCTTATCAAAAAAGAATTCCAGGATAACATTTGGTTCCATGGTTGTTAAACATGATCATGGAAGAAAGGGAGGCGTCAAGGATCAAGGTATTGCAGGTACTGCAAGGATCAGGGGAGGCGGTAGCAGAGTGGTTAGCGTCTCCGACTGGCGTTCTCGGTGACCCAAGTTCGATCCCCGACGAAACCCAAAACCTTTATGTACCGTCGAGTGGCCTAAGAACACCCACATGCCCTGCCCATTAACTCTACCTTCGATTGCGAGTGCATCGGAGTACACAGGGGGGCAGCATGAGCCTCTAATCACAGGCGTCACTATAATACTCCTGCCTGCGCCACCACGGGCGAGGACCAACCATCACAGCAGCCCTCAAGTGAACCTCCAGAGCCTACCATTCGAGACCTGGGTCACCACTGCCTACAGGCGCAATAGGCACAGATGGAAAAAAAAAAAAAAGTTTGGCTTATAATACGGATGTGAGGATCAAAAGAGGGGAAAAGCTTCGTATATAGGGAGGGAGCAGTGACAGATGATAGGTATGGAAGATTAAGATAGGATTGTAGGAGTAAGATCCCTGAACACTATACAGAGTTACACATCCAAGGAGCAGCACCCTTTTGTTTTATCAACGTATCCTAAGAATGGAAAGCTGATCTCGAGACAAAAATGGAGGAGGACAGTAAAGGCTACTAAAAATACTGTAAGGCTGTACAAAAGGCTGTAAAAATACAGACAACAAAAAGAGACCTAATTTTGTGAGGAGAGTGGAACATTATTATGAAAGAATGTAAAAAAACCGGGTACATAACACTGCAGCACTGTGTAAGAGTACTGTGTAGATAACCCCGCAGCACTGTGTAAGAAAACTTAAAAAAGAAAAACATTGCAGTATGGATCACGGACAAAAAATGTATGCAAGGGGCCTCCTGAAATGAAATTGAGGCTTCAAAGATAATTAATGATGGGCAGCGCTTTTATATTCTCGATTTTTTCACCAATAGCAAAATGGAAAAGGACTTTTTTTTACATTTGTGCCTATAGCGCGTGTAGGCAGTGACCTCCAGGGGTGGGATGGTAGGCCCTGGAGGTTCACTTGAGGGCTGTGATGGTTGGCCTCGCCCGTGGTGGCGCAGGCAGGATTGTTATAGTGACGCCTGTGATTAGAGGCTCATGCCGCCCCCCTGTGTCCTCCGATGCACTCGCCGTCGAAGGTAGAGTTAATGGGCAGAATGTGGGTGTTCTTAGGCCACTCGACGGTGCAGAAAGGTTTTGGCACCTGGCAGGATTCGAACTTGGTACAACGAGCTTACAACTTCCAGACGCTAACCACACGCCCACCGCTCTCCAACTAATATTAAGTTATTACTCTCAGTGTTGCTTAAGGTAGAGACGAGGATGAAAAGCATTGTATTATGATGCTGGTCGTGGTTATGATTAGTGTGACATTTTTTTTGCAGAGAAGGATGGTAGATGACATGATGGAAAAAAACATTTTTTTGAAATATGATTATAATGAGAGATGTTGCCACGAGCTTATAACTTTACAAAGAAATATAATGATATCTGACTCGTATATATATGCAGAGATAAATCATTGCAGCCATTACACCACAGCAGACATTTCTTGCCAGTCATTATAACGACTGATATTTTTGTATCAATCGTTAAAAGGGCCTATGAAATATATATAATAAATAGCCTTAAATAGCCTATAGTCCTATAATGGTCCTATAAATAGCTTAAGAATTACAATCGTATACGCTCAGGACATGTTCTTCGTTGCCCTGGAATTTTATACCTCGCATATCCATTGTTTGAGAGGCGACATACACACACTTGCATGAAATAGTGAGGCTTGCTGTGGCCAGAACCCTCCCTGTTATAATCCCCATCGATCGCAGCTGTAAAGAAAAAAAGAAAAAAGATCCGAGGTGGCTGAAAGACTATCCCTAGGAAAAATGTTTTGGCGAGTGTTAAGAGAATCGTGAGTCCGAGTGACGGGGTGAGAATTCTCTTGAGTTTGTGACTCTCTGTCTGCAAATATACAGGAGGAATTACTACTGCAGTGCTGAATGTTAGGTATTCATTATATTGTACTACTAGCCGCAAAGCCGCCCTTGGAGCGGACTTTTTGGCTAGCTCCTGCGGAGGGCTATTGCTGGGTCTTCGGCCCACCACCTGTGTTTGGTGGGCCGAAGGCCCACCAAACACAGACTCTCCAGATAGCCCCTTCTAACTTTCCTGAAATCATGGATGTAGAAATGTATGTATTAACGCCAACCCATTCATCACCCCCCACCCATTCACTCACCCATTACCCATCACCCCCCACCCATTCACTCAACCCATTACCCATCACCACACACCCATTACCCATCACCCCCCACCTATTCCCTCACCCATCACCCCCAACCCATCACCCCCCTCCCATTCACTCACCCATCACCCCAAACCCATTACCCATCACCCCACCAATTCACTCACCCATTACCCTACATCAGGGGTTCTCAAACTGGGTGCCGCGGCACCCTGGGGTGCCACGGACAGCGCCTAGGGGTGCCACAAGATTGCCATGAATTTTGGCAATAATGGCAATAGAATGTAATAGTACTCCTTGCGTAACCAAATTTTCTTTGTTTATACGCGTCGGTCGTCCAGTACCTGATCGGTTCTTGTCCCATTTTTGTCAGTGAGGCACTATACATCGAGCTGTACGTGTGTATTCCTTGCTGCTTCTGATATTCTGCAGCTGTATTGAACTTGCAATGGATAAGTTTGTCATTAAGAAGAGAAAACATGGAGATTGTGGTGAGGGTGAAGAAGGAAACGAAAGTAGAAGTACGAGTGAAAAAGATTTGGCCATTCCCACAGCAAAAAAATCAGCTTCCAAAAAAGCAGGAAAAATCGCTCCTATTTGGATAATTATCTAGATTTGGGATTCTTTTGGTGTGGCGATGAGGTTAATCCTACACCACTGTGTGTTATTTGTGGTGATAAATTAGCTAATGAGGCGATGGTACCCAGCAAATTAAAGAGGCATTTATCTTTGAAACATGGTCATCTTGCCAACAAGCCTCGATCCTACTTGAAGGACTTTTAAATGAGCAAAAACAACAGAGGGTGATGCTTTCTAAAACAGTCACAGTTTCTGATAAAGCACAAGAGGCCAGCTACTTAGTTGCAGAGTTAGTCGCTAAAAGCATGAAACCTCATACAATAGCAGAGACACTAATTCTTCCGGCTTGTAGTGCCATTGTAAAAACAATGTTTGGAAGTGAAGCAGAAAAACAAGTGAAAAAAATTCCCGTCTCGGATAGTACCATCAGCAGACGGATTCATGATATGTCAGCAGACATAGAGGAAACTGTATGTGCCTCTGTAAAGGAAAGTGAAATGTTTGCACTTCAGGTAGATGAGTCCACAGATATTGGAGGTAAGGCTCAACTATCGGCATTCATTCGCTACATTCATGATGTTAAAATAGTGGACCAGTTTTTCTGTTGTAAGGAACTTGAGGAAACAACAACAGGCAATGATATTTTCGCTACATTAAGTGAGTACATAAAATCAGTTGGTTTGTCCTGGCAATCTTGTGTAGGGATTTGTACAGACGGGGCGCCTGCCATGATTGGCTCAATTAAAGGATTTGTGTCACTAGTGAAGAAAGAAAACAGCAGTGTCATAACAACACATTGCTTTCTCCATCGTGAAGCGCTGGTTGCTAAGACAATTGGCAATGATTTGAAGTCTGTACTGGAGAAAGTTGTAAAAATGGTGAACTTTATAAAGAGTCGGCCACTTAAGACTCGTCTGTTTGCTAAGCTGTGCGAAGAGGTTGAGGCAAAACATGTGAATCTTCTTCTACACACGGAGGTGAGATGGCTGTCAAGAGGGAAAGTATTGTCACGTGTGTATGAACTGAAGGAAGAGATGCTTACTTTTTTCACCCTTGAACAACAAGAGGAATTCTGTGACTTACTGGCAGATGACACTTGGTCTGCCAAATTGTCTTACTTGGTAGACGTATTTGAACATTTAAACAAGGTAAATTCCAGCATGCAAGGTAAATCAGAAAATATCTTATCTTCCACTGATAAAATTAACACTCTGAGAGAAAAACTGCGATTGTGGGTTGGCAGAGTAAAGAAAGGCAATTTGGATATGTTCCCACATGCTGCAGCAGCAACAAGCGGTAGACGTAGACTTCGTAGAGAGATCATTTCTATTATTTCTGAGCATCTTGAGAAACTGGAAAAGCAACTTCAGCACTATTTTCCAGACATATGCACTGAAAACTATGACTGGATAAGAAACCCATTTGTTGCACCAGTATCAACCCAATCTCAGCTTACCGGGGGCCTTACCCTCACGGAAGAAGAGCAGTTAGTGGAAATGCGTAATGATCGTAACCTGAAGTTATTGCACATGCAGCTGCCTCTTGACGAATTCTGGGTTCAGATGAAGGCTAAGTATCCTCAAGTTGTAAAGAAAGCTCTGGTAATCCTTATCCAGTTCTCTACATCTTACCTGTGTGAGCTGGGATTTTCTGTTCTAGCAAACATTAAAACGAACACAAGAGGGCAAGATTGCAAACTCTTGAAGAAGAAATGAGAGTATGTTTGTCCACTATTCAACCCAACTTGAAAAGGATCTGTCAGTCACATCAAGCACATGTATCTCACTAAATCAGGTTAGCTTTTGTTTGTTTTGCTTATTTGACTATCAGTGATTATCATGCCTTTTTTCTTCTTCTTTTTATGCTACTTTGCATTTATAACTCTTAAGTTAATCTAATATTCTGAATCTAATTCCACTGATGAGTTCTATGTTTGGGCATGTACTACAGTAGCCTACATCATATGTTAATTTTGGTTTGAGTACGGATAATAATTTTAAATAATTAATTAAAGTAATTCCAACAGGTACAATTTTATATCAGAAGTTAATTCATGTGAGGAGGGGTGATGGTGAAAAAGGGGTGCCACAGAAAGGATTATATAAATCCAGGGTGCCATCACTGACAAAAGTTTGCGAACCTCTGCCCTACATCAAGGTTTCCTCAATTCTCGCAATCCACTTTTTTTCACAATTCTCGCTAATAGGCTGCTAAAAAGAAAAAGAAAAAAGTGATCAGATCATCCCCAAAAGGGCCTTAAACCCTTCCCCTGGTCAACCTGGTTCCAAAACTGTGCCATATGATGGGATTGCGCCACGGGGGGCGGAACCTATAGCACACACACACACAGAAACACACACACACGTGCGATGGTCAGGTTGATAACGTTCTGGACTCTCACTCTGTGGGTAGGCAGTTCGAATCCTCGCGCTCCCGGGGATTTTTCACTTGACAAATTCGGGCGGTTACTGTCCCCCTTGAGCAAGGGGATGGGGGTGTGTGGTGTGTGAGGTCCCAGCATTGCCCAAAGATCGGTAATAATAAGCTCCAAGCTCGCACTGAGAGGGTGAAACTGGCGATCGCGAGACAGCTCGCGTGGACAAAGACCATGGGTGAATAACACACACACACTTTCGCTTATATTATTATAGATATGAGAGAGAGAGAGAGAGAGAGAGAGAGAGAGAGAGAGAGAGAGAGAGAGAGAGAGAGAGAGAGAGAGAGAGAGAGAGAGAGAGAGAGAGAGTACAAGTAAAGAATTATCATATTACTTTATGTGAGTACAGAATGAATTATTATTTCATCTATGTTAAAAATTTGGCATCGTGATATCCACATACATAAAGATTGAGTAATTGTGAATGTAACCTTTTGGACCCATTACGGAAATTATTGTAGCTCTCATTAGTGGAGTGTCTTTTACAAAACACATAGGGGAAAAAATGGATTTACTAATGTCCCTTACACTTAATCGTTTCCTTTCCTTCGCCTACTGTGTTTTCCACAATGATAAAACCGGAGTCTGATCAACAGAGTGTCTATTATAAAATACATAGAGAAAAAAATTAATCTACTGCACTGTTGTCCATAATAGTTCATAATTTGCTTTCCTTCGCCTCCTGACAAAACCGGCTGCCAATACCTGCCATGTCGTGTCACATCGTTGTTACAGTCCGCTAGCACGATCTCACAACATGACCTCAGCCAAGATGTGCTTCGCCGCCCAACAACACGTCTGCTCAGGCTAACAACCCTCTCTTACACTTCCCTCTACTCAGTACACTAACAAATAATCAGAAAACTCATACCATATGCTAGCAAAAAACGCTAAAATTACTGTTAGGCGCTAAGAACAAACGCTATGAAAATGCGAATATGAATATAATGCTAAGAAAATGCTAGATTATAGTTTTAGCGTGCATTCCTTGATAGACACTGTAGGCTCATTATGTATACACAATATTTATATTTGGTATGAATTTAGTTATAGGTGTCAAAAATGTAGTCTTAGTTACGAGCGAGCGCGAAGCGCTCGAGAGTCCTCACTGGAAACGAGATTTTTCTCACTTAAGCGGCCGACCCGACCCGACCCGACCCGACCCGACCCGACCCGACCCGACCCGACCGTCACGCTTTTCAGGAGCTTATATCTTTGGAATCCTGCTTCCGATTGACAAGCGGTCTTTGCCATCTGATTCAATCCCTTTTGTGCTTGACATGTTTTGTCTCACGTGAGGGGTCAGCATGGCGCGTGGCGCGTGCCGCGTGAGGGGTGTCAGACAACGTTATCTTGCTATAGCTGCGAAACGGCTATACCGACTAAGTTAAAATTTGGTGTGTGGTTTGAGACCACACACCTAGCAATGTCACACAGGTCAAACTCCGGGTGACGCCGCACGTGCGGCGGGTTTCTACGGGCTCGCTCGTCCTTCGTCGATTAAGGCGTCTTACTGGTTGCAATGGCCCAGCAACACGCCACAAGCGTCCCCTGATTTGTTATTACCAACACTGAAATGATGTGCAATACTTGTGATTTATGGAAGTGAAAGTGACGGAGTACATTGGGGAAACAATGGCAGTGTTATGTGCCAGGTCACGGATCGTTTTATGGTGATATATCTTTACATGGAAAGTTAATTACTAGCTTTAGACTGCCGATGATAATCTAAAAGCTTTTAATCCCCTGAGGCCCACACTGTAATTTGGCCACCATTTGACGATTTTAATGAATCTACGTAAGCAATGTGTTACAGATACAGTAGTAATATGACCTATTTAGTATCATTGTCCATGAGCTAATTTGGTATATTAGATATTATTTGTAATTTTATACCTAACAACAGACGATTTTATATAGCAAATGAACTAGCTGGGCGTGAAGGGATTACTATCTATAATAATATAATCGAAAGTGTGTGCATGTGTGTGTCCGCTATAAGTTCCGCCCCCAGTGGCGCAATCCCATCATATGGCGCAGTTTTGGAGCCAGGTCGACCAGGGGAAGGTTTTAAGGCCACTTTAGGGGATGATCCGATCACTTTTATTTATTTTTATTTTTAGTATTAGCGAGAATTGTGAAAAAAAATAAAAAATTACGCGAGATATTTTGCATGAAAAAAGAAAGATATCGAAACGAACGCACGACTGACGGACGGTTTCTTTTACTTCAGTCCTATTACTTCAGTCCTATTACTTCAGTCCTATTACTTCAGTCCTATTACTTCACTAGCCTACTTCCTATTACTTCAGAGTCATCGCTGGACAAGGAAAGGGAGAAGTTGTGTTCACTCCCAAGATTCCAATCATCCCATCAGACATGCCATTTGATTTCAAGAGACTTCAGTTTCCAGTGAAAGTCAGCTTTGGCATGTCAATCAACAAGTCACTAGGCCAATCACTGAAGTATGTTGGACTTCACCTACTTCATACTTGCTTCTCCCATGGTCAGCTCAATGTTGGATGCTCAAGAGTGGGAGATGGCAGCAAGCTCTTTATCCTCACACCCAACAAAAAGACCAAGAACATTGTCTATCCTGCTGCTTTGCAGTAATATTTTGTCAGATTTTGTGATAACCCAAAAAATTGTCTGAGATTAAACTCATGGTTGTGTGAAATACATTATCATTGAAATACAAGTGTTACAATTATTGGGCCGAAGACCCACCAAAAGCCCTCCGCAGGAGCTAGCCAAAAAGTCCGCCCGGAGGGCGGCTTTTCGGCTAGTGTAACATAATAACTCTGTCTTCAAGTAAATGATAATAATGTTAAGGAGGATATGTCACTTGCTGGGTCGTCCAAAATGTTATCTTAATCCCTTCACGCCCAGATTTTTCCTTTGCTATATAAAATGGTGTGTTTTCGAGCCATATAATTGCGAAAAGTAACTGAATATACCAAATTAGTTAGTCGACAATGATACTAAACAGGTCATATCTATAAAATACTGCTTATAGCCACTAAAAATTGTCTGATGGTACCCAAATTACAATGGAAATTACGTTCTGGGTCTCAAGGGGTTAAAGCCGAGATGTTGTCTGTACCTGCCATCGTATTACCGTGTTTCCCGCCACTAATGGCTTTACATGTATAATGCATAGGAGGCCCCGATCCGCAGTATGTAGTACAGAGTATTATGTCTATGAAGCCAGAGACACATAATTCAATTGGATTATCATAATTGTGTCCCAACTTTCACGGGCGTATTCAAGTACTTAAACTTACTTAAATGTTTTTTGACTTATAAATGTATGTGATAATTGATCTTGAAATAGAAAGACTTGCCTCCTTTTCTTCTTTACATTACAACAGGCTGCCTAAGGATAAAAAAAAAGTAACAAAAAGTCCGCTGTCTGCCAGTCCCTATAAAGCAGCGAATAATAAATTGTAGAAAGGGGGGTGGGCCAATTTAGTACGGAAGGTGTCTTGTCACTCCTCTCTTGAATAGGTAAAATAGGAAAGTCGTAGGTAAGCTAGGCTAATCTAGGTTAAGTCGTTAATTTAGTTAAGTTAGTTAAGATAGTTTAGTTAAGTTTAGTAAGCTAAGTCGCTAAATAAGTCGAAGGAAAGTGGAACAAATAGAAACAGGAAGAGAGTTTCAGAGCTTACCATTGGAAGGGATGAAAGCGTGAAGATACTGATATACTCTTGCGTTAGGAAGATGGACAGAATAGGGATGAGAATGAGTAGAAAGTCTTGTGCAGCGAGGCCGCGGGAAGGGGGAAGGGATGCAGTTAGCAAGTTCAAAAGAGCAGTGAGCATGAAAATATCGGTAGAAGATAGCAAGACAAGCAACATTGCAGCGGTGATTTAAAGATTGAAGACAGTCAGTCAGAGGAGGGGAGTTGATGAGACGAAAAGCTTTTGACTCAACCCTGTTTAGGAGAGCTGTATGAGTGGATCCTCCCCAAACACGTAAGACATACTCCATACATGGGCGGATAAGGCCTCTGTACAGAGCAAGCAGCTGGGAGGGAGAAAAAATTGACAATGTTGCCACAGGACACCTAACTTCTTAGAAGACTGGAAAAACTTTCAAACTCTTTAGAATTTCCCAGCCTCCACTATAAAAAAAAAAATCAATATGCTTCCTCAAAACTGGAAATATGAAAACTAGTGAATGTTTCAATGAGTCGCAATAAATAACAACAATGGGAAATCACTTTGGTTGCAGAACGCGATATGTCAAGCCATAACAAATATAGTATATTCGCGTACAAAAGATACAAACAAATGCGTACAATAAAAAAACTGCAAATGTTGTTGCATTTTTTTTATGCATGGACTGTGTTCATGGGGGTTTTTCACTCGCTGCTTTATTATGAATTTGTTGGTCAGTCGCCCGAGTTTCACTTTTCCGTGGATGCAGCCAGACTGATCCTCCTCCCACGTAACTATGTACCCACGTAATACTGTAACCACGTAACACTGTACCCACGTAACACTGTAACCGCGTAACACTGTAACCACGTAACACTGTACCCACGTAACACTAACCGCGTAATACTGTACCCACGTAACACTGTACCCACGTAACACTGTACCCACGTAACACTGTAACCACGTAACACTGTAACCACGTAACACTGTAACACTGTAACCATGTAACACTGTACCCACGTAACACTGTAACCACGTAACACTGTAACCGCATAACACTGTAACCATGTAACACTGTAACCACGTAACACTGTAACCATGTAACACTGTAACCATGTAACACTGTAACCATTTAACACTGTAACCATGTAACACTGTAACCATGTAACACTGTACCCACGTAACACTGTAACCGTGTAACACTGTAACCATGTAACACTGTACCCACGTAACACTGTAACCATGTAATACTGTAACCATGTAACACTGTAACCATTTAACACGGTAACCATGTAACACTGTAACCACGTAACACTGTAACCACCTTACACTATAACCACGTAACACTTGGATAAGGGGAAAAAATTGAGAAATAACAAAAAGCCCGTCATGGCAACAGCCTCTATAAGTTACACAGTTAGGTATTTTAGCAAGGAGGGTGTGCCAATATAGTTTCAGAAGTGTCCTGATATCTTAAAGTAATTTAAGTCGTAGGAAGATGAGAAAATTAAATAAGGAAGGGATCCAGAGATTACCAGTAAGAGGGATGAAAGAGTAAAGTTACAGGTGAACTCTTGCATTAGTAGGATAGACAAAATATGAAGGAGATTAAGTAAGAAGACTTTTGCAGCGAGGCCGTGGGAGTGGGGGAGGCATGCAGTTAGCACGTTCAGAAGAGCAGTGAGCATGAAAATAACGGTAGGAGACAGCAAAAGAAGCAACATTGCGGCGGTGATTGAGAGATTGAAGACAGTTAGGTAGAGGAGGGGAGTTGATGAAACGATAACTTTTGACTCCATCATGTTTAAGAGAGCTGTATGACTTGATCCCCCAAGCAAGGTCCTTGCACATAGCAACCATTTAGGAGGGAAAAAAGAATAAACGCAGACGCCATAGTCCACCTAACTTCTTAAAAGCTCTGCCCCATCCTGGTATTTAAGAAAGATCAGAAGTTAGGCACTCTGTGGCATCCCTCCGTGAAGCACTGGTTTCCTATATGCACACACACACACACACACACACACACACATATATGTGTGTCTGTGTAGTCTGTCTAGTGTGTGAGTGTGTGTGTGTGCGTTTGTATGTGTGTGTGTGTGTGTGTGTATATGTATTTGTGTGTGTTTCCTTGTGTTGGTGTGTCTGTGTATTCATCTAGTTGTATTCATCTAGTTGTATTTTACAGGGCCAGAGCAACGCTCGTTTGGCCCCGTCTCCATATCGACATTTTATTTTTCTCATTCATCCTAAGTGTTGGCCGAAACCACCACCCCGGGAGGCGGGTCACAAACCCCCGGCTAACACCCGGTACCCATTCACTGCTGGGTGGACAGGGGCTCGGGTTTTTAAGAAGACCGCCCGTCTGTCTTCGCTCCGCCTGGGGATCGAACCCGGGACTTCTCGGTTGTGAGCCGAGCATGCTAACCCTTACACTACGGAGTTCCCCAGTGTGTGTGTGTGTGTGTGTGTGTGTGTGTGTGTGTGTGTGTGTTAGTGTGTGTCTATTCTCTCTCTGTCTATCTGTGTCTATTTCGGTTTTATTCATACGTGACCTTTCAGCTTCCATTCTCTTGCTCTATATTTATCCTCCATTTCTTGGCTGGCTGTCTCCTCCCCTCCTTCCACTTCTTGCGAATGTGCAAATGTTGTCTCCCTTTATTTGCCTTTCAGCAGCAGCATCACACCTCCGCGTCGCCTCGCTAGCTCCATCCTTGCCATTATTGCTGCGATATCTTTCCCTGATTCCCTTGTTTGTGCAGACTTGTCTTTCCACCCTCGTGCTTGTTCGTAGCCTGCTAACTCCACACCCTTTACCCTTTGCTTGCTCTCTTCACAACAGCTTACTTGGTTGCTTTTCTCTTTGGTTTTGTTTTTACATCACAAAGGGCTATCCGAGGACAAAACAAAAAGAGGTAACACAAAGTCCGCTTAGTTGCCAGTCCCTATAAAGAAGACAGTAAGAGAATAAGGAAAGGGGGGTCGGCCAATTTAATTCGGGAGGTGTCTTGTTGCTCCTCTCATGAAAACATTTAAGTCGTAGGTTAAGGTAAAGATGGGGGCATACTCTATGCTACGCGTAGCCTTCGATGTTCATCTCCGTAGCATTAGCCCTTGAGCCTGTGGTGGGTGAGGACCCGTTACCCCGGAACACAGGGCTAGTGTGACATCCGGGTTACCACAGTTACCTTCCCCAGGTTTCCCCAGTTACCCATTTACCAACCCTGAAAAGGAAGAAGAACAGCTGGGTTGGCTGTTCGACACCGACTTGCCCTTACCTGGCCCGGATTCGAATCAGGGCCTGCAGATTCGTAGCCAGGCACTCTAGTAACTACACCACGGAGGCGATTTAAGTCGTAGGAAGATGGAAACCTTTGCACTCGTGACCTGTTCAGTGTTCAACCCTCGGTCCCTTCCCTTATCCAGGCCGCCGGTGCTGCAAAACAACCTTGTTCTTCAATAGAATGACAGTATTTCTCGCTTTATAGAGAGAGTTTTACGCAGTATTCAGTATTTTTCATTATATTGAAAATTCTGATAAATATTAAAAGCCTCTGTTCAAGGAAAGACTAAAAAAGGAATATATATGCATTGTGTGTGCATGTGTGTGTGTGTGTGTGTGTGTGTGTGTGTGTGTGTGTGTTGTGTGTGTGTGTGTGTGTTTGTGTGTGTGTGTGTGTGTGTTTGTTTCTGTGTGTGTGTGTGTGTCTGTGTGTGTGTGTGCATGTGTGTGTGCTTGTGTGTGTGTGTGTGTGTGTGTGTGTGTGTGTGTGTGTGTGTGTGTGTGTGTGTGTGTGTGTAGTACATGGCTACATGGTGGTTGATGGTAAACTCAGGTTGGTTGTTATGTTTATTGCTGGACAGAGTTGTAGGTGGTACAAGGGTCTGTGTCGTAGTGAGTGTCTCTCTACTTGAGACTTCCTGTATATAAAGGCTGGGACGTCTAATCTCTTAATGGGCGTCTCGGCAAGATCACAGAGAAGTGGGAGGCGAGTGCTAGGTGAAATACATTAAGAGGTATCACATGTCCTGGATGTGATAATCTCTAGGAAAACTTTGGAAGGTGATTAGCCAGGTGTTCAGACTGAAATATCTTCGTCGTGTTGCTACATTACTCCCCCTCTAGTTGCGAGGTAGGAGGAACGAAATCGTTTTCTTGGAACGACCTGGCACCACACTGAAAAGAAATAGCTTCGTATCTTAAGGATAATGACAAAATAAACCAAGATCAACATGGCTTCCGTTCCAGCCACTCATGCCTTTCACAATTACTCGCCCATCATGAAAAAATTTTCAGAGCACTTGAACACAATAAAGATGTTGACGTGATCTACCTAGACTTGGCAAAGGCATTCGATAAAGTGGACCACGGCATATTGCTGCATAAAATACGCAGCCTGGGTATATCGGGAAAACTCGGAGTGTGGTTGCATTCTTTCCTCACCCACCGACAACAATTTGTAGCAGTTGATTGTGTAGTGTCCCAGATGTCTGGAGTCACTAGTGGAGTACCACAGAGGTCAGTCCTCGGCCCCCTACTCTTCCTCATACACATCTCCGATATCAACAAATATGTTCAACACTCGTCTGTCGCCTCCTTCGCAGATGACACCCGTGTGTTAAGGGAAGTGTCCTTACAAGCCGACGCCGACTTAATCCAAACTTACCTTGCAACGCTTTACTTGTGGGCAGAACGGAACAATATGTCCTTTAATAACAATAAATTTGAGCACTTGAGTTACAACACTGAGCGAAGAACTAACAATGGGTACACTTATACAGCACATGACGTATCTCACATTAACAACAAGGAACATATAAGAGACCTCGGTGTTACCCTCAGCTGTGATTGCAGCTTTACTACTCACATAGTCAATGCGACAAAGAAAGTACGAAGTCAGGTTGGCTGGATTCTACGCACCTTTCGGACCCATGACACGTACACTGCCCATGCTGACGCTCTACAAGTCACTCGTCGTGCCCTTGTTAGAGTATTGCTGTCAGTTGTGGAGCCCGTGGAAGGTCGGAGAAAAACAGTCACTCGAAGCTGTGCAGCGGTCATTTACCAGTAAAATCTCTGCTGTTCGAAACTAAAGCCGCGGTCACACGAGCAACTTTTCTGGCAATATTCAGCCGGCAACACAAACACGGCCCAAGCTCGGCTAAAATTGCCCTGTTTTTTGAAGACCAACATGTCGGTTTTTCTCGGCAAGCAAATTGCTGAAATTCCTTCCAACAATGGATATTATTTGACATTCATTTTTAATGCAATCTCTAATTCAATATACAGAAGCTAAAATAAATACCTAAATAGTGGCAAGAACCGATTACAATACGAATTGTGAAGTCTTGTACATTTTTTTAAACATTTTGAAGGATATAATACATTTAGGAAAATTTTCATGAGTTAGGGATGGTTTTCTATTGTCTTTGTTGGCTGTCTACCTTTTTAGGGGATACTGAACTGGACCAACTTATTGTTGATCACTGATGTTTGATGTTTGATGTTTATTCACACTGACGCGCTTCCATACACAAAAATCCATTTCAATCATTCACCACCCTATTTGTAAATCAGTTTATCCCTATTTATCCCTATTTTTCCAAAGACGCTTCTTCAGATACGGCTTGAGAAGCCGAAATTGGCATTAAAACTCGGCTACCTCTATGAAAGTCCGTGTGACCAAAACAACGCAATAAATTGCTTCAGCCGAATATTGCCTGCTGAATATTGCCAGAAAAGCTGCTCGTGTGACTGTGGCCTAAGATTACTGGGATAGGTTGGAAAAACTCACCTGTTTTCACTGTAGAGACGCAGAGAAAGGTATGCCATTTTTATATCTTATAAATATCAATTGGCAGTACAATCAATAACCTTGACATACGTTTTAACATTCATCAACGAATAGGCCGACTCTGCCACATTGAGAGGACACATCACAGAGCAGCCATCAGAGTCAAGACGTTGAAAGAGAACGCCTTTGCCACCAGAGGGCCTCGCTTATTCAATGCCTTACCAAGACATCTGCGTGACTCAAACGAACCATGTCTGGAGAGCTTCAAAAATAAATTGGATATATTTCTTCGGACAATCCCCGATCAACCCAAGCTGCCCCATTACCACCTCGGCGCCGCCAGCAACAGCATTGTAGACCAGCTGGCGCAGAGACGGGCAGACGGAATGCACTAGTGGCGGCGCATCAGCGTGGCCACGGGCACCAAATGTGTTGTGCCTATAACTACGCTCCACAGGGTCCACAGGTGTGTGTGTGTGTGTGTGTGTGTGCGCGTGCGTGCGTGCGTGCGTGCGTGCGTGCGTGCGTGCGTGCGTGCGTGCGTGCGTGCGTGCGTGCGTGCATGCGTGCGTGCGTGCGTGCGTGCGTGCGTGCATGCATGCGTGCGTGCGTGCGTGCGTTTTTACAGTAGTGATAACGGAGCTTTGGTTGGTCGGAGCCTTTGATGCAATGTTGTACTTCAGCGCCCCGCAACAGTGTAGAGTTAGCGGGTTTGCAGTATTACTATTAATTGATTGATGATTTAATGCCAAAAAAGAGGAATGTGCCAGACATCAGAGGTCATATGGTACTATGGCAAAGCATAAAAAGGGGAGGGGTTATAGAGAAAGAGTGAAACGGTAAAAGAAGGGGAGAGGAATGGGATGTTACAGCAGGATGGTTAGATCAGATGCATGCAGGATGTGGATTTGTTGGAGGAATGAGGTTAAATTTTCCGGGGAGAGTATTACTATTATCACCTGTACATATATGACTTGGAGTTAGTTTACCTACGTGATTACACACCCACGATCACACCTTAATTTTAAAAAGAAATAGTGAGAAACCGGTTCGCAAATAGGATGGTAAATGATTGAAATGGACTCAGTCGTTAGGTAGTTAGTGCGGAGTCAATAGGGAGTTTTAAAAGGAAGCTTGACCGTGTTATGGATGGGGATGAAAGGTGGATGTAGGTAGTGTTAAGTAACAGGAACTACCAGTCTACCACGTGTAGGTCTCCCAGCCTCTTGTAGCTTCCTTATGTTCTTATGTTCTTAAGTTAAGTACGTCATAGCGCCATGTGGGTGTGTGTACTGGTTCCCGCTGATCAGGAGGGAAACACACGTTGAGGACACACATAAGAACATAAGAAAATAAGGAAGCTACAAGAGGCCGCGAGACCTACACGTG
>JACEEZ010009604.1:27500-30000 GCA_016584305.1 Chionoecetes opilio | reverse complement strand
TGTTCCTGTCCCTAATTCCCCCTCCCTTGTGCCCCGCAGCGTGGTTCTCGGAGTGGACGGTGGTGCGGGGTCAGGCGGAGCTGCCCTGCCTGGTGCCGCGGCCCACAGACCCCCACGACAAGCCGCTACTGGCGCTGTGGTACAAGGAGTCGCAGCCCACCGTGCCCATCTACAGGTGAGTAAGGCCAGGGTCTATATAGGGTCAGTCCGTTCCGCCCCCTTGGGCGGAGCTAAATGACGTCACTAGGTTAGTGATGGTTGCTGGTCACAAGAATAATAAGAAGGTTTTCTCTGGCCATAATTTTGCTCAAAGAAAATCAACATATATGGAACTTAATGGTAAACTAAACCATATCGTAATATTTATTAATATTTCTTTTCACATCATTTTTCGCAATATTTATTATTATTTCCTTTAACGTTATTGTTGTTGTGTGTGTGTGGGTGGGTATCGGTGTGTGTGGGTGTGGGTGTGTGTGGGTGTGGGGTGGGGGTGGGTGTGTGTGTGGGGGTGTGGGTGGGTGTGCGTAGGTGTGGGTGTGTGGGTGTGGGTGTGGGGTGGGGTTGGGGGCGGGTGGGGTGGGTGGGGGGGATGAGAGAGAGAGAGAGAGAGAGAGAGAGAAGAGAGAGAGAGAGAGAGAGAAAGAGAAGAGAGAGAGAGAGAGAGAGGGGGGGATAAGGAAAGGTTTAGAGATAAGGAGTGTGGTTTCTCTCCCTTATCATAGGCCGATATCACAGCTCGGGTTATTACGGCCAGGCCACCTGCTGCTCATGACTTTTTAGACCTGACTGCATTTCCACTACAGGATATGTATATTAAGTATAAAAAGTTTTTTTGTAACTCTCTTTTTCACTCATATCATAATTACAGTAATCCATCCATCAATGACATGCGATATTGAATACTATTAAAAGTACCGATGGTAACCATATAAAGTGTGCGTGTGTTTGTATTTGTGTGTGTGTGGTGTGTGTGTGTGTGTGTGTGAGAGAGAGAGAGAAAGAGAGAGCATGGTTAAAAGCGGGCAACGATAACTTTGCCTGGCGACAGAGCTCTGTCGGCGGCGGAGAGCAGTAACAACAGCCTCAATGTTCAGGCGATAACTGACCCCGTGACCCCGGCCAACCCCTCGGGTTCGTATCCCTTTGTCGTCACGATCCAGTGGGCGGAGCACGGCTTTGAAGTGAACTAACCCTCTCTAGGAAAAACCCTGAGTGAGGCGAGAGTTACGACATTTTAACGTGAACTGCCATTTTAATAACTGCCATTTTACCGCAAAACTATTATAGTCCAGTGGATATGAGGGGAAGCGTGTGTTGTGGTATGTATGAACTTTTATGGTTGATTGTGGTAGTCTGGCATGTCCTGAGCCACAATCAGCCGGGTGCCACTTTGGCACCCTTGAGGAATTTTTTTATGGGCCAAAAACAAAATGGCCACCAATCGCATAAATCGCATATGCATAATATTGCTTAACTTCTATATTATTGGTGCTAGAGATACAATCTTGGTATCTATTCCCATGTTTTCAGGGTCAAGGAAGTCATTTATGCATCTTATATCAACACATTACGGCAGGATATTACATAATACATGAGTAAATGATTTCAGGTGATCACATTCATACTGTTAATATGTGTATATACATGATATTCCACAACCAGAGGAAAAAAACATGTTTTGCTTATGATAATTTTGCACAATCCAAAAACACCAGCACAGTCGAGCAATAACAGGACTTAAAACAGATAACACAATGGTTTCGAGTTTCGTTGCAAACTGCTTACACTCCATTAAGAAAGCCCTCGGCTGATTAAACATTCACATTCACACAATGAACACCATCAAATTGTCAAAGAAACACCAAACACTCATAAGATGCTGATAAGTCCTGAGAAATACTTCAGTTTTCTTCATTGTCAACCTGTGATGACCCTACTCTGGTATTTACATTGTTACAATCTGGCCCCGCGTGACAGTTGCAGAACATCGAACACGACATTTGAGCAACCACACAACTACATCTGCTACTGGAACACGGGGTACTGGATGCACATCCACACTTGATCATCTGTAACACTTCAATGGGTACTAGATACACTTCAATGGGTACTAGATGCACATCCTCAGGTAGCATTCTGGGGAGCAGATAACCATTTGTGTTCGTCCAGCCTAACTGTACATGATCTGCGGAGGGAGAAGGTTGATCTGACAGAGATGACTTCCAAACGAGTGTTTGGTAATGGGCACGGTAGACGTGCTCCACGAATGTATCCGAAGTGGGTGGGAGTGATTTGAGCTGTGGAGCACTAGAGATCTTCGGGTTTGCCATTTTCGTTGACCAGATCATGTACCGTACATCAGACATGTTACCCTCACACTTCGAACCATAACATGCTGCAATGTAGGATGTAGCTTCAGATACCACGGCATCTAGATCGGCACCTTCCTGTCCCAATAGCCTCAATGATCTCCCGCTGTACAGAGGTTTCAATGCCG
>JACEEZ010009604.1:15000-25000 GCA_016584305.1 Chionoecetes opilio | reverse complement strand
AGACATGAAGACTATGAAGAGGTGAAGTGAAGCTGTAAAGAGGACCTCATAACACTTCAGGCTTCAGGGTTCAGGGCTTCATAGGTCATAACTGTAGCTTCCTTATATGCTTATGTTCTTCTTATGTTCCGCCACAACACCCAGCCATCCTCCTTACTGGCCCACAAAAAGGTTTAACAAAACAACATCCAGCTGTACTTTGGGAAAACCCTAAGGCAAAAAGGGGTAACATTTCCCGGGGTTTTAAAAAGTCCTTTTTTTTGCACCCGCCGGGCCACCACCCAAATCCTTACTGCATTTTACCCGGTAAGGTCAGTTGGCCAGAAGGGGAACCTTGCGTAGGTTCAGGACCCTCAGTACTGTCCTGAAGGCAAGTTGTTGTTGTGCCCCGGGTGTGGGAAAAAGGGGGGTGAGAGACTTAACCCCTTAAAGTACCTTTTTTTCTTTTTTGAGATTACTGCTGCTTTTTTTTTTCCCGGGTTTTTTGAAACTTTTTTTCTCTAAAAAAATTTTCCCAAAAGAGTTTTTTTATAATTTTAAAGGGTAACAAACTATATACGCCCTTTAAATAAAACCCAATTTAAATAATAATTTGTAGTTTTTTTCCCATTTTCTTTCCATCCCCTTTTACAACCCCTTTTTGTTTTACCCCAATAATTGAAACATAAACCCTCGAGTCTTTTTTTTCCTTGTTGCCCTGTCATTGAGTCGCATAGATATCCTTATAAGTGAACCACAACTTTGATAACACCAGAAGCATCATCAAATAAAAAGTACCCGAAGCCTACAGTCGGGAAAAGGGAGGCCAATTTAAAAGCCTTGCCTTGCGTGTGTACCCCTATCTTTCACGTAAAAACTTTTTTTTTTTCGCTTTCCCAATAACTGCAACTCGTACATGACACTCAACCCCCCCTTCAAAAGTTTTTTTTTAAAGGACAGAGTAAAAGGAATAAACCCCATCTTGCCATTTTCCCAAAAAATGTATAACTCAAAATATCTGTTTGGCGCTGTAAGAAATATTGCGCTGCCCCTTTGCCAGGGAGATCAATCATTAGCTTTGTTTTTACTGACCCCCCGGTTTTTAAAACCTTGGCACACTTTCCGGGGGTTAGTGAAGAAAATATGGGAAATAAATCCCAAAAAACCACTTTCCTTTTTTCGTTTGAAATATGTAAAATTTTTCAACAATTTTTGAAAATAACAGCCTTTTAAGGGAAAAATATGACATTTTTATATTTAAAAACATTCCCCAAAAAAGATTCCTTTTTCCCCTGTTTTTTTTTTTTAAAACCAAAACCTTTTTAAAAACCTTTTTCTTTTTTGTGTGTGAGTTTTTGGTGGCCCAAATTTTGGTCTATACTTTTTACATGTTAATTATATTGTTTTTAATACAAATTTTAAAGCAACTAAAAAGGTTGAAGCGAAAAACATTATAACAGGGGAAATCTTAAAATATTTCCTCAAAATAAAATTTCCGAGTCATCATACATAAAAGAAAAAAATGGTTTTTTTAAACAATTAAATTAAATCCCCTTTTAAAAAACTATTTTTCATTTTTAAAAAAATTAAATTTTAATTACAGGGGGGAATAAAAATCAAAAAACATTTTGATCCCCTTTTTGCCCAATTCACACCCAAACCCAATACTTCCCACCATCAAATATACTATAGGAAAACCCGTGGTGCCCTTTTCCTGTGTGTGTGTTTGCCCGGGTTTTGGGTACCAAACTTTCCTTTCAATTTTAATGCGATTAGGCTCAAAAAATCGCAAATAAATCGTAGGGGGGTAGGCATTGTCTATTGTCAAAATGTCTATTGAATAATTTTTTTAAAAGGGGATTTTGGGCAAAAACACTTTTAGGAGAAATTAGATTACAGGAAAAACTCTGCGGTAACTCTTGCCGCTTTCCCACAAACTAAAGTAGAACGCCATGGCTTAACGTTTGTTTTCGTTTGTAAGTGTGTGGGGTTGGAATCCACAAAGGGAACACAATGGGTTGGAATCAAAAGGGAAAACGGGGTCTACCCCGGGAAACTTTGCCCAAAGTGACCAACGCAGCAAAAACACGATTGGATTTTTGCACTCCATTTTTGTCTAATATATTTTTACTACAAACCAAAACATCAAAAAACTTTGGGCCCAAAGGGGCCCAAAAACACTTTTTTCCTTTTTTCTAGTGCTTCAGCGGACTCACAGGGTTTGTCGCCACGGGTTTCCCCCCTAAAAAACTGCGGGAAACCCGGGGTCACCCCGGGTCCCGCACTTGTTTTCCGGGAACCTCCTAAAAAAATTTTCCCAATTACCCTTTTGGGGCCCCTTGAAATGTGCCCCGGGCCCTCCCCCACCCCACTTAAATATCACAGTTAGGGGGTCCCATGTGATGGGGGGTGTGTGGTGCTTTAGGTGTTTTTATGGTGGAATGATGTCCCTACCCCAAAGGGGAAATAACAGAACGGGCAGTGCCCTCGGTCGTCCGTTTAGCTTCATACGGTGCGTAATGGCTGTAAATATCATCTTGGTTAAATTTGATCGTCGTCGCCGGCAAATAAAAAAGGAAGTAGGGTACCCTCAGGCTTCTCGCAAGGTGGCATACGGGGTTGATCGTAAAAACCACTTTTTTTTCTTCAATGGGCCGCCCTTCATTGGTGTTACAAAATTTTTTTTTCGTCAATGTGATATTTGGACTCTTACCCTACATCTAGGGCCCTTCCACATTTTCCTGTCCGGGCCCGAAAGGGTCTTATGGGCCTATTAACCTCCCCTCCGATGGACAACGACTGCTGTAAACCTTTTCTGAAATGTAATGCCCTTTTCCCAAAAACCTTTAGATTGTTTCCCCGGGCTCGAGCAGAGGACACCACTGGGTTCGGGGATGACCCCCCGGGCTCCCTGCAATATATTTTCCCACGCTTCCTCAAAGTATTTTTTTTCCCAAAAAATTTTTTTATGGATTTAAGGTAGATCGTCGTATTTGAATTTAAGCGAGGGCCTGGGGAAAGCAAAGCCCTTAGGGGCCCCAGCATAGCTCAGATTTTAAAAAAAAAGAGGGAAATGCAGAAGGGGTTTTTTAATTTTAATATAAATCAAAAAAACTGCCAAAAAAAACATTTATCACAATATTTTTTAAAATATATGGGTTTCACAGGGGGTAATCTTCCATGCTCAAATTACCCCTTTTGGGAGTCCACCAAGCCCGCCAAGGTGCCCCCCCCCAAATGACGGCAGGATAAGGCCCTGGACCTGGGGGAAAAAAACGGGACCCCACGGACTCTCTTATTTGGACGGGGGGTTTCCCGGGGGGGCCCCGCACCCCAGGGGGCCATGGATGAAACCGCCAAAGCATCAAAATTTAGTGGGGCCCCTCCCCCTAACGCCACTCTTTTCCAGCTGGGGTTTGGTTTATTGTGCACCCCCCAGTACCATCTGAAAACCCAAAGGAGATTTATTTATCGCAGAATATCAATAAATTTATCGGCAAAGGATAAGGAACTACTTATTACGAGAAAACCCCTTAAAAAAAACCCACTTTTTTTTATTGCCCCCCAAAGAACCAACATAATACGGCATTTTTTTAGGGAAAATACTAATATTGTCGCCATACTTTTGAAAGGGGCACTGCATACCATCCAGGGAGTTGGGGGGGGTCACTTTTTTTTAGCCCGTGTTTTAATTTATGGGGAACCCCTTTAGGTTTGGGAAACAGTCCTGAGGAAATCCCCTTTTTTGCGCCGCCCACTGCCTTCGCTTCGTTTAAACGTCCCATTTTCCCCCTTTTGTGGGGTCACTCAGATAATTGGCGTAGCTGGGGAAAACTTTAGTGAGAAGATTGATTTTACACTAATTTTTTTTGGGTTTTCCATCCCCTGCCAACTAACCCTGCGAATGTTTTCACCGACCATGCAAGTTACATAAATCAAAAAAATAATACTAGCCGCAAAGCCGCCCCTCCCGGGCGGATTTTTTGGGGCTACTCTTTGCGGGGGGGCTATTGGTGGGCCCTTCGGCCCACCAATAGTCCCCACCGCTATTTCGCCTTCCCGGCCCAAAACCAAACCCCAACATTTCCAAAAAGCCCCTTCTAGCTTTTCCTGAAATCATGATTTTTGTATTAACGCCAACCCATTCACATCACCCGCAACCCATTCACTTCACCCATTCCCCCAAACCCCCCCAAACCCTTCATTTCACCCATTACCCATCACCCCCCCCCCCCTTTTCCAACTCGACCCCAATTAAATCCTTTCACCACACACCCCTTTTTCACTCCCCCCATTACCCATAAACCCCCCCCCACCCTTTCACTCACCCATTCCCCTCACCACACCCCCATTCCCTCACCCATTTCCCATCACCCCCCATTTTATTCCCCCCCCATCACCCTCCCCCCCCCACCCTTTAAATCCCCCCCATCACCCCACCCCTTACCCCTCACCCCCCCCCTTTTCCTCCCCCTCACTCCCATCCCCCATCCCCTATTCAAGGTTTCCTAAATTTGGAGAGAACTCCCAACTCCCGAAATGCCAGTGGTCGCGGGCAGTTTTAACTAAATTTTTTTGGTGAAAATTTGGGTCACTTGAAAAAAAATATGGTTTTTTCCCTGCACTTAAAACCAATTTAAATTTAAGTTTTTTTCCCTTCAAAAAAAATTTATTTTGTTAGAAGCCTGATTTTTAAAAAACCTTTGTAATAACCAAAAAACCAAGGGGGTTTTAAAAGTTGAGGAGGCGATTAATGCTCCCTCTATGATATTTTTTATCAATAAGGGAATGTTTAGAAGTTTCTTTACCTAGGCAGTCATAAATTTTTTTTCCCGTTATTATTGTGTATAAACAATAGAAAACCTGGAAGTGCAAGAGTCGACGCGTGAAGTCGTAATGTTTTGATTCAATCTCCCCCCAAAAATCTCCCCGCCCACCAAATCCCCGCCGCGGCGTATCCCTCCACAAATTTTACCTACATTGTGCAGCACAAAAACCGATTTCGGGGGGTTCCTTTTCTTCGTTTTTCCCAAAGGGATTGGGTTTTTTGTTAAATTTTTACAAGCGTTTGCCAGACGCAGGTACTGTCCTTTTGAAAAACCGTGTGAACATCGCCCAAATTTTACATGCCCCCAATATACATTTTAAAAAATATATTAACCCTTTTTACACGAGGGGAGTAAATTTGGGATTAAATTTTCTATTATAGAAAAGTTTTTCCCTCCCTAATGCATGTCATCCATATAAATTTGTAGAACAACGAAAACTATATTTTTTGGTTTTCGTGCGGTTCATCAAGTTTATCCGCGAAATTTTAAATTTTTGAAAAATATTGGGCCGGAGGAAAAAAACATTTGACCCAACCCTTTTAGTTAAAACGCCCGCGAAACCCCTGGCATTTCCCCGGGGGTTTCAGTTTTCTCTAATTCCCTCCCGCCCCCCCCCATTTTTTTCACAATTCTCGCTAATAGGCTTTCTTAAAAAAAAAAAAAAAGAAGTGTTTTGGATATCTCATAAGTGGGCTTAAAAAAACCTTTTTTCCCGGTCCGAGCTGGTTCCAAAATGTGCCATATTAGGGATTTGGGGGTCTGGGGGGGCCCCTATCGCGGGCAGACAGACAGAAAAAACACAAACCAAAACTTTCGCTTATATTTTTTTAGAAACGAAAATGTGTGGGGTCTGTCTTGTCTGTCTGTCTGTCCCTTTTGTCCGCGATAGGTGCCGCCCCCCTGTGGCGGAAACCCATCAAAAGTCACAGTTTTTGGGTCGGGTTTACCAGGGAAGGTTTTAAGCCCACTTATAGGGTATCCGATCACCTTTTTTTTTTTTTTTTTTTTTGCAGCCCATTAGCGAGAACTGTGAAGAAAAAAAAAATGGGTTGGAAAAATTGAGGGAAAACCCTTTTGTAGGGGGATGGGTAAAAGGTTAAATGAATGGGGGGGGTGATGGGGAAAAGGGTGGGGGGTGATTGGGTGAGTGAAAGGGGGGGGGGGGGTGGGTGATGGGTTTAGGGAAAAGGTGGGGGGGGGGTGGGGGAATGGGTGAGTGAATGGGTGGGGGGGTGATGGGTAATGGGTGATGAAGGGGGTTGGTGGGTGGGGGAAAGGGTGAGTGAAAGGGTGGGGGGTGGGTGGGGAAAAGGGTGAGTGAAAGGGGTTTGGGGGGAAAAACAAAAACATTTCAGGGAAAAGGGTTTGAAGGGGGCCCATCTGGAGAGTTTTGGGGGTTTGGGGAGGGCCCGGGGGGTGGGTAAAGGGTTTTATCTGAGAGTTCTGTGTTTGGTGGGCCTTAGGCCCACCAAACACCGGGTTTGGGGGGGGCCGAAGGGCCCCCCAATACCCCCCCCGCAGGGGCCCAGCCAAAAAATCCGCCCCCGGGGGGGCGGCTTTGCCCTTTTAGGGGAAATTAGAAAAGGCTATGATGTGAATGGGGTTTCTTAAACCTCTTTCTACATCCATGATTTTCCCGGAAAGTTAAAGGGGCTTCTGGAGAGTCTGTGTTTGGGGGGGGGCCCCAAAGCCCACCAAAAACCCCCCCGCAGGAGCTAGCCAAAAGGGCCGCCCGAGGGGGCTTGCGGCTAGTAAAATTATATTCTTATTTCTCAAATATCTTAACCCCTGTATTCCATTTTGCGCTCGTTTTTAAAAAGAGTCCTTTTTTTAACATCCAGTAAAAAATTGGGTTTTTTAAGAAAAACTCCTTTAGGAAAATGAAAAAAAAAAAAGTTATCAAATTGAAAAAATTTTAAAACTTTTTTGAAACAGACCCTTTCCCTTTTGGGGAACGTCGTTGCTTGGGATTGGCGTTCCGGGTCAGGGTGTTTGGGCTGGAACCCGTCCCTTTATGCTTTGTGGGGGGCGTCGTGCAAGCAAAACCCCTTGGGGTCCCCAAAAAACCTCACTTTCCCCCACTACTTCCCCTGTTCTTGCTTTTTGCATCACCCCTTGTTTTTTCAAGTTAGAGACCGGGGAAAGTCCCAAAAAGTAAAAGTATTTTTTGATGTGTTTTGCCAAATTTTTCAGGAACGGTGGAAGGTTAAAAATAATGCCCTCCAAAGAGGAGAGAAGGAGAGTGGAGTGTGGGGTTGAGTGTAGGGGGGTGTGAGTGTGAGTGGGGGAGTTTTTAGTGTGAGGTGGGGGTTGGGGATTGTGAGTGGGGATGTGAGTGTGGGGGAGTGGTTGGGGTAAATGTGAGGGGTGAGTGTGAGTGGTGAGTGTGAGTGGGTGAGGTGAGGTGAGGTGAGGTGAGGTGAGGGGTGTAGTGAAAAGTGAGAGTGAGATGAGAGTGAAGTGAGAGGGAAGTGAGTGAGAGTGAGAGTGAGATTGAGAGTTTTATGAAGTTTTTGGGGGGAAAAATTGAAGTAAGGGAGTGAAGAGGAAAGATTTTTGGTTTTCTTAAAAGAAAAATTCTTCTGTGGAAACACCCTTTTTTCTTTCCCAAATCGTGGTAGTGTTTTCACGACCCCCAATGTAATTTTGGACTGAATATTTTAAGGGGGGGGTGAGGGAAATCCCACAAATAAAGATTTTTTCTTGGAAACAAAACCCTTTTTCCCTTTGGGGTAAACCCCAATAGAAAGGTTTCCTCCCCCCTTGCCCAAATTTCCCCTTTCAAACTTTGGGGGGGGAAAAAGGGAAGGGGTGGAAAAAGGTCCCAATCCCCCATAAAAAAAAATTTTTACCCAAAAAAAATAAACCCCCAAAAACCTTTTTATTTTCCCCATTGAATTTTAGAAAAACCAAATAGGGGAGAAAATGCCCCCGGGCCCCCCTTTTTTCAGGGGTTTAAATTTATAAGGAATAAAAAACATTAATTATAAATAAAATAATTTAATTTAAAAATTAATAATATTATATATAAAATGTTATTTTTTATAATTTTTGAGAGAAAAATTTTTCAAGGGGGGAAACTATAGAGGGGCCCCAAACCGGTTTTGGTTTTTTTTTGTGGCCGGCCCAATATAAAAATTTAAAATATATTGGGTTAAAAATAAATATTTTTTTATAAATTATAAATATTTAAAAATTTTATATATTTTAATAAATATATTATATATATAAATAATAGAGAATTTTTTTTATTTCGTTTCCCGTTTTCTGTAATCCCCTTTATTGAAATTTTAGGATTGATGGAAACCCCACATGCCGGAACCCTATTTGGAACCCATACCAAGGAGAAAATTTATAAAACTAAGGGACCCAAATTTTTTAATATTTTATTTTTATAATATATTATAATTAAATTTAAATTTTCTTTTTTTTGTTTTTTGTTTTTATAACCCCGGGTGTCCCCAAAACCCCCCAAAACCAAAATTTTGGAAAATCCTAAAACCCCAAGCCGGGGCTTTTTATATTTTTAATAAAAAATTTATTTTTTACGGGTTTTCCCCAAAAGGCCTAAACTTTTAAAAAACCCCCCCCACAAGAAAAATTGGTTTTGGCCTATTTTTTTCCCCCTTTAAAAAAGGAGGTCTTGCGTTTTTAACTTCTAACCCCACCCGTTTTAGGGCCCTTTGGGGGTTTCCCTTTTCCTTCCAACATGGGGCACTCCTTTTTCGGGAAAACCCCCTTTTTAAACCCCCTGGGGGGGGGGGGGAAAGCAGGTCCCATTTTTTAGGGGGCCCCCCCCCGACCTCCGTTCAAAGGCCTTTTTTCCCCCAAAATTTTTTTTCAAGCAATGCTTTTTAAAAAGGGGCCCCTTATGGTTCAGGTTTTGATTGGGGGCCCCAAGAAAAAGTTTTCCTGCCCAGGTCGGGGGAAGGGGGGGCCCCTTTGAAGGGGGCCCCTTCCCCCGACCTCTAAAACCCTTTTTTGAATTTTTTTTTCTTTTAAGGGGGTTTTTCAAAGAGGAGCCCTTCCCCACCTTTTCCCGGTTAGGGGGAATTTTCCGCAAAAGTTTTCCCGACCCAGGTTTGGGGAAAAGGGGGCCCCTTTGGAAGGGGGTCCCGCGTCCCCCAACCCCCATTGTGAAAAAATTTTTTTGTGGGGTTTTAACAAGGGTAAACCCTTTTTCCCCTTGGGGCCGTTAATTTTGGGGGAAAAATCGCCCGCGGGGTGACCCTTTTGGGAAATTTGAAAATTGGGGGAATGGGGTCCGAAATTTTTTGAATTTTTAAAAGGGAATCTAAAATTAAAAGGGATCGTGCTTTTGGGCCCTTGCGGGGCCTTTTAATTTAATTAAAACTTAAATAATTTTTTTAAAAATTTAAATATAATATAGTTTTTTAATTTTTTATGAATTTATTAAAAATTATATTATTTTAAAATTAGGCCCCTATATAATATATTTTTATATAAAAATATATATATAAAACATAAAATTTTATTAAAATTTTTTTTTTAATAAAATAATATTAAAATCAAAAATATATTTTTTTTTTTTTTTTTTTTTTTAAAAAAAAAAAAAAAAAAAAAAAAAAATATATATATAAAATAAAATATAATATTAAAATTTTTATATAAAATTAATTTTTATATAAAAATATACCAAAAAAAAATAAAATATATACAAAAAACCTTTTTTTATATTTTAAAATAAATCAAAAAATTTTTATGAGCACTCCGGTTCGACACCTTCACCACTTCGAACGCAGGCCTCTCCGACGTTTTGCGCATCTCTACCCGACCTCGCTGCAGGCCGTGCGGATTCTTTCCTCAAGCAATGACAGGTCACGGGCTTAGTGGCATACACCTGCTTTTGATATAGCCCCACAGAAAAAGTCACAAGGTGCGAGGTCGGGTGAGCGCGGAGCCCATTCGAGGGGACCCCTTCGACCGATCCATCAGTCAGGAAACTTGATGTTCAGGAAAATGTCTTTGCTTGTCTATGCTAATGTCTTTTTTCAACAAGACGGAGCCCTTCCCCACTTTGCAAGGTTAGTGAGGGATTTCCTGAACAACAAGTTTCCTGACCGATGGATCGGTCGAAGGGGTCCCCTCGAATGGGCTCCGCGCTCCCCCGACCTCACACCTTGTGACTTTTTTCTGTGGGGCTATATCAAAAGCAAGGTGTATGCCACTAA
>JACEEZ010009604.1:0-10000 GCA_016584305.1 Chionoecetes opilio | reverse complement strand
GGGTTTCCCTGGGAGTTCAGGCGGGTTTTCGTCTGAACAAAAAGAACCCCCTTTAGACTGTTCAAAGAACTTATCTAGGCCACAATTTTAAACCAACAAAAGAGAAACTGAAGTATTAGGGAAGCCCCCACCGGAAGACAAAAGTCCCTAAAGGCCTGGTTTGGTCTTCTGAAAAAACCAGTAAGTCCTAAAAAAATATTGCTAAGTTTTATCTCCCTTGTACCCCCTTCACGGACGGTCAACCGGGGTGTGGGTAAGGATAAGTGGATGCTTTCAGAAAGCAAGGAGTTTACTTTCACCTCCCTGTGGCCATTTTTGATGTCACCTTGGACACTGTGCTCGCAGGGGATGCCAGCCCCTCGGTGTTGATGTGTTCTGTAAAAATTTGACAAGAAAGGTGAGGAGCGCCCCGTTGCTTTTTTACTCAAGACTCTAAACGAGATTTGAGCGCCTTTATCCCCAACGGATGGGGAAAGGGGTTGAGGTTTTTTTGTAGGGTCAAGAAATTTCATTACACTTAAAATGGCCGGGCCCAAATTTGGAAAATAAAAAACAGATCATAAGCCTTGCTTGGCTTTTTGGGGGAAGATAAACTTTTTCCACCTGTGGCGTCTCCAAGATGTTCTTTTTGGGTTAATTTATCTGCTTACAAAAAAAAATCGGTTTTTCCCCTGCTGGGTTTACATTCTTTGTGAGTCTGATCTTTTACCATTTCAACGGGCCCCAATACTGTGCGAACGGGTGAAAGCTCATCGTGGAATTAAGGGTTGGGGGACGATTCTAAAGCCAGATTGGGGAGGGGACAATGTGATCCTGTGCTGTCATCGGTGTTGTGTTCGTGCGTGATGGTTGGCCTGGGGGACCTCTCCAGCTTACCCTTCGACTTTGTTCCTTACAAGAAAGGGAGAGTGAGTTGATTTTACAAAATGGGTGAAATTTTTGGGGCCCCGCAGAATAGTAATTCCTCCTCAAGGCCAAAATGCTTTTGCCAGAATTACATGAAGGACATTTGGAACTTCAAAGATGAAGAGTAGAAGCGGGGCTTTTTTTTGGTGGCCGGAAGATGGTGGGGGAAAGGGTGAAAAAGAGGTGAGAGTTTGTCAGGAGCAGAGACTAAGGACCCCCCCATAAAACTACCCCCTTGGGTTTGGCCACAGCGTCCATGGAGTCCCCGAATTTAGATACTGTGGCCCGGTCGAGGGTAGATGTGGTTTTTATTGTAGTGCACACAGAAAGTGGGGAGGTGCATAAAACGTTCATTTTCTGCAAAGTAAAATAAGAAATGTAGAAAAATCATGGTTATTTTGGAATCCCAAATGTAGTTCTGAAAGCAACTTGCTACATGCCCTGAATTTTCCATTTGCAGAGCCAAAGGATCGAACAATCACCCCCCCCCCCCCAAACCCCCCCAAAAAAAAAAAACCCCCCCCCCCCCCCCCCCCAAAAACCCCCCCCCCACCCCCCCTCCCCCCCCCCCCCCCCCCCCATGGCTTCGGAATTTTGGGAGGGAAAAATTAAAGGTGGAAGCAGGGGGACCCATAAAAGCAATTTTCCCCAAATTACTACGGGGGGGGTGAGGGGCCGCCCAAGGCCCCCCCGGAAAAAACGAAATGGATGCTGGGAGAAAAAACCCCGGAAAAGGTGGGCTTTGTGAGCGGAAAAATGGGGGGGTTTAAAACACTCGCCAAATCAACAACCGTAAAAGTAGTGGGGTGGCCCCACCGGGGAAGAGCCGTAGCGGACGAAACTTTCTTAGACCAATTAATTTTGAGGGGGGAACAAGGGAATCGGGCTTTTCACCACCCAAGAGTTGACCTTCTCCCCAGACACTCCCGCAATCCATGAACAATCTAAACAAGCGGGGCAGGATTGGGCCCCGAAAAAGATCCCGAAAACCCCCTTTACGCCGCAGAGTTTCTTCCCTGCAAAAGGATAAAATTAAAACAATTTAAAAAACTGGTAGGGTGCTGCGGGGGGGGGCCGTTGCGGTTTTGGGGTTTTTTACTTTTGGGGGGGTTTAATTAAAAAAAGAAAAAAACCCCTTTTGGTTCCCCCGTCCGGGGCCCCCCTTTTTTCCCCACCTTTTGGTTTGGTGGGACTTTTTCCACCCCCTTTTACCTACTACCGGTACTAAAAAAAAATTTACCTATAAATTTAAAAAAATATAAAAATAATAAATAATATATAATATATATATTATATAATATATAATATATATAAATAATTTTTAATATATACAATAATATATATAATATAATATAATATATAAACCCCCGCAAATTGTTCGCAAAATAAAAACCCGCGCCCCCATACGGGAATCAGAAAATTACTTAAAAAAACCTACTGAATTCCGAAGAATATCTTACATAGGCATTGTTTAAGGACGGGGAGTCCATCAAACCGTTTAGGAAGTTTAGATCCCCCGTCAAATTTTTGAAGCATTTAAAAAAGTACGCCTTCCTTCCCGCGATAATTTTAAAAAATTTTATATAATTATCATTATTTTTTAATGAGGAGGAAAACCAACAAAAAAAAAATTAAATTTTTTTTCCCCAACAAGGCAAAAAAATTCAAGAAAAATCAAGGGTTTTGGGTGTTGGGGGGTTTTGTTTGGGGGGAAAATTTTACGATGGTTGGCGGTGTCGCGGCAGCCGCAACCAGAACATTAGAATGGCCAGGGCAGGGTCAAGGGGTAAGAGGGGTGGGTGCGCGGGCCCCCCACACCGAAACCCCAAATTTCCCCCACTTCGACACCCCTGACTCCACCTCCTTGTATTTTTTTCCTTTTTCCTTTGGGGGAAAATCTCTTTAATTTTCCCTTTTTTTCTTTTTTCCCTTTTCAAAAAAATGCAAAAGGCCTTTTTTTAAATCTGCAAGAAGGCATCTTTTTAAATTTTTCAAAGCTGTGGATTAAATTTCCCCAAAGGCTTGGTTGGGGTCCTCCAAACAGGGGCCTTTTTAAGAACTTTCTGGGAATCCCGTAGGGCCGGTAATTTTTGAAGTGGGCGCTGGTTATATTCCAAAAAAAATTTTTTTTTAAAAAAATAATATAAATATATTATATAAAATATAATAATATATTAAAATTTTAATTAATTTTTAAAAAATTTTAATTTAAAATTAAATATTAAATATATATATAAATATATAAAAAATATATATACATATACTTTTTAAAACAAAAATATATATAATATAAAAAAAAAAATATAAATAAATATTAAATAATATATATTTCAATATAATATATTAAAAAATATAATTTTTTTATAAAATATTTAAATAATATTATTATAAAATTTTTAAATATATTAATTATAATATAAATTTTAAAAATATATATAATAAGATAATTTTAAAAAATTTTATAATTTAAAAAAATTAAAATATATATTAATAAAAATATATAATATAATAATATAATATAATATAATATATTAATAAAAATTAAAATTTTTATATTATATTCAATAAAATTTATTTAAAAATATATATTAATATATATAAAATAAAATTTTTTTCATATATAAATATTTTAAAAATTTTATTAATTTTAAATAATATAAAAAATTTTTAAATACAATAAATTTTTAATTTTAAAAAAGGGTTTTTTAATAAAATTTCATATAATTTTTAAAAAAAAAATATATTTAAAAAATAATATTTAAAAATAAATTATAAAAATTTTTTTAAATTTTAAAAATTTTTATAAATAAAAAAAAATATAATATTAATACATAAAAAATAAATAATATTTTTTTTAAATATATATAAAATAAAATTATAATAATAAAATATATTACATAATTTTCATAAAAAATTTAATATATATTAATATATATATACATATATATATAAAATAAAATATATATATATAAATATTATTATATATAATAAATATATATATAATATAATTTTTTAAAATTTTTTTTAAAAAAAAATAATTAAATTTTAAAAAATATAAATTTTTTAAAAAAAAAATATATATAAAATATAAATTTTTATAAAAAAATAATTTTATAAAATTTTATTTAAAAAATAAAATTAAAAATATATAAATTAAAATTTAAAATATATAATATTTTATATTAATATAATATATATTACAAAATATAATTTTTTAAAAATATACCAAAAAAAATATAAAAAAATATATTTTAATTATATATATACATATATATATATACAATATATATTTATATATATTTATATAATATAATTAATTATATATATACATATATTATATATATAAAACATTATCTATTATATATATTTATACATAATACATTTATATTTTATATATATATATATATATATATATTTTAATAATATATATATCATATAATATATATATAAAATTATATATATACATATTCAAAAAATTTTACATATTCATTACATATATACACACATAATATAATTATAATATATATTAAATTTTTAAATATATAATATAAAAATTTATACTACATATGTCAGTGATTTCACTCCTAACAAAAATTTTAATTGCATAACTATTACTAGTAAAATACCCTAATTATCAAACAAGTGTCCACGTTTATAACTCCATACGGATAGTGCTTTAATTTAAAATCAAAGAAACGTGTATTTTTAGAAACATTTTAAAACCTATAAATTTTATATTTTGTAATGTAATTTTAAATTTTACGTTTATCTTTCCCCCTCTGTTTCACCGTGAACCATGAACACCTTGCATTTCAAAGTATGCACGGGGCAAACCGTTTTCAGCAAAAGTATGGGTCAACAAGAAGTGATAAGAAGAGGAGGAGGGAGGGAGAGAAATCTCGAGGAGGAGGTAATAATCTATTGGGGAGGGAGGGGGAGAAGAGGAACGAGGAGGAGTATAGAGGGGGGAGAATATAAATTTGGGTGTACAGCGGTGGTGAACTGATTTTATCAGTCCTATAACACCATAACGCGTGTTACGACCCCAACCGCATTCTACAAGCAAGTTCGACAACAAACCTCTACAATAGGTACCCAACTCCGGCCAGCTTCTCACACTTCTCCAAGATTACAAGATTATACGCCGATCTCTTCAAGACAACCACAGCCAGCCAGTACAAACACACCACACATCGATATGGCAACCTCCGTACCCTACGCAACACAATCCAGCGCAACAACACTCTACAACCAATTGCTTCAAGCCACGAGCAACCAGCAGGGCCAGCACGTACTCGAGAATCCTTCAAGTCTACAAGCGCGACTACAGAGGGAGAGAACTGCAGCCTCACCAAGCAGCTCAGCGCATTTTTTCAGTCATGAGTCGCCGCTTAGGTCGCCCCAGCCACCCGACACGCGCTGCCACAGACGAGAAACGTCTCGACCTCTCTCCACAGTCAAGATATAAGCGTTCTACATGCAACTGTCCAGCCTACACGTCTAACAATACTGCATCTCGTCAATGGCTCAACGTAGCAGCTTCGATACTCAACACAGTATCATCTCGTCATGGATCGTGCAACACAGATACCCCTCCGCTACATAGCAACACAACAGCAGCCCACATCACGCCTGCCGAACATTCCGCTGACACAGCCCCATCACCGTCCGCCCTCACAAAATGCCTGACTTGACACCTCCACCGAAGACGGGCTACCAACACAGTGTCACTACCTACCGCCACTACCAGCCGTTTCCTCATCTACGGACTTAAGCGCGTGGCAATCACCACAAATGTCTGAGTATTTTATCATATTTCTTATGTGTATGTATTGTTATTTTTTTCTTAGATTTCTTTTTTGACAGAATGTATATCACCGGCGACTGAATGCATCCGTCATCCATGGGCACTCATCCACGCTGTGTTCATCCTTCCACGTCACACTGGAAGACCTCACCCTATCAATCCACCAATACGAGTACTACCAGCTAGTCATTGTTTTTACAGTTTTAGGTGAGGCACTCGTATATTGCGAGTTTAACACAGTGATTTCACATACACGGACAATTTCACGTTTAGAAATATTATATGCTATTTTGTAACATACATTTACGTTTTTAGATTACGATGGCTACGATGAGTAACATCTGTTTCAGAACACGTCAGGACCTTATATCATAATTTTTAGATCAACGTATTCCCACACTAAACATATTCTTTTCAACAGTAATGCATATATCACAATTACTGGAGACATAACTCTACGAGTGCATCTTTACATCTAATTTACTCTTTATGAGGTCACATTTCTACAGCACCAGTGCAAACTCCCCAGAGATTGGCCATAAATGCATAACTTTGCGTGCCCGAGCGGCATCACTGTCATTGTCACTCCTCATTGTCCAATGTTCAGTTGTTACCGATTCTGCACCCTGATTCCTTAATGTTTCTCTGTTTTCGTGATTGTTTAGTTTGAGACGTCTTGACTAACATACACGGTCGCAATATGTTTTCAAGTAACTAGAGATTACGATACAGATGATGCTTTACCAAGCAATAATTTTGATACACAGGACAACACCTGTAGTTAATGATGACAACACCCACGCTACAACGGATTACCGCACAAATTGCGATCACACACGCAAAAACGTGGTGTCATACCATCCAACCATTCCTATCATTACATTTTTATATCATTTCACCTGAATTATTTACAATTACCATGTATTCTGAATTTTAATGTTGTTGTTTCTATTTTTTAGAAAATTTCTACGCAAACACACCAAGCCATGTTATATACGCTCTTGAAAATACTTTGAGCATTGATGTTTAACGATTTTTTGGGTTTAGCTACATTATTATTCTGACCAACTATAGAAAGATATATTTGCATTTTACCTTGTAACTCTGGGGCCCCAAAAAAAAAAAAAAAAAAAAAAAAAAAAAAAAAAAAAAAACCCCCCCGGAAAAATTTTTAAGGAAACCACGAATGTATGACAGCTAACTCTTCACATTAGAATACTATTATTTAGAGTTAAAGTTCACCACAGGGCTAGCATTATAGCATTATGTAACTTACATTCCCAATTCAAGGATTATTTCGCAACGTAAGTGTTGCATGCCATTATTTTACTTACATTTTCCTCATTTAAAAGAATCTTTTTACACACTTAATGTTGACCTACAATTAATTACTTTTGCCATGACATTGTTTTTGTATTAACATACTACTAACTCACTTATTGTTACAACACATTATTTACTTTGCATGAAATACCTAACACACCTATTTGTTGCGTATATTTTACATATTTTTCCTTGATGAATTCCTTACGTATTACTGCATGAGAACATAACTTCATGCATAACTTATTAACATGATTACATTCACTACGGGAATGATTTACTTACGAATCTTCCTGTTGTAACACGTCACTAACTCGAATTATAGGATTGTGTAACTTACTAATAACAACATTAAACTAGGTACTATAATGCTGACAAGCAGTTACTCTATAACTCCTTTTCACATCTGCATGATGTACGTTGCGTACGATCAACACATCTCTTTAGAACTACTTCTGCTCACATGTATTTCCTATGTACAACTAACTAACCATTTATTCCTTACTTTACTAACAATTCAAAACTCGCAGAGAAGTTACGAATGACTACTTGGTCTTAATACAGACCTCAACAAATGTTGATTGAGCACAAAACCTTATCTCGCATAACATTTGTTCCCCACTGTCGATTATCAATTCAGTCAATTTCTCTGCCAGTCAGTTTTTTATACACTCGCTGATGTCAATTTATTTTCTACAATAACTTTGCACTTATTTTCATTTATGAATGATGTTTGGCAAACTTAGCTTTGCCTACACACACATAGGCAAACCACATTATTGTTCATCCATGGATGTTCCCCTCTACCTATGGTTAATTATCCTTTTTGACTATTTACTTATTTACATATTATAAGTTACTTACCACCACGTTACCCACACTGATACACCACACATAATTGTATCAGGCGAGGTCCTTGTCAATTTTTCTTATATTTCTACAGTCCCATTACATTCTTTTACTGACACAGTACTATTACTAGTAGGTACATCAATTGTTATACTATGCACACAGCAGCAGCTCGACAGTCAGACTAGTCTTCGTCATTACTTGACACATTCAGGATTTTTAAACGATTACTTGACGATTTAACGATACAATTTCATTACTTGAAAGTTATGTCTCAATTTTTCATGTAATTTTCACAGCTACTTTCGCTGACCATTTGAGTTTCTACGCTACCATCTCCATACAACACGTACACTTGAAACACTTTAACACTTGAAATTACTTGCCAGTGATTTTTACACATGTGGATTACCCAACTAGTACTGACATATATAATTATACTAATTATATATATATATTAGATATATTATATATATATATATAATATATATATATATATATTATAGATATAATATATATATATATATAATTTATACTCGGCCATGTCATTTTCTTTGATGTTGAACATCATGTAATCCATTGTTTTTCATATCTTTCTGTGTATTTAGCTCAGAGTTTTACTCACTTTTAGCAATAGGAATTTGCTTTGGGAAGTTTATAGTTTATATTTCTATATATATTTAGCCTTTAGTTAGTGTACCAGTTTGTTATTCCCTATCTATTCTTATGTGTCTAATTCGAGGACAATTACTATAGCGGCCCGAGCAATGTCATTCATTTATCACTCCTAACATATATATGAACTGCAAACTATTACTAGTGAATTACACCTCATTATCAACAATGTGTCACACGATTAAACTTCCATACAGGATATGTACATGTAATAACATCAAAAGACAGTGTATTTTTTAGAAACATTATAAACATATAATTTATATCTATGTAAGTATATATAATTAATCGTTTATCTTTCATCCTCTGTTTCACCGTGAGACCATTAACACCTTGCATCCAGTATGTCACAGGAACAATGCCTAGTTTGTTCAGCAAAAAAAAAAAATAAGTATAGGATCAACAAGAGTGATCAGAAGCCAGAATCAAAGGGGAAGGGAGAGAAGCCTCGGAACACACTCGCTACAACACTCATCCCTGGCACTCTCTGGCTGTCCCAAGACACCTACCAAGATGCTCCTCACAAGCGTTCATCAAAACACTCCCTGGCTTGGTACCCACTACATAATTGGTTGTAAATAAATTTTATGTTCATTATTGGGCTCTAAATAAATGTGTACAACTTGGACGTACATATTTAAGTCACCCAACTAAGTCTCTACAATATACCGACTTATACATATACATATATTAAAATATATTTTAAAATATATATATATATACATATAATATATGTAGATATATATAATATATACATATACATATATAAAAATATATATAATTATATATGTAGATAAAATATATATATATATATATATAATATAATATAATATATATTTTATATACATATACATATATATATACAAATACATATACATTTTATATATATATTGGTATATATAATACATATACATATATAATATGTATAATGTATATATAACATATACATATAAAATTATATAATATATTATATACTATATATATATAATTATAATATAAATATAATCATATATATATATATATATACAAAACATATTATATATATATATATACATATATATACTATACATATATAATATAATACATATATATAATTTTATATTATATATATATATATATATACATATACATATATATATATATAATAAATAATATAAAATATACATATAATAATTGATATACATTACATATACATATATATACATAAAATATATATTATACATAAATAATAAAACATATATATATACATATATTATATATATATTACATATTAAAATACATATATATATACATATATATACAAAATATATATATATATATATATATAACATAAAATAAATAATACATAAAATATATATTATACATATATATATATATATATACATATATAAATATATATATTATATATATATAATATATATAACTAATAATATAATATAT
>JACEEZ010009603.1:161088-185919 GCA_016584305.1 Chionoecetes opilio | reverse complement strand
CCCCCCTCTAGCGTGGGGGATAAGTCCCCCCTTTTAGCCCTTGGGGGCTTTAGGGGGAGCGAACCTATAACCATTGTCCAACTGAAAATTGTTTCACATGGGAAACCCTTTTCCTCCCCCCACATTTCGGCCCCCCCCCTTTCAAGGGAAGTTCTCTTCCTCGGACTAATTTTGCCTACTACCCGACCCAAGATCCGTGGCACCAGGGGCGGGCTCCCCCAGGCCGGCTCCACGGCCCCGGGATCCCTTTCAGCGGCTCACCCCTGGCGACCCTCCCTACCTCCACTCGCCGGGGGGCTTGGAGACCTGGGCCTTTTCCCCCCGCCTAAGAGGGAAACCTTGGGCCCCCCCTTTAGTGCAAACCGGGGGCAGGGTCCCCCGGAAGTAATCCGAGGGGAGGGGGAAGAATGTCTTGAGCCGCCCAATACCATTTTTAAAAGGGCTTAGTTGGGCTTCGGGGGGGGGCAGGGTGAAGTTGTTGTACCACAACCTCCCCCCTTTACGTAGTTCCCAACCTTCCCCCATGGGCCCACCCGTCCCCCCCCCCACACACCTGCTGTCCCTATGAGCCAAAACCAACCCTGCCTTTCCGATGGGGGTTTTTTCCTAGAATGGAGCAATTCCGTTTTAGGGCCCCCTTAACTCGAACCGTTTGTTGTGGTTTCATCCCCACCCACGCGCCCAGTTTTTCTGCTTTAACCAAAAAAATTGGCCCCCACTTAGATACTCCCGGATTTTAATTCCCGCGAAGCTTCAGCCAATTGTCAAGCCAATGCTCGGCATCTCACCCATTTTAAAGGTTTTTTGGAGAATAGTTGAGACGTTTTTAGTCACCCCCCAGACCCCTCTAATCCCATTTCCGCTTTAACCGGATGGAACTCCCTTCCCTTATTTTTTTTTCCCGCGAGTAACCCAGCTTTATCCTTGAGGGAAAACTTCGGAATGGGAACCAGCCTACGTAGATGGTTTCGATTAAGTCCCCCCCCCCCCCACCTTTTTTCTCCCCTAAATACCAGCCCCTCTGAAACAATCGAGTTTGCACGTCCACCCCAGAAATTTGTCCCTACGGGCACCTCCCCCACCAGATTTTTTTCCTCCTGGCTTTTTCCATCCCCTGGGCCCAAGGCCATAGTTTCAACCACCCCTTTTCGGGTCCCCAAACCCATGTCCCTGCTCATGGTTACTTGGGCCGACAGCAAAAACGCAACGCTTAGTCCCCACTCCACGGACAGAGCAAGGAAAATCCGGAAGGCAACGGAACGCGCCCCCGGACCGAACCCCGGCCAAGAAGCGAAGGCACCCCACCCAAAGCCCCGCCCCCAGACGCCAACCGCACCAACCGAGAAGCCCAAAAGCAAAAGCCAGTTGGAGGGTCCACAACAGAATTCGCCCGCAACAGCGGTTCCACAAAATGGGCAAAGTACCCGGGCCCTGGCCGCCCCCCTGGCCGTACAGGCCGAACCTCCCCCCGTAAAAGAAGAGTCCGGACCGTCGATTTAAGAACAAAGCGCGTGCCCCGGGTACCCACGAGGCCAGAGAATGGACGGGGAAAAGGAAACTCCAACCACTTCCACCCCCGCCCCTAGCATTATCCCCCCCCTGTTAGCCCCCGCTTTGGTATGGGGATTTAAAAACCCCCAAGGCCGGCATCAAACAGTCCAAGGATCACGGCCCCCCGGGAGGGCCGCCCCCAGCCGAGCCCACAAGGAACTCCAAAAAAAAAAAAAAAAAAAAAAACCCGGGTGACGCCCCCCTTTCCACTTTTTCCCATTAACATTACGCCTTTTGGGTTTTAGTGCGCCCCGCCCCAATGACCTCCCGCACACATTGTTAGAACCTCCCCTTGGTCCCCCCGTGGGTTTTCAAGACGGGGTTTTTCGGGTGGGTTCCCAAAACCGGGGGGGGACCTTTTTGCCAACTACGCCCGGCGAGGAGGAACACAGCCCTCCTGCTACACGCCCGTCGCAGTGCAGCCCCAGTGAACAACCTGGGGTTTCCCCCTGGTCGTGGCCGGGCGCCGGGAAACGCACACGATTCCGGGGTACCAGTCCCCACAACCGGCCCTTTAGAACCGTCCCCCCCACAGCAAAACCGGGTTCCCCCCCCGCCCGGATCGACCCCTACATCACGATGGGAAAAAATACGCCCGCCGACGCAATGGGCTTGAAGTGGCGGGCCCGCCCCCACGAGTTTTTTTTCCTGGGTCCCCCCCCCCCGCATTAAGCGAATCCCCCAACACTCAAGGCCCAGACTTTTGGGCCGACGAGGCTGAATCCCCCCCGGTTTTTTCCGACGACCTTCGGAGGTCCCCACCCCGTTTTTTTTTGGGCGCTCTTAACGGTTGTTTCACGTACTCCTTGGAAACTCTCTCTTCCCCTCTTCCAAAGTTTTCTTTTCAACGTTTTCCCTCACGTTACTTGTTTCGCTATCGGTCCTACCGTGGTCCATATTTAGCCCTTAGATGGAGTTGTTTACCACCTGCTTTTAGGGCTTGCATTTTCCAAAGCAACCCGAAACTCTTTTCCTAACCGGAGAGGCCCCTTTCCGACAATCCCCCTCTCGTGTTGAACCCTCCGCTGGGCGGGTGGGCCCGCCACAACGGGGGGCCTGTCACCCTCCAATGGGTGAAATGGCCGCTTTCCAAAAGCATAACCTTAGGCGGTGAGAAAAGACCTGCCGGGTGCCGGAACCCCTCCGAAAAACGCAACACACCCCTGGCTGGCCCCCGGGATCCCACGACGGGCCCAGTGTTTAATGGCGCCTGAGCTTTTTTCTTTTGTTTCCCCCCACGTTTTCCAGTTCGCCCCACTTACTGAAGGTGAAATCCCAGTTGGTTTTTTCTTTTCCTCCGCTCTATTAATTAATGCCTTAAATTTTGGGCGGGTTAACTACCTTTCTACCCTAACACGAGGTCCCCGACCAATGGGTGTTTTTTTGGAGGCCAGTCCCACTCCCCAATCCCCCCCCAAGTCCAGACTGGAGACACTAGCTTTTTTTCGCGGTTTTTGCTGCTGCAAAGGTCTCCCTCTCGTCTTTTTTTGAAAAACACACCAATTATTTTATATCAAAGCATGGGGATATCATATACCCCTTGGGCGGCAAAGCTCGCTTCCTGGTGGATCCTAGCAAGATCGGGTTAGCGCCGAATGCCCCGGTCACCGTCCTGACCGAGCCCCTGCCCCCTGACAAGGGTTTTGGAACAAGCCCAGCAAAAGGCAGGGTTTGTATGGGACGGGGCCCCTTGACAAAAAAAAAACCACAACCAGAAAGCGCGGTTAGGGGGACGGCCGCAAAGGTCGCTTGCCCGTGATTTACGTATTCTGGCTGGGAATGCAGTGGGGTCCTTATCCCGAAGGCCCCGCGGAACCCCATTTTTATAAGGAGGGCCGCGGACTCGCAGGGGGGGGACAATAAACTTAAGGGCCACACCTTTCGTCGTTGTAAAGACAAGGGACAGGTAGCGTAACGGGCGGGGACGCCCAAGGGGCGGTCACAAAGTCACAAGGGGGACAAAACCCCCACCACTTTGGGTGGGGTGACAATGGGCCGATGTAGGGTTTATATGATGGTTTCCGACCCCTCGTGTGTAGGAGTGGGGGGACGGCAGCAAAACATGAGGAGTGGCCGCCCCGCCTGCAAATGTGGCGGGTTCGGACTTGTCGGATGTAAATTTGGTTAATTCTTGCGAATTTCCACATTAAACCCAAAAAAAAAAAACGGCGCAAGCTTTTTTGCTTTTTTGCGGTTCTTCATTCGGACCCCACGGAAAGCCGGGGGAGTTTGATCCCCACCGTTAAGGAGTGTAATTTTTTTAATTTGCGTCGGGGCTGTTTGGGGCGACCTTGTAAAATCCACTTCCACACAAATTTTCTTTCTTTTGCCTTAAGAGGGAACCCAGGTGGGGAAAAAGGTGGAATTAGTTAACTATGGGTTTGAAGGGTTTGTCGTTTAGTAGGTGGGACCAGGTGTAGTGTTAAAAGGTTTAAAAAAAAGGATTTCAAGGGTCCGCTCAAAAACAAAAACTCACTGGGCGGGGCTTGCCGGCCGAGGACCAGGGGGAAAAAAACGTTAGTTAACGGGGGTGGGGGGGGGGACTGTGGGACTCTTGTTACCTTAAACTTTTTTCCAAAAAACCCAGCCTTTTTTCGGGATTGCTCTTTGCCCCGGGAAGGAATGTTGTTTTAGTAAAGGCCCAAAAAAAAACGTTTTACCACCCACCACCCTTCCCAGTGGTGTAAAGGCGTTTTTATAGCTACCCTTTTAGTAGGCCGTTACACTGACGGGGGGAGGGGAGAAAAAAGGTAGTAAAGTCTAGGTAATTAATTAAAAACTGGGGTTCATTATCAGCGGTCTGGTTTCCGCAAAACAGTGTCAACTTGCTGATGTTTTAGGGTGTTTCTGGGCCGGGGGGAGGTGCCACTTGAATTGAAAAAAAAAAAACGGGGGGATAAATCAAGCCCAACTCTAGGGCACCAGTTGGGGCCAAAAAAACCCTCTTAAAACAGCGCTTTACCACCGCCCAAAACTCTCTCTGCTTCCTGGGCCGAAATGGGCCCCGTTTTTCCGGTGGGGGGGGGACTTTATTCCGTATTGGAGAGCGCAGAAGAATCGAGGGGTCAAAAAAAATATTTCAAGCGGGTGTGGTGGGGGCGACACAACGTAGAAGAGCTTGGTCTGGGGAAGGGCCTAAGTCAAAAAAGGGATGGTTAGTGGTTTGAAGAATGTAATGTTTTTTGGGCCGTTGTTGGGGAAAGTGAAGGGAAATCCGAGTAAAAAAAAACTTTTACACATTCCTTCATTACTCCCTTTTTTTCCTCGGTGTAAACCACAAAAAACCCAAACACCAACCCACACAAACCCACACGTTTACTTTCCCCAACGTTTTTTACCTTTTTTGTTTTTATTTCCACTCTTAGATTCTGGTTTTTCATTACTTTACCCAGGGCCGGGCCAACCCCAGAAAAGTTGTTTTGGGTTTAGGTTTTCTTTGACCGCTCAAAAAAAAACAGCAAAAAGTCGTTAAACAAAATGATCCTTCCGCAGGTTCACTTACGGGAAAAAACCTTGTTAACGGGGGACTTTTTTTTTACTTTCCTCTAAAATGGATTCAAGTTTTTGGATCTTTTTCCTCAAAGGCTCGAGGGGGCGCGAAAGCCCAGGCGAAAAACTGGGGGGACCCGGGCATTACCAAGAGGGCGCCAGTTTCCGAAAGGCCTCACTAAAAATTTTTCCATTTCAAATCTGGTTTATTTTAGTAGCGGTGAACTGGGCGGGTTGTTGTTTAAAACAAAAAGGGGGGCAGGGGGACGTAATCCAAACCGGCCAAAAAAAGCTCATGATTTGCGCTTACTGGGAATTTGTCCTCGTTCTAGGGGAGGGACAATTGCAAAAAAAAACCCCCCAAATTCCCGCTTATCATGGGGAAAGGATTTTCAAAAAAACGGGGTTGCCCGTCCTCCTTGGGAGGGGGGGGGGGAGGGGGTAACACGGTTGTCCCCTTCCAGTGTAGCGTGCGGCGTGGCGGGCCCAAGAAAAAAATCGTAAAGGGGGCCATCACAGGACCTGTTTAATTTGCTCAAATCTCGTTGCGGGGGCTAGGGAATTGCCGGATTTTAATCCCTCTAGAAGAAGGCTGCCGAATTGGGGGAACACCCAATTGCTGGAGATCCGTCGACTAGTTAGGTGGCCAGAGTCCGTTCAGTTATCGGGAAAATTAACCAGGGACCAAACAAATCCGCTCCCAAACCAAACTAAGAAAAAAAACGGGCCCCCTGCAACCAACAACCCACCGGAAACGGAAAAGGGAGGTAAGCTCTCAAACAAATCTGTCCAACCTTCCGGGTCTTGGGGCCTGGTTTGAGGTTCCCCCCGTGTTGAGGTAAAAATTAAAAAAGCCGGCAGGCCTCCAATCCTGGTGGTGGCCCTTTTCCCGTTCAATTCCTTTAAGGTTTCAGGGCCTTGGCAAAAACCATTAACTCCCCCCCGGGGAAAACCCAAAAGACTTTTGGTTTTTTTCCCCGGAGCTGCCCCCGCCGGGGTCATTGGGGGAAATAAAAACCCGGGGCCGGGCGGACCGCCTGGTTTCAGGCATGTTTTATTGGGTTAGGGAAAAAAAAAAAAAAAAAAAAAATACAGGGGGGCGGTTATTGAATTCGCCTTTCGAAACAACCCTTCTTTAAACTTTCTTCGTTCTTTGATAATGGGGGGTAAAAACCAAATTCCCTTGGGCAAAATGGCTTTTCGCAGTCAGTTTCGTCTTTGCGGACGGGTCCCAGAATTTTTCACACCGATTAGGTCGCAAAATTTTACGAAATTTGCCCCCGGCCTGTTTTCCTATAGGTTTTTTCCCTTTACCCTTTTCGGGTTCAGGACAAAAACCGAGGAACACCAAAATAGAAAAAAACCCGAGGTCCTTCCATAGTTCCATGGCAAGGGTGTGATCAGGGGGGCCGGTTTCAGTGTAGGCCTGCTTTTGGAAGCCCACTCTAATTTTTTTTCAAAAAAAGTAAAAAAAAAACTCTTGGGCCGGGGGCCACGCGGGGGGGGGACCAATCGGTAAAGAGACCACCCGTTGCGGAAGCCAAGCGGTAGGTAAAAACAAAATGTTCGGAGCGTGGGGGGGGGGACAGAGTGGATCACCGGGCGGTGGAAAAAACGTCAGGGTCCAGGGAACCTGAAAAAAATCCCAAAAACCACCGGAGCTTTTTAACCGCAAAAAACACAAAAAACTTTAAATATTTTTTACGCTTATTTGGAAGGCTGGGAAATTTAACCGCCGGGCTGGCTGGGCCCACCCAGGGACTTTGGCCTCCAATAGATCCCTCCGTTTAACAGGAATTAAAAAGTGTAACTCACTTTCCGGATTGCGGAGGGCCCTTCGGATGAGTTCCTCGGCATCCGAATTTTTCTTCACTAACCTCCCCCGTTTTGGGCCGGGAGTTTGGGTGAAATTTTGCGTTGGCCTGCTTTGCCTTTTTCTTTAAGGGGATGTTTTGGTAGGCCGGTTTTCTTCAGGGGGGTCCCCCTCTCCGGAAATCGGGGAAAAACCCGATTTCCCCGGTGTAACCCCGTTTAATTAAAGGCCATTGGTAGGGGGGCGTTATAAAACGAACAAAAATTCGAAAAAAAGTGATTTTTAAAGGCAAAGGGGGGGGGACACTTGGAAAAGAGTGGGGGAAGGCGGGTGGCGCCCGGTTGCGGAGGGGAACCTTGCGCTCAAGCGACAAAAGTTATTCAGGATTTCAAACACGGGTGGGGTGGGACGGACGAGGGCCCGGGGACCGGTTTTTTGAAAAAAAACTTAATCAAAAAGGCGCTCTTTCCCTTTTGCGGGTTTTTTCCCAGGTAGGGACGGGTGGTGCATTTGTATTAAAAGCTCTAGGGAAAATTTTTTACCCCAGGGTTTATCCAAAAGTAAAGTGTGGGGTTTTTAAACAGAAATCCCAATGGGGACTCATTAGGCTGAATTTAATTTGAGCCCATTTCGCGGTTGCGCCTTAAAAGGCTTGTTGACTTTAGGGGACATGCATTGGCTTAAATCTTGGGAAGGTACCAAAGGGCATTATGACTATGGCAGGATCCAAAAAAAACCAGGGTAAGCTATGGGTGAAATGGATTAAATTAAATTTTAGGCCCAACACCCAGGGGACAAAGGGGAGTTTGAGTTAAGAACGGCCTTTTCATCCCACCGTCTGCCAAAAACCCACCCGCCATTAACTTGCTTCAACAATCACTGCTTCCTGGACGGGGAAAAGGCCCCCGTTCAAGGGGGGGACTTATCTTTGTATGAGGGGACCGCAGCAGGGTACAAGAGGGCAAATTTAATTTCAGCGGTTTGTGTTGTGGGAACCAAAAAAGTAGGGAAAGTTCTAGTCGGGCTTGGGATCTAAAAACCGCCCACTTTCCAATTGCTGCCTCATTTCGTTGGGGAAAAATTTTTTTTAAACAAAAAAAACGACAGGCTTTCCGGGGGACAAATTAATTTCCCCCATCGTCAAAGCGGGGGGGGGGGGACGGCCGCGGTACCTTTTTTCTCTAAAGGGGGTTTGGTTTGGGGGGAACAACCAAAAGAAGGGGGGGGTATTATAGAGAGGACGAAGCAGTGGGAAAAGGGCAAAGCGGGGCCTATTCCCACCCAAAAAAAAAAACTCCCATCTCTCTAACAAAACCCGCGGCTGCAGGTAGGTTAGGCCATTGATAGGGTCTAGGAAAAAGGGGCAATTACCAACTCCACTAAAAAAAAAGTATTAACATTTTTTCCTTTAGTCCCGTCTTAGCCCGAAGGTATATAGTGGCCTCGTTCCAAAAAAAACGGGGGGGACCCGCTCTATTAAAGCTGGCGTTCAGGGCAACATGGAGGGACAGGAGTTAGGGCGGTGGCCGTCCCATTTCACCGGCCGCAAAAACAAAACAAAAACCCTTCGAAGGTGATCAAAATCGCCGGGAAAGGGTTGTTAAAAAAAAAACACCACTCCTTAAAGGGATTTTTAAAACAGGAGGTCCTTTTGCATTGAAAAGGGTGAATGAACCGGCTTTTGGTTAAAAAAACGTTTAAACCAAAAAAAAAAACGGCTTCGACGCCCCACGAGGGGGAGTTCCCCCCACAAGCTAATGCCGTGGAAGGCTTCTTTCATTGTAAAAAAACAAGGGGAGGAAGGGAGGGTTGGGGGGGGGAACCGCCTAAATTTAATTCTTTCCCCCGCCACGGTTCCAGGGGTAAAAAAAAAACAGTTTTTAATGGCGTGGCGATTAACCCTAAAAAAAAAAAAAAAAAAAAAAAAAAAACATACACTATACTTGTGGTTTTTAGTTGTTCCCGCGGGCGTACAAAACTGGCCGGCCGAAAAAGAGGGGTTTCACGGGGGGGGGGGGGACGCTCCAGGCCTACGCCACAAAACCGGCGGGGGGGGACATGGGACACCATGGGACCTGGTTCAGGGTGTCTCCTTTTTCCCGTTCACCACCAACCAAAAAAACTCTCCCTTCCAGGTTGTGGGGACGTTGGCCTCTCTAGGCCAATCTTATTACGCAAGCGGGACTCCCTTCTCCCGGAGGGGAGAAAAGTGAGGGGTGAGGCTTTTGATTAAAAAAAAGAAAGTTTACCCATTCAGCCCCCACACTCACAACACGATTTGCCCATAACAGCGAGTTTTCCCCCCCTTAAACTCCACCGCTTGGGGGGAAACCGCAAAATGAAAGCCAGTCATGTTGATGGCCAAACGGTGGCTCCCAAACCGCGTGGAATCAAGGGAACCACAAAAGGCCTGGTGGGTCACATGATTCCATATAGGATCAGCTTCCGGCAGTCATATAGCGCTCCATTGGTATAAAAAAACCGTTTTTTCTGGTTCGGAATCATCCAAACCTTGTTCCGTAGGTTATCCCCCGCCCGGCGCGTCCGGGCCCCTTTGTATTCTTGCCCTCATTTAAAATCACGGTCCACCATTTCAAAACAGGAGGAGGGGAAGGGAGGAGGAGCTCTGAAAATATAATTTTTCATTTTCCCCACCCCGCACTCACTAACCCGCTGCATGTGGGGAGTGTGTCACCCAAAAACACCCCTTCACCTCCACAACTCCCACCTCTGGGGGGACTGGTACGAAAAAAAAGCAGGGTCCGCCCATGGCAACCGGGTTGGCCCAAAAAACCCGCGTGGCATCATGGTTACAAAAAAATGAATTGGTAGTCAAAACCACGGAATCCATATATATAAATTATATCTTCCGGGGCCGTTTTTTTCATTTATTAGCGCTCGCTTTCCTTCATTGGTATTTTTTTACCGTCTTCTTTTGGTTTCGAATTCCATCCACCTCCGTAGGGTTAATTCCTTTTCCCGTGGGCGCGGTACGGCAGTATTCCTGTTTCCTTCCATGGGAAAAAAAAAAATCAAAAGGTCAACCATTAAAACATTTAAAAAAAAAATAAAAACATGGGTGTCAATCAGTTCTGTCGCAAACAGTTTCTGGGGGGGGCGGGGGGGGATCTTGAAATCTTGAAACGGGGAATGAGCATTTCAGGCACCCACCACCAAAAAAACACTCTAAAACAGGGGCGCTTTTGACACCGGGCCCCCAAAACTTCATCAAACAATGCTTTTCCTCGGGGCCGAAAATTGGGCACCTGTTTCAGGGGACTTATTTTTTCCCGACGAGGAAAGCGCAGGAGATCGGGGCAAAATATATTAACGGGGGTGGTGGGACAAAAAACGTTTAGAGAGCTGGTCTTATTGGCTAGTCAAGGATGGTTATGGATTATATGTAATGTTAGTATTGTGAAGGGGGAGGGGCCCCTTTTTGGGACTCGGTTCCCTCGAATACGAGGGCGTTCCCACGAGCCCCCCCACGGCCCACCATCCCGTCAAACAAACCCACCACCCACCCCACTCCACCGTTTAAGTTTACTTTTTTTTTCCCACTTTCAAAAGTTCTTTCATAACATATCCGGGGGCCCGGCCCCCAAACCCCATATCAGTTTAAAGGAAGCTCCGCCAAAAAATATTTTTTTTATTTCATGGGCCCAAACCCAAAAATTCCACTTTTGACAACCCCCCCCCCGCATCCACTCCCCGGCGGCCAAAACGTTGGGTTCGCCCCCTTAAACTCCACGCTGGTTCCACATTGGCCCACGGTTATGCCTCTACCACCGCGTGGGGGATTCCACATGGGACACAAAAAAGGGCCTGTGTTGGGTTCAAAATCGTTCCATTAATTTCTCTTAGGCCCGTCATCATAGCGCTCAATGGGTTATACGTTGGTTCGATTGCAATCACCCTTCCGGTAAGGTTATTCCAAGAGGGGGGGGCGGGGCGGCCGCTGTATGTTTTTACCCTTTTTTTACCGTGATAAAAAAAAAAAGGGGGGGGGAAAGGAAGCTCTCATAAAAAAAACAATTTCCGTCACACCCCCGGGCCAACTCACTACCCGCTACAATTACGTGGTTCCCTTAACTCAAACGGCTTGATGGTATTGAAGCAGGTCCCACATGTAAAGCGGCTGCGAAAAAAACATTGCGGGGACATTGGGGGGGGGGGACGGATTGGTTTTTAAGGGTCAACAAAAACCTCGCAAGAACGAGACATTTCCCCTACATAGTTTTGGAACAAAACCCTTTACCCTTCATTTTGCGACAAAACTTTTCTGCCCGGAAAAAAGCGGTCTACCTCAAGAGGGACCTCTCGGGCCGGCTTCCCGCTTAAACTAATTGGGGGGGGGGAAACCCCGCCACCGGGCCCACAAGCGCACCAAGCTGAAACCCGGTTCCTCCAAAAAAGTTTTTTACCACCTTTTCCCCCAAACCCCAAAAAAAGGTGGTTTTACAATTTGGGAAATGTTCAAACAAAAAATTTTTATTGGAGGGAATTGTTAATCGTTTAGGGCATTTTTATTTTAGGGGGATTTTCCCAAAGTTATGTCCGGCTCTTCCTTTTTTCATTGTTTAATAGTTCTTCTAGTTTTTAAAATTTTTTAAAAAAACAATCCAGGGATTTTACAACCGAAAGAATGATTACTTTTGTTGCAAATAAAACATATTTCTTTACTAAAAAATTACGCCCCGCAATTTCAGGACATTAATAAATTCAAAAAAAAAAAAAAAAACTATCTACGAAACAAAAAAAAAAACATTATTTTTGAAACTTAAAACGGCATTTTTTTCATTTTTTAAAACCTGGTTTCCCGCTGAAGTTTCACGGCGGGCGAAGCATTTGTAGGGGCCCGGGGCGCCCGGAATCGGGGTTTTTTCCTTTAAATTTTCCACCCGGGCTCTTAAACGGGGCTTCCATTTTACTCTTCCGCCGCGCCCCAAAAAACTCCCGGCAAGGGGAAATTCGAAAATTTTTTTTTTATCCCGGATTCCGTGTATGGTGTCAACCAGGAGTAGAAAAAAAAAAAAATTTCCGCCTTCGCCAATTATGACTTATTAGGTTCTCGAAAGTTTAATTTTTTTTAAATATGGGGGCATACAGAGGGCCCACCGATTAAAAGAGGGGATGATTTCGGACTTATATATTACTCTCCGTAATTAGGGGCCCGGATGGCATACAATGTCCAAAAATTCCCACAAATCTTACGGACCAAAAAAAACTCTTCCATTATTACATCGTTAAAAAACAAAAACGGGGCCTTCATTTTGTGGTTCGGTTGGTTTTTCAAGGCGGGGCGGACAAGCCGGGGGGCGGGGGCGGGGGATAGCTCCGATTCTTAAATTTCATTTCGCGCTCTTAAACGGGGGCCTCATAACTTCTTTCGCCCGCAGCCAACTTTCCCGGGAAAAGGAAAATTTCGAAAATTTTTTTTTGATTCCCCGGGATTTCGGTTGTAGGCGTGGGTGGTCGCCAGGATAAAAAGGAAAAAAAAAAAAAAAAAAATCTTTCGCCTCGCAAATTCTGAAAAAATTTATAGTTTCTCGGAGTTTAATTTTTTAAAAAGAAAATGCACAAAGGAGGGGGCACGGATAAAGGGAGATGATTTCGACTTGATTATTTTATTTTTTTACTTCTTTCCGTTAAATTAAGGGGCCCGGCATGCAATTTACATGTTCAAAAATTCCCAACAAATTCTCTACGACCAAAAAAAACTCTTCATTAATTTTACAAATCGTTTAAAAACAAAAACGGCCTGAATTTTTTTGCTGGTTCCCCGGTGGTTTCCAAGGCGGCCGAGGCTCGGGGGGCGGGGGCGGGCTAGCTTTTTCCCGCTTCTTACATTTCATCGGCGCTCTTAACGGGCCTTCATACCTCCTCCGCCGCAGCCCAAAACTCCCGGCCAAGAAAAAACTTTTCGGGAAATGTTTTTTTTTATCCCCGGATTTTACGTGTATTGGCCGTTGTTTCGCCCAGGGGGAAGAGGAAAAAAAAACCATTCTCCGGCTCGCAAAAATCTGGGACTTATTTTAGTTTCTCGAGTTAGTTTTTTTAAAAAATTTTGCACAGGGAGCCCACGATTAAAAAGAGGATTGATTCGGACTTTAATATTTTTTTACTCTTTTTTTCGAATTTAGGGTGTCATTTGGGGCATTACATGTCAAAAAATCACAATCTTTTACGGGACCAAAAAAAAACAAAACTCTCCATTATACCCATTCGTTAAAAACGGCCTTCAATTGTTTTGGTCCGGGTGGTTTCAAAGCGGGGGCGAAAAAGCCGGGGCGGGCTGGGGCTTAAGCTTCCGTCCTTTCTTCAATCTTCATTTCCGCGGCCCCTTAACCGGGGGGCCTTCCATTTACCTTTCTCGGCCGAAAAGCCCCCAACTCCCGGGCAAAGGAAATCGAATTTTTTTTTATTCCGATTCCGTTGTTGCGTGGTCGCCCAGGGAGTTTAGAAAAAAAAAAAAATTCTTCCGCTCCCGGCAATCTTGACTTATAGTTTTTTCCTTCGAGTTAATTTTTTATAAAAAAAAAATGGCACAGAGGGGGACCACGATAAAAAGGGGAGGGATGAATTTCCGGAACATTATATATACTTCCGTCCAAATTAGGCGCATTTTGCCATAACCATGTCCACAAATCCCCAACATCTCTACGACCAAAAAAAGAAAAAAAATTTCATTTTATACAAATCGGTTAAAAACGCCTCCCATTGGGGGGTTTTCCCCGTGGTTTCAAGCGGGGCGAAGCCGGGCGGGGGCGGGGCTTAGCTCGCTTTTATTAATTTCCCCACCGGGGCTCTTAACGGCTTCATACCCTCTCGCAGGGCAGCCCAAAAAAACTCCGGCAAAAGGGGAAAATTTGGATTTTTTTCGATCCCGGTCGTTTCCGGTGTTAGGCGTGGTCGCCATGGGAGTAGAATAGAAATAAAAAAAAAAAAAAAAATCTTCCGCTCGCAATCTGGAAATTTATAGGTTTCTTTCGGAGTTTTAATTTTTTAAAAAAATTTGGCACAGAGGGCCACGGATAAAAAGGGGAGGATGAATTCGAAAAACTTAATTATATTAACTTCCGTAATTAGGAGCATTGCATAAATGTCCAAAAAAAAAATCAAACATCCTTTCTCTACGACCAAAAAAAAAAAACTTTCCATTTAAAAACAATTCGTTTAAAACAAAACGGGCCCTTCAATTTTTGGTGGTTTTCCGGGTGTTTTCAAAGCGGGGGGCGGGAGGACCGGGGGGGCGGGTGGCGGGCTTAGGCTTTCCGCTTCTTAATTCCCCCAACCGGGGGGGATCTGAAAACGGCTTGAGAGTATTCAACTCCTCGCCGCAAGCCAAAACCTCCCGGCAAAGGGGAAAAAATTCGGGGGAATTTTTTTTAATCCGGGGATTTTCCGTGTTTATTGCGTGGGTCCCCGCCCAGGGAAGGGGAAGTAGAAAAAAAAACAAAAAAAAATCTTCCGCTTCGCAAAAGCTGGGGAATATAGTTTTTCTCGAAAGTTAATTTTTTTAAAAAAAATTTGCACAGAGGGCCCACGATAAAAGAAACGAATATTCGGGGGGAAACTTATTATATTTACTCCTCCGTTAAATTTAGGGCGCATTTGCATACATGTCAAAAAAAACATCCCCACCAATCTTTTTACGGGGGGACCAAAAAAACTTCTTTCATTGAGTTACAATGCGGTTAAAAAAAAAAAACGCCCTTTTCATTTGGTCCCCGGTGGTTTCAACAGCGGGGCGAAAAAGGGGCAGGGGGCGGGGGCCGGGGCGCTAGCTTCCGGCTTCTTAAATTTTTCCAACCGGGCCTTAAAACGGGCTTTTTTTTCCATAAACTTTTTCGGGCCCGCAAAGGCCAAAAACTTCCCGGCAAAGGGAAAATTTTTCGAAATTTTTTTTTATCCGGATCCGGTTTATTTTTTTTGCGGGGTGTCGGCCAGGAGTTAAGGGAAACAAAAAAAAAAAAAAAAAATTCTCCGCCTCCGCCAATCTGAATTTTTATTAGTTCTCGAGTTTAATTTTAAAAAAAAATGCACAAGAGGAGGGGCCACGAACGATAAAGGAGGCTTGGGTTTCGAACTTATATTTTATTTTAATCTCCGTAAGTAAGGCGCCAAGGCATAAGGTCCCAAAAAATTCCACATTTCCTCTTTAACGAACCCAAAAAAAAAAAACTCTTTCATATTAAAACATTCGTTAAAAAAAACCGCCCCTTTTTCATTTTGGGTTTTCCCCGTGGTTTTCAAAAGGCGGGCGAAGCCGGGGCGGGGGCGGGGCTAAGGCTCCGGCTTCTTAAATTTTCCAAACCCGGGGGCTCAAAAACGGCTTTCATACCTCTCGCCGCCAGGCCAAAAAACCTCCCGGGACCAAAGGGAAAAAACAAATTCGGAATTTTTTTTTTAAATTCCCGGTGGCTTTTTTTCGGTTGTATGCGTGTCGCCAGGGGAGTTAGGAAAAAAAAAAAAAAAAAAAAAAAAAAAAAAAAAATTTCCCGCTGCCCAAAATCTGGGACTTTATTAGTTGCTTCGAGTTAATTTTTTAAAAAATGGCCCACCAGGAGGCCACGATTTAAAAAAGAAGGATTGATTCGACTTTAATATTTACCTTTTTCCGTAAAATTTTAGGGGGGCAATTGGCAAAATTAACCATTGTTTCAAAAAATCACCAATTCCTCTTACGGGGGACCCAAAAAAACTCTTCCCATAAGACATCGTTAAAACGCCTTCAATTTGTGGGTCCCCGGTTTGGGGTTTTCAAACGGGGGCCGGAGCCGGGGGGGGCTGGGGCGGGGCGGCTAGGCTTACGTTTATAAATTTTTTCAACCCTGGCTTCTCTTAAAAACGGCCTTTCCATAAACATCTCGGGCAGGCACGCCAAAAAACCCTTCCCCGGGCAAAAGAAATTCGAAATTTTTTTTTTTATCCCCGGGAAATTTTCCGTTTGGATGGTTTGTTCGCCAGGAGTAGGGAAAAAAAACAAAAAAAAAATCTTTCGCTTCGCCAAATCTTGACTTTATAGTGTATCCGAGTTTAATTTTTTTAAAAAAAAAAAAAAATTTTGGCAAACAGAGGGGGCCACGGATAAAAGGGAGATGGATTTTCGGACTTATATAATACCTGTCCTCCGTTAAATTAGGCCGCCCCATTTTTTTTGGGGCCAATACATTGTTTCAAAAACACTCCCCACATCTCCTCTTTACGGGGGACCAAAAACAACTCTTAATTATTTTTTTTTAAACATTCGTTTTTAACGCCTTCATTTGTGGTCCCCGTGGTTTTCAAAAAAGCGGCGGAGCCGGGGCGGGGGCGGCTAGTCCGCTTTCTTAAAAAATTTCACCCGGGGTTTCTTAAAAAACCGGGGGCTTTTCATTTTTTTTTACCTCTCCGCCGCAGCCCAAAAAAACCTCCCGGGGCAAGGGGAAAAATTTGGAAATTTTTTTTTTTATCCCCCGGAATTCCGGTTGTATGACGTTGTTTTTCGGGCCAGGGGAGAGTTAGAAATAAAAATAAATCTTCCGCTTCGCAAATCTGGGGGGGAACCTTATAGTTCTCGAGTTAAATTTTTTTAAAAAAAAGAATGGGCACAGAGGGCCACGGATTTAAAAGGAGAGAGCGGGGGGAATTATTATTTTTATTTGTTTTTACTTCTTTTCCGGTAATTAGGGGCATGCATACATGTCAAAAATTTCACAACTCTACGGGGGGGGAACCAAAAAAAAAAAAAGTCCTTTCAAATTTATTTACATCGTTAATGCCTTTTTTTCATTTGTGGGTGTTCCCGGTGGTTTTTTTCAAGGCGGCCGAAGCCCAGGGGGGGGGCGGGGGCTAGGGCTCCGGCTTTCCTTTAAATTTCCATTTCGGCCTTTTTTCTTAAACGGCTTTCCCATTTTTACCTCTCGCCGCAAGCCAAAACAAACTTCCCGGCCAAAGAAATTTCGAATTTTTTTTTGTTTTATCCGGATTTTTCCGTGTATTGCGTGGTCCCGCCCAGGGGAGTAAGAAAAAAAAAAAAAAAAAATTCTTTTCCCGCTCGCGGCATCTGGGGGAAACTTAAATAGTTCCGAGGTTAATTTTTTAAAAAATTTTGCACAAGAGGCCACGATAAAAGAAGATGATTAGGATGCTTATATTTTACTCTCCGTTAAATTAAGGCGCATTTGCATACATGTCAAAAAAAAAAAAAATTCAACCAATCTCTTACGAACCAAAAAAAAAAAAAAAACTCTTTTTTCATTATTTTTTTACATCGTTAACGCCTTTCATTTGTGGTCCCCGTGGTTTCAAGCGGGGCGAGGGCCGGGCGGGCGGGCTTAGCTCCGTTTCTTAAATTTTCCACCGGGGGCTTCTTAAAACGGGCTTCCAAATCAAACCTCCTCGGCCGCAAAAAAACCAACTTTCCCGGCAAGGGAATAAATTAAAATTTTTTATCCCGGGGATTTTTTTCCGGGTGTAGGCGTTGGGTCGGCCAGTAGTTAGAAAAAAAAAAAAAAAATCTCCGGCTCGCAAAAAATCTGACTTATAGTTTCTCGAGTAATTTTTTAAAAAAATTTGCACAAGGCCACGGGATAAAAAAAAGGTAGATGATTCGAAAATTTTATATATTTTTACTCTCCGTAATTTAGGGGGGGCGGCCTGCCCATAACATGTTCCAAAAAAAAATCCACATTCATCTTTACGACCAAAACACTTCTTCCCCAATTATAACAATTCGTTAACGGCCTTTCATTTTGTGGGGCCCGGGTGGTTTTTTTTTCAAAAATGGCGGGCGAGGGCCGGGCGGGCGGCTAAAAGCTCCCGTTTCTTACTTTTTTTGCACCGGGGGCTCTTTAACGGGCTTCCCCATTTTTACCTTCTCGCCGCAGGCCAAAAAAAAATCCCGGCCAAGGAAAATTTTGGGAATTTTTTTTTATCCCGGATTTTTCCCGTGTATTGCGTTGGTCGCCAGGAGGAGGAAAAAAAAAAAAAAAATTTCTTCCGCTCCCGGGCCAATCTTGACTTATAGGTTCTTCCGAGTTAATTGTTTTTAAAAAAATTTGGCCACAAGGAAGGGGGACACGATAAAGAGGATTGATTCGGGGACACTTATTATATACTCTCCGTAATAGAGAGGGGCCGGCATGCATAAACCAATGTAAAAAAATTTCACATTTTCTTACGGGGACCAAAAAAAAAACAACCTTCATTATACATCGTTTAAAAAAACTCCTTTTCAAATTTTGTTGGGTTTTCCGGTGTTTTCAAGCGGCGAGCCGGGGGCGGGGCGGGGCACGAAGCTCGTTTCCTTAAATTTTCAATCGCGCTCTTTAAAAGGGCTTCCATACCTCTCCGCCGGGCCAAGCCAAAAAAAACTCCCCGGGCAAGGGAAAAAATTCGGAAATTTTTTTTTATGCCCCGGATCGTTGTATATTGCGTTGTTCGCCAGAGTAGGAAAAAAAAAAATCCTCGTCCCGCCAAAATCTTGGGGGAACACTTATAGTTCTCGAGGGTTAAAAATTTTTTTAAAAAAAAAAAATGGGGCCCCAGAGGGCCAAACGATTTAAGAGGATGATTCGGGACTTTAAATATTATTTTACCTTCTCCGTAAAATTTAGGGGGGCGCATGCATAACATGTCAAAAAAAATCAACCTCTCTACGACCAAAAAAAAACTGCAATTAATACATCTTTAAACGCCTTCATTTGTGGTTCCCGGGTGGTTTGCCAAGCGGCGGGAAAGCCGGGCGGGCGGCTAGCTTTCCGCCTTTTAACATTTTTTCCATCGCGTTCTTAAACGGCTTCATTTACTCTCGCCGCAAAAGCCCCACAAAACATTCCCCAGGCAAGAAATTTTCAAATTTTTTTTTAATCCGGATTCCGTGTTTATTGCGTTTGTCCGCCCAGGGGAGTAAGAAAAAAAAAAAAAAAATCTCCCGCTTTCGCAATCTGGGGGGACCTAAGGTTTTCTCGGGTAAGATTTTTAAAAAAATTGCACAAGAGCCACGATTTAAAGGGGAGGATTGATTCGGACTTATATATTTTTACTCTTCCGTAAAAATTAGGGGGGAACCCGCATGCAATACATGTCAAAAAAAATTTCACCAAATCTTTCTACGACCACAAAAACTCTCCATATTTACATCGTTAAAACGCCTCAATTTTGTGTGGTGTTCCCGGGTTTCAAAAGCCGGGGGCGGAGCCGGGGCGGGCGGGCTAGCTCGCTTGTTCCTAAATTTTCCACCGGGGGGCTTTCTTAAACGGCTTCATACCTCTTCACGCCTGCAAGCCCAACAAAAAACTCCCGGGCAAGGGAAAATTCGAAATTTTGTTTTTAATTCCGGGGGATTTTCCGTGTATTTTGCGTGTCGCCCCAGGGTAGGGGAAAAAAAAAAAAAAAAATCTCACCTGCTCGCAAAAATCTGGGGGATTTATTAGGTTTCTCGAGTTAATTTTTTAAAAAAAAAAAATGGGCCCCACACAAAGAGGGCCACCGATAAAAAGAGGATGATTCGGACTCTATATTCTTTACTTTCTACGTTTTCATTAGGGGGGGCATTGCATACATGTTCAAAAAATCACATACTCTTACGACCAAAAAAACTCTCATATAACCACCGTTTTAAACGCCTTTTCATTTGTGGTTCCCGGTTTTGGGTTTTTGCAAGGGCGGGCGAAAAGGCCCGGGCAGGCGGGGGCTTTAGCTTCCGCTTTCTTTAAATTTTTCATTCGCCGCTTCTTAAAACCCTCTTTTTCATTAACCTCTTCGCCCTGCAGGGCCAAAACCTACCGGCCCCAAAAGAAAATTCGAATTTTTTTTATACACGGATTTCCGTTGTATGGGCGTTCCGCCAGGAGTAGAAACAAAAAAAATCTCCCGCATCGCCACTTTTCTGGGAAACTTTATAGTTCTCGAGTTAATTTTTTTAAAAAAAAAATTGGCAACAAAGAGGCCCACGGGGATAAAGAAAGGATTTGATTCGGGTTACTATATATTTTTTACTCTTCCGTAAGTAGGGGGCCGGCATGCATTAACATGTCAAAAAATAAATCACCATTCTCAAACGACCAAAAAAACCTCTTTACATTAATTACATTCGTTTTAAAAAAAACAAAAAAAAACGCCTTTCATTTGTTGGTTCCCGTGGTTTCAAAAAGCGGCGACAAGGGGCCGGGCCGGGGTCGGGCTAAGGGCCCCGTTCTTAAAAATTGTTCACCAGGGCTTTAAAAAAAAAACGGGCTTCATAAAAAACCTCTCGGGACGCAGCCCAAAAAACTTCCCCGGGGGCAAGAAATTTAAATTTTTTTTTTATCCCGGATTTCCCGGTGTTATTGCGTGGTTCCCGCAGGAGGTAGGGAAAAAAAAAACAAAATTCCTTCCGGCTCGCCAAAATCTTGGACTTTATAAGTTATCGAGTTAAAAAATTTTTTAACTAAAACTGCAAACAAGGAGGGGCCACGAGATAAAAACAGAGGGGGATGATTCGAACTTATATATACTCTTCGTAATTAGGCGCATTGCATAAACAGGGTCAAATCACATCTCTACGACCAAAAAAAAACAAACACTCTTCATATAACATCGTTAAAAAAAAACCGGCCTCATTGTGGTCCGGTGGGTTTTCAAAACAAAAAAAGCGGGCCGAGCCGGGGGGCGGGGCGGGTAGCTCCGTTTCTAATTTCCCAACCCCGGGGCTTCTAACACGGGCTTTTTCATAACCTCTTAGGGCGCAGCCACACTTCCGGTCAAGACAATTTGAAATTTTTTTTTTTATTTCCCGGATTTCAGTGTTATTGGCGGTGTCGTCGCCAGGGGAGTAGAAAAAAAAAAAATCTCCGCTCCGCAAATCGGTAACCTTATTAGTAGCTCGAGTCATTTTTTTTTAAAAAAAAAATTGCCACAGAGGGGGGCCACGATTAAAGGAAAGAAAGGATTCGGTGATTATAAAATTTTTACCTCCGGTAACTTAGGGCGCATGCTAACCATGTCAAAATTCAAAACAATCTTTACGGGACCAAAAAAAAAAAAAAAAAAAACTCTTCATTTATAAATCGTTAAACGGGCCTTCATTTGTTGGGGTTTTTCCGGGGTTTCAAAAGCGGGCGACAGCCGGGCGGGGCGGGCTAGGCTCCGTTTTCTTTTAATTTTTCTTTCTGCGCTCTTAAACGGCTTCTTGGAAACCTCTCGCCCGCCCCAGCCAAAACTCCCGGCAAAGGGAAAAAATTCGAAATGTTTTTTTTACCCCGGGATTCCGTGTATGGCGTGTCCCGCCAGGAGTAGACAAAAAAAAAAAAAAATCCTTTCCCGCTCGCAAATCTGCTTTTTTAGTCTCGAGTTAAACTTTTTTTTAAAAAAAAAAATTTGGCCCCAACAAGAGGGCCACGGGATAAAAAAAGAGATTGATTTTCCGGATTATATTATTTTTTACTCTTCCGTTTAATTCGGAGCATGCATTAACAATGTCAAAAACAAAATTTCCCACATTCATCTACGGACCCAAAAAAAAAACCTTTTCACTTATACATCGTTAAAAAAAAAACGCCTTTCCATTTTTGTGGGTTTCTCCCGGTGGGTTTTTCAAGCGGGCGAGCCGGGGGGGCGTGGGCGGGCTAGCTCCGGTTATTAATTCGAGTCCGCGCTCTTAAAAAAAAAAAAAAACGGCTCATACCCTCTGCCGCAAGGCCAACTCCGTCAAAGGGAAAATTCCGAACATTTGTTTTTTTAATCCACGGAATTCGTGTTATTTTTGGACGGTTCGCCAGGGGAGTAGAAAAAAAAAAAAAAAAAAATGCTCGGCTCGGCCAAAATCTGGACCTTTTATTAGGGTTTTCTCGAGTAATTTTTTTTAAAAAATTGGCACCAGAGGGCCACGGATAAAAAGGAGGATGATTTTCGGACTTATATTATTTTTTACTCTTCCGTAAATAGGGGGGGCGCATTTTTTGATTTACATGTTAAAAAATCCCCCACAACTTTTCGCTACGGCCCCAAAAAAATCTTCATTATACCCATTCGTTTAAAAAAACGCCCTATTTTGTGCGGTCCCGGGTGGTTTTTCAAAAGCGGGGGGCGGGACCGGGGGCGGGGGCGGTGCTAGCTCCGGGGCTTTTTCCTTAATTCAATCGGCCGTCTCTTAAACGGCTTTCATAAACCTCTCGCCGCAGGGCCAAAAAAACTCCGGGCCCCAAAAAAAGGGGGAAAATTTGAATTTTTTTTTTTATCCCGGGGATTTTTCCGTTGTATGGCGTGTCCGGCCAGGGAGTAGAAAAAAAAAAAAAAAAAAATCTCCCGGCTCGCAAATTTGGACTTTTAGTTTTCTTCGGAGTTTAAATTTTTTTTCAAAAAAAAAAAATTGCACCAGGTGGGAGGGGGGCCACGTGTGGATTTTAAAGATGAATTCGAACTTATATTCTTTACCTCTCCGTAATTTAGGGCGATGGGCATTAAAAACATGTCAAAAATCACATTCTCTACGACCAAAAAAACCTCTTTCATTTTATAACATCGTTAAACGCCTTTCAATTTGTGGTACCGGGGTGGTTTTTCAAAGCGGGGGCGAGCCCGGGGCGGGGCGGGGTAGCTCCGTTTTCTTAAAATTTTCAATCGCCCGGTTCTAACGGCTTTCATACACCTTCTCGCCGCAGCACTACCGGCAAGAAATCGAATTTTTTTTATCCCGGCTTCCGTCGTATGCGTGTCGCCAGGAGTAGAAAAAAAAAATCTCCGCTCGCAATCTGACTTATAGTTCTCGATTAATTTTGTAACATGCAACAGAGGCCACGATAAAGAGAGATTCGACTATATATAATCTCCGTAATTAGGCCATTGCATACATGTCAAAAAATCACACCTCTCCGACCAAAACTCCCATTATACATCGTTAAACTCCTTCATTTGGGGTCCCGGTGGTTTCAAGCGGCGAGCCGGGCGGGCGGCTAGCTCCGTTTATTAAATTTCATTGCGCTCTAACGGCTCCTACCTCTCGCAGCAGCCAAATCCCGGCCAAGAAATTCGATTTTTTTTATCCGGATTTCCGTGTAGCGTCATCGTCGCCAGGAGTAGAAAAAAAAAATCTCTCCGCTCGCAATCTGACTTATAGTTCTCGAGTATTTTTTAAAAATGACGAGGCCACGTAAAGAGATGATTAGACTTATATATACTTCTCCGTAACGTAGGCGCATGACATACATGTCCAAAATCACATCTCGACCGACCAAACACTCCTCATGATACATCGGTAGCCTTCATTTGTGGTCCCGGTGGTTTTCAAAGAGGGAGCGGGCGGGCGGCTAGCTCCGCTATTAATTTATCGCGCTCTTAACGGTTTCATAACTCTCGCCCGCAGCCAAACTCACGGCAAGAAATGAATTTTTTTTATCCCGGATTCCGTGTATGCGCTGTCGCCAGGAGTATAAAAAAAAAAATCTCCGCTCGCAATCTGCCTTATAGTTCTCGAGTTAATTTTTTAAAAATGCACAGAGCCACGTAAGAGATGATTCGAATTAAGTATACTCTCCGAATTAGGCGCATGCATACATGTCAAAAATCAATCTCTAAGACCAAAATCTTCATTATACATCGTTAACGCCTTCATTTGTGGTCCCGGTGTTTCAAGCGGCGAGCCGGGCGGGCGGCTAGCTCCGCTTATTAATTTTCTCGCGCGCTCTTAAACGGCCTTCATACCTTCGCGCAGCAAACTCGCCGGCAAGAAAATTTGAATTTTTTTATTCCCGGATTTCCGTGTATGCGTGTCGCAGGAGTAGAAAAAAAAAAATCTCCGCTCGCAAATCTGATATAGTCTCGAGTTAATTTTTTAAAAATGCACAGAGGGCCACATAAAGAGATGATTCGACTTATAATACCTCCGTAATTAGGCGCATTTCATAATGTCAAAATCACATCTCTACGACATACAACTCTTCATTATTTACACGTTAAAGCCTTCATTGGGGTCCGTGGTTTCAAAACGGCGAGCGGGCGGCGCGGTAGCTCCGTTTCTTAATTTCACCGGGCTCTTAACGGCTTCATACCTCTCGCCGCACAGCCAACTCCCGCAAGAAATTCGAATTTTTTTTATCCCGGATTCCTTGTGTATGCGTGTCGCCAGGAGTAGAAAAAAAAGCTCCGCTCGCAATCTGACTTCTAGTCTCGAGGTTAATTTTTTAAAAAAGCACAGAGGCCAAGATAAAGAGATCGATCGACTTATATTTATCCGTATAGGGTCATTGTACATGTCAAAAATCACGCTCTAACGACAAATGAAATTTTACATTATACATCGTAACGCCTTCATTTGTGGTCCGGTGGTTCAAGCGGCGAAAGCCGGGCGGCGGAATAGCTCGTTCTTAATTACTCCCGTCTTAACGGCTTCATACCTCTCGCCGCAAGCCAACTCCCCGGCAAGAAAATTCGAATTTTTTTTATCCCGGATTCCGTGTATGCGGGGTCGCCAGGAGTAGAAAAAAAAATCTCCGTCGCAATCTGACTTATAGTTCTCGAGTTAATTTTTTAAAAATGGGACAGAGGCCACGATAAAGAGATGATTCGAATTATATATACTCTCCGTAATTAGGCGCATGAAAACATGTCAAAATCACATCTCTACGACCAAAACTCTTCATTATACATCGTTAACGCCTTCATTTGTTGGTCCGGTGGTTTCAAGCGGCGAGGGCCGGGCGGGCGGTAGCTCCGTTTCTTAATTTCACCGGGCTTTAACGGCCTTCATACCTCTCGCCGCAGCCAACTCCCGGCAAGAAATTCGAATTTTTTTTATCCCGGATTCCGTGTTTTGGCGGTAGCCAGAGTAGAAAAAAAAAATCCCGTCGCAATCGACTTATAGTTCCGAGTTAATTTTTAAAAAATGCACAGAGGCCACGATAAAGAGAGATTGATTCGACTTAAAATATACTCTCCGTAATTTTAGCGCATGCATACCAGTCAAAATCCCCCACCCATCCCCCTAGGGACCAAAACTCTTCATTATACATCGTAAA
>JACEEZ010009603.1:109748-161019 GCA_016584305.1 Chionoecetes opilio | reverse complement strand
GTTTTTAAGCGGCGAGCCGGGCGGGCGGGTAGCTCCCCTTCTTTAAACACGGCTTTAACGGCTTTCTACCTCTCGCCGCAGCCAAAAATCCCGGCAAGAAATTGAATTTTTTTTTCCGGATTCCCCGGGTTTCGTGTCGCCAGGGGTAGAAAAAAAAATCTCGTCGCAATCGACTTATAGTTCTCGAGTTAAATTTTTTAAAAAAACAGAGGCCACAAAAGAGAGATTCGAATTTATATACTCCCGAATTAGGCGCATGCATACGTCAAAATCCCAATCTCTACGACCAAAACTCTTTATTTTACATCGTTAAAAACCTTTATTTGGGTCCCCGGGGGTTTCAAGGGCGAGCCCCGGGGGGCGGTAGCTCCCCTTTTAATTTTCACGGGGGTTTAAGGCTTTATACCTCTCGCCGACCAAAACCCGGCAAAAATTTGAATTTTTTATCCCCGGATTCGGTTGGTGTCGCCAGGATAGAAAAAAAAAATCTCCGCTCCAAACTGACTTAAGTTCTCGAGTTTTTTTTAAAAAGCACAGAGGGCCACGATAAAGAGATGTTTGATTTATATATCTCCGTAAAGCGCATGCATACTTCAAAATCACATCTCTACGACCAAAACTCTTCATTATACATCGTTAACGCCTTCATTTGTGGTCCCGGTGGTTTCAAGCGGCGAGCCGGGCGGGCGGCTAGCTCCGCTTCTTAATTTCACCGGGCTCTTTAAAGGCTTCATACCTCTCGCCGCAGCCAACTCCCGGCAAGAAATTCGAATTTTTTTATCCCGGGTTCCGTTTTATGCGTGTCGCCAGGAGTAGAAAAAAAAATCTCCGCTCGCATCTGACTTATAGTTCTCGAGTTAATTTTTAAAAATGCACAGAGGCCACGATAAAGAGATGATTCGACTTATATATACTCTCCGTAATTAGGGGCATGCATACATGTCAAAATCACATCTCTACGACCAAAACCTGCATATACATCGTTAACGCCTTCATTGTGGTCCCGGTGGTTTCAAGCGGCGAGCCGGGCGGGCGGATAGCCTCGATTCTTAATATCATCGCGCTCTTAACGGCTTCATACCTCTCGCCGCGCCAACTCCCGGCAAGAAATCGAATTTTTTTATTCCCGGATTCCGTGTATGCGTGTCGCCAGGAGTAAGGAAAAAAAACTCTCGCTCGCAACATCGAATTATAGGTTCGAGTTAATTTTTTAAAAATTGACAGGAGGCCACGATAAAGAGAGATTCGACTTATATATACTCTCCTTAATGTAGGCGCATGCATACATGTCAGAATTCACATCTCTACGACCAAAAATACTTCATTATAACATCACTGTAACGCCGTCATTTGTCTGGCGGTCCGGTGGTTTCAAGCGGCGAGCCGGGCGGGCGGCAGCTACGCGCTAATTTCATCGCGCTCTAACGGCTTCAACTCCGCCGCAGCCAACTCCCGGCAAGAAATCGAATTTTTTTTATCCCGGATCCGTGTATGCGTGTCGCCAGGAGTAGAAAAAAAAATCTCCGAACTCGCAATCTGACTTATAGTTCTAGAGTTAATTTTTTAAAAATGCAGCAGAGGCACGATAAAGAGCTGATTCGACTTATATATACTCTCGTAATTAGGCGCATGCATAATGTCAAAATCACATCTCACGGACCAAAACTCTTCATTAACATCGTTAACGCCTCATTTGTGGTCCCGGTGGTTTCAAGCGGCGAGCCGGGCGGGCGGCAGTCCGATTCTTAATTCACCGGGCTCTTAACGGCTTCTACCTCACGCGCAGGCAACTCCCGGCCAAGAAATTCGAATTTGTTTTTATCCCCGGATTCGTGTATGCGTGTCGCCAGGAGTAGAAAAAAAAAATCTCCGCCTCGCAATCTGACTGTCTAGTTCTCGGGTAACTTTTTAAAAATGCACAGAGGCACGATAAAGAGATGATTCGACTATACTATACTCTCCGTAATTAGGCGCAGCATCATTTACATGTCAAAATCACATTCTTACGACCAAAACTCTATGATACATCGTTAACGCCTTCATTTGTGGTCCCGTGGTTTCAAGCGGCGAGCCGGGCGGGCGGCTAGCTCGTTCTTAATTTCACGCTCTTAGGCTTCATACCTCTCGCGCAGCACACTCCGCAAGAAATTCGATTTTTTATCCCGGATTCCGTGTATTGTCCCAGGAGTAGAAAAAAATCGCTCGCACTGACTTATATTCTCGAGTTAATTTTAAATGCCAAGGCCACGAAGAGGATCCTAAATCTCCCGATTAGGCGCAATGATCATTATATATACGTTCCGTATTGCCGCATGCATACATATCAGCCATCTCCTACGAACCAAAACCCTTCATTTACCCATCGTCAACCCCTCATTCGGTCTTCTCGGCGAGCCGGGCGGGCGGCTAGCTCCGTTCTTAATTTCACCGCTCTTAACGGCTTCATACCTCTCGCCGCAGCCAACTCCCGGCAAGAAATTCGAATTTTTTTTAATCCCGGATTGTGTATGCGTGTCGCAGGAGTAGAAAAAAAAAATCTCCGCTCGCAACCTGGACTTATAGTTATCGAGTTAATTTTTTTAATGCACAGAGGCCACGATAAAGAGGATGATTCGACTTATATAATTACTCTCCGTATTAGGCGCATGCATACATGTCAAATTTCACATCTCTACGACCAAAACTCTTCATATACATCGTTAACGCCTTCATTTGTGGCCCCCGGGTGGTTCTCAAGCGGCAGAGCCGGGCGGGCGGCTAGCTCCGCTTCTTAATTTCATCGCGGTCTAACGGCTTCTACCTCTCGCCCGCAGCCAAACTCCCGGCAAGAAAATTCGAATTTTTTTTATCCGGATTCCGTGTATGCGTGTCGCCAGGAAGTAGAAAAAAACATCTCCGCTCGCAACTGACTTATAGGTCTCGAGTTAATTTTTAAAAAGCAAGAGGCCACGATTAAATAAAGAGATGATTCGACTATATATACTCTCCGTAATTAGGCGAATGCATACATGTCAAAATCCCATTCTCTACGACCAAAATCTTCAATTATACATCGTTAAAGCCTTCATTTGTGGTCCCGGTGGGTTTCAAGGGGCGGCGAGCCGGGCGGGAGGATAGCTCCGCTTATTAATTTCATCGCGCTCCTAACCGGCTTCATACCTCTCCCGCAGCCAACTCCCGGCAAGAAATCGAATTTTTTTTATCCCCGGATTCAGTGTATGCGTGTACACCAGGAAGTAGAAAAAAAAAATTCCGCTCGCAATTGACTTATAGTTCTGAGTTAATTTTTAAAAATGCACAGAGGCCACGATAAAGAGATGATTCGACTTATTTATACTCTCCTTAATAAGGCGATATGATACATGTCAAAAATCACATCTCTACGGACCAAAACTCTCATTATACATCGTTAACGCCTTCATTTTTTGGTCCGGGGTTTCAAGCGGCGAGCGGCGGGCGGCTAGCTCCGTTTCTTAATTTCACCGGGCTCTTAACGGCTTCATACCTCTCGCCGACAGCCAATCCCGGACAAGAACTTCGAATTTTTTTTATCCGGATTCAGGTTGTATTGCGTAGTCGCCAGGAGTAGAAAAAAAAAAAATCTTCCGCTCGCAATCTACGTATAGTTCTCGAGTTAATATTTTTTAAATTTTTTTAAAAATGCACAGAAGGGGCCCCACGATAAAGAGATATCGACTTATATATACTCTCCGTAAATTAAGGAGCAGCATACATGTCAAACTCAAATCTCTACGACCAAAACTCTTCATTATACATCGTTAACGCCGTCATTTGTGGTCCGGTGGTTTCAAACGGCGAGCCGGGCGGGGCGGGCTAGCTCCGTTTCTTAATTTCACCGGGCTCTTAACGGCTTCATACCTCTCGCCGCAGCCAACTCCCGGCAAGAAATTCGAATTTTTTTTATCCCGGATTCCGTGTATGCGTGTCGCCAGGAGTAGAAAAAAAAATCTCCGCTCGCAATCTGACTTATAGTTCTCGAGTTAATTTTTTAAAAATGCACAGAGGCCACGATAAAGAGATGATTCGACTTATATATACTCTCCGTAATTAGGCGCATGCATACATGTCCAAAAATCAATTCTACGACCAAAACTCTTCATTATACATCGTTAACGCCTTCATTGTGGTCCCGGTGGTTTCAAGCGGCGAGCCGGGCGGGCGGCTAGCTCCGTTCTTAATTTCACGGGCTCTTAACGGCTTCATACCTCTCGCGCAGCCAACTCCCGGCAAGAAATTGAATTTTTTTTATCCGGATTCCGTGTATGCGTGTCGCCAGGAGTAGAAAAAAAATCTCCGCTCGCAATCTGACTTATAGTTCTCGAGTTAATTTTTTAAAAATGCACAGAGGCCACGATAAAGAGATGATTCGACTTATATATACTCTCCGTAATTAGGCGCATGCATACATGTCAAAATCACATCTCTACGACCAAAACTCTTCATTATACATCGTTAACGCCTTCATTTGTGGTCCCGGTGGTTTCAAGCGGCGAGCCGGGCGGGCGGCTAGCTCCGTTTCTTAATTTCATCGCGCTCTTAACGGCTTCATACCTCTCGCCGCAGCCAACCCCGGCAAGAAATTTGAATTTTTTTTATCCCGGATTCCGTGTATGCGTGTCGCCAGGAGTAGAAAAAAAAATCTCCGCTCGCAATCTGACTTATAGTTCTCGAGTTAATTTTTTAAAAATGCACAGAGGCCACGATAAAGAGATGATTCGACTTATATATACTCTCCGTAATTAGGCGCATGCATACATGTCAAAATCACATCTCTACGACCAAAACTCTTCATTATACATCGTTAACGCCTTCATTTGTGGTCCCGGTGGTTTCAAGCGGCGAGCCGGGCGGGCGGCTAGCTACGTTTCTTAATTTCATCGCGCTCTTAACGGCTTCATACCTCTCGCCGCAGCCAACCCAGCCACTGATTTTCCACCGCCGCGAGTCAAGGGCTGGCGTAGGTACGAATTAAATGGCCAGGCAAACGAGGCATCGGCGGGAGTAAGGGTGAGGCACTTAATGAAGGTTCGATAATACTCGTTCAAGGCATTCACTTCTGCCTTCTTTCAAACGAAGCGAGTCAACCCTTCTCTCCCCCCCACTCCCAGTATTCCACGATGAAAAAAACACATTCGCTTCGTCTCTTGACCTATCGCATTCTCATTCTCCCTTCAAGACCTACACGAAGGATTTCGTCATCGGGTAGCGTGACGAAACCTCCAGCCTTGTCATGGAGAAGTCTTAGCGAGTCGCAGTGAGGTACCTCCCGCAACCTAAGTTTAGTCTGGCCGGGCGGGCTGAATGAACGAATGAAGAGGCCTACTAATCTTACCCTCAGTCATTCTCACCGCTGCTTCTACCCGGCGAGCTTGTGAGATATCAATCATATCACATCATCCCGCAACATCACCGACTTGATATCGTCGTCGACGGCAGGGTTGATGATCAAGAAACTGGTCGACCCTCCTCCCTCGCATATACCTCAAGGCAAGGCAGGTCGGGCGGCCTTCATAGGGTAGCCAAAACTAAGTCACTCTCAACTCCTCCGAACCAGCCCGACCTCGTTCCCGTGACAATAGCGAGTGCCTGTGTGAGCGGCGAGAGAAACTGATTTTTCATTCTCGTAATTTTTTCCGACGTGAAGCCTTCGGCTACGCGCGGAGCGCGTAGCCATGTATGGCATAGAATTCGTGCGAAGTCCACCAGGGAACACATTCGCTTCGTTTTTCGAGGCGGCGGCGTCGTCGACGGCAGGGTTGATGGTAATCAAGAAACCGAGCCTCTTCCCTCGCATATACTTCAAGGCAAGGCAAGGCAGGTCGGGCGGCCTTCATAGGGTAGCCAAAACTAAGTCACTCTCAACTCCTCCGACCCAGCCCGTCCAGCGCTACTGGTGTCGTTACCGTGACAATAGCGAGTGCGTGTGTGTCATCCCGCAACATCACCGACGTGATGCCGTCGTCGACGGCAGGGTTGATGATCAAGAAACCGGTCGACCTCTCCCTCGCATATACCTCAAGGCAAGGCAGGTCGGGCGGCCTTCATAGGGTAGCCAAAACTAAGTCACTCTCAACTCCTCCGAACCAGCCCGACCAGCGCTGCTGGGTTGGTTCCCGTGACAATAGCGAGTGCCTGTGTGAGCAGCGAGAGAAGCTGATTTTTCATTCTCGTCATTTTTTCCGACGTGAAGCCGTCGGTGATGTGCGTGTTATAGTGAGAGTGTACTGCCGCCACAGTTCGTCTGGCCGGGCGGGCAGAATCAAGATGCCCTAGTCTCATCTTACCACTCACNCCCAGGGGAAGGAAAAAAAAATTCCCCAATTTCAGTTTTTGATTTTTTTTTAAAAACCGAGGGCCCCTAAAAAAAATTTGAAAATTTTTTTGGGCACATTTAAAGTCAAAAAAAATTTTTAACCCAAAACCCAAAAGAATTTTTTTGTTTCCCTTTTCCCCCCCCCCCCCCCCCCCCCCCCCTTTTTTTTTTTTTTTTTTTTCCCGGATTCCGTGTATCGTTCGCAGAGTAGAAAAAAATCTCGCTCGCAATCTGACTTTAGTTCGAGTTATTTTTTAAAATGCACAGAGGCCACGATAAAGAGATGTTCACTTATATACTCTCCTAATAGGCGCATGCATACATTCAAATCACTCTCTACGCCAAACTCTCATTATATCGTTAACGCCTTCATTTGTGTCCCGGTGGTTCAGCGGCGAGCCGGGCGGCGGCTAGCCCGTTTCTTATTTCATCGCGCCTTAAGCTTCATACCTCTCGCCGCAGCAACTCCGCAAAAATCATTTTTTTTTCCGGTTCCGTGTATGCGTGTCGCCAGGAGTAAAAAAAATCTCCGTCGCATCGACTTATGTTCTCAGTTAATTTTTTAAAAATGCACAAGGCCACGATAAGAGATGTTCGCTTATATACCGCCCTAATTAGGCCCTGCATCATGTCAAATCACATTCTACACCAAAACTCTTCTTTACATCGTTAACCCTCTTTGTGGTCCCGGTGTTCAAGCGGCGAGGGGCGGGCGGCTACTCCGTTCTTAATTTCCGGCTCTTAACGGCTTCATACCTCTCGCCGCAGCCAACTCCGGCAAGAATTCGAATTTTTTTATCCCGATTCCGTGTATGCGTGTCGCCAGGAGTAGAAAAAAAAATCTCCGCTCGCAATCTGACTTATAGTTCTCGAGTTAATTTTTTAAAATGCACAGAGCCACGATAAAGAGATGATTCGACTTATATATACTCTCCGTAATTAGGCGCATGCATACATGTCAAAATCATCTCTACGACCAAAACTCTTCATTATACATCGTTAACGCCTTCATTTGTGGTCCCGGTGGTTTCAAGCGGCGAGCCGGCGGGCGGCTACTCCGTTCTTATTTCCCGGCTCTTAACGGCTTCATACCTCTCGCCGCAGCCACTCCCGCATAAATTCGATTTTTTTTATCCCGATTCCGTGTATCGTGTCGCCAGGATAGAAAAAAAAATCTCCGCTCGCATCTGACTTTAGTTCCCGAGTTAATTTTTTAAAATGTCAGGGCCACGTAAAAGATGATTCGACTATATATCTCCCGTAATTAGGCGCATGCATACATGTCAAAATCACATCTCTAGCACAAACTCTTCATTATACATCGTTAAAGCTCATGGGTCCTATTCACGCACGGCGGGTACTAGTCCGCTCTTATTTCACCGGGTTTAACGCCAACCGCGCGCTCCAATCGAATTTTTTCGATCCGGATGCTTCCAGTGAATTCCGTCGCATCGACTTAATTCTGATTAATTTTTTAAAATGAAAGCCACGAGAGATGATTGATTATTATACTCTCCGTATTAGGCGCATGCATACTTCAATCCATCTCTACGACAACTCTCATTATACATCGTTAACGCCTTCATTTGTGTCCCGGTGGTTTCAGGCGGCGAGCCGGGCGGCGCTACTCCGTCTTAATTTCACGCTCTTACGGCTTCATACCTCCGCCGCAGCATCCCGAAGAAATTCGATTTTTTTTACCCGGATCGGTACGTGTCGCCAGATAGAAAAAAAAATCTCGTCATCTACTTTGTCTCGATTAATTTTTTATGCACGGGTCAGTAAGAGGTCGACTTTTTATCTCCGTTTAGGCCATGCTCATGCAAATCCACCTACGAAAATTTCATTCATCGTTAGTCATTTGTGTCCGTTGTTTCAGCGACGGGGGCCAGCCCTTAATTTCATCCGCTTTAACTCTCCTTGCCACAACTCAAAATCATCTTACGACCAAAACTCTTCATTATACATCGTTAAGCCTTCATTTGTGTCCCGTGGTTTCAAGCGCAGCCGGGCGGCGCTAGCTCCGTCTTAATTCACGGTCTAGGTCATACTCTCGCGAGCACTCCCGCAATTCGATTTTTTTTTCCGATCCTAGCTGTCGCCAGGTAAAAAAATCTCGCTCGCATCTGCTTAGTCCGTAATTTTAATGCACGAGCCGAAAAGAGATTCTTATATACTCTCCGTAATTAGCGCATGCATACATTCAATCACTCTCTACACAACTTCTATATCGTACGCTCATTGTGTCCGTGTTCAGCGGCGACCGGCGCGCTCTCCGTCTTATTTCAGCTCTACGCTTCAACTCCGCGCAGCCTCCCGGCAGATTGAATTTTTATCCCGATTCCGTGTAGCGTGTCGCAGTGAAAAAAAATCTCGCTCGCAATCTGACTATATTCTCGATTAATTTTTAAAATGCACAGAGCACGATAAAGAGATGATTCGACTTATATATACTCTCCGTAATTAGGCGCATGCATACATGTCAAAATCACATCTCTACGACCAAAACTCTTCATTATACATCGTTAACGCCTTCATTTGTGGTCCCGGTGGTTTCAAGCGGCGAGCCGGGCGGGCGGCTAGCTCCGTTTCTTAATTTCACCGGGCTCTTAACGGCTTCATACCTCTCGCCGCAGCCAACTCCCGGCAAGAAATTCGAATTTTTTTTATCCCGGATTCCGTGTATGCGTGTCGCCAGGAGTAGAAAAAAAAATCTCCGCTCGCAATCTGACTTATAGTTCTCGAGTTAATTTTTTTAAAATGCACAGAGGCCACGATAAAGAGATGATTCGACTTATATATACTCTCCGTAATTAGGCGCATGCATACATGTCAAAATCACATCTCTACGACCAAAACTCTTCATTATACATCGTTAACGGCCTTCATTTGTGGTCCCGGTGGTTTCAGCGGCGAGCGCGGGCGGGCGGCTAGCTCCGCTTCTTAATTTCATCGGCTCTTAACCGGCTTCATACCTCTCTCCGCGCCAACTCCCTGGCAAGGTAAATTTCGAATTTTTTTATATCCCGTATTCGGCGTGTATGCGTGTCGCCAGATAGAAAAAAAAATCTCCCGCTCGCAATCTGACTTATAGTTCTCGAGTTACTTTTTTCAAAATGCACCGAGAGGCCGACGATAAAGAGTATGATTCGACGTATATAATAGCTCTCCGTTAATTAGGCGCATGCATAGCATGTCCAAAAATCACATCTCTACGACCAAAACGTCATTCATCTATACATCTTTAACAACTAACGCCTTCATTGTGGTCGCCGGTGGTTTCAAGCGCGAGCCGGGCGGGCGGCTACTCCGTTCTTAATTTCACCGGCTCTTAACCGGCTTCCATAACCTCTCGCCGCGAGCCTAACTCCCGCTAAAGAAATTCGTAATTTTTTTTATCCCGGATTCCGTGTATGGCGTGTGCGCCAGGAGTAGAAAAAAAAATCTCGCGCATCGCAATCTGACTTCTAGTTCTCCAGATTAATTTTTTAATGCACAGAGGGCCACGATAAAGAGGATGATTCGACTTATGGATAGTCTCTCCTAATTAGAGCGCATGCATACATGTCAAAATCACATCTCTACGACCAAAACTCTTCATTATACATCGTTAATTAACGCCTTCATGTTGTGTGTCGCCGTGGTTTCAAGCGGCGAGCCGGGGCGGGGGAGCGGCTAGCTCCGCTTCTTAATTTCTCGCGCTCTTTAAACGGCTTCATACCTGCTCGCCACGCAGCCAGACTGCCCGGGCAAGAAATTTGAATCTTTTTATCCGCGGATTCCGTGTATGCGGGTCGCCAGGAGTAGAAAAAAAAATCTCTTGCTTAAAACGGCAATCGGAACTTATAGTTCTCGAGTTAATTTTTTAAAATGCAGCAGAGGCGCTACGATAAAGAGATGATTCGACTTATTATACTCTCCGTAATTATGCGCATGGCATAACATGTGCAAATCACATCTCTACGACCAGAAACTCTTCATTATAGCTATCGTTAACAGGCCTTCATTTGTGTGGTCCCGGTGGTTTCAAGCGGCGACCGAGCGGGCGGCTAGCTCCGCTTCTTAATTTCACCGGTCTCTTAATACGGCTTCATACCTCGTCACTCTCGCCGCAGGCCACTCCCCGGCAAGAAATTCCAATTTTTTTTATCCCGGATTCCGTTTATGCGTGTCGCCACGTAGTAAAAAAAAAATCTCCGCTCGCACTGACTTATTAGTTCTCGAGTTAATTTTTTAAAATGCAGCCAGAGGCCACGATAAAGAGATGAGTTCGACTGTATATATTACTCTCCGTAATTAGGCGATGCATACAGTCAAACTCACATCTCTACGATCCAAAACCTTCATTATACATCGTTAACGGCCTTCATTTGTGTCCCACGGTGGTTTTCAAGCGGCGAGCCTGGCGGGCGGCTAGCTCCGTTTCTTAATTTCACGCGGGCATCTTAACTCTTCATAGCCTCTCGCCGCGAGCCAAACTCCCGGGCAAGGAAATTCGAATTTTTTTTATCCCGGAGCGGTGTAGCGTGTCGCAGGAGTAAGAAAAAAAAATCTCCGCTCCTCGCAATCTACTTATAGTTCTCGGAGATTAATTTTTTTTAAATGCATCAGAGGGCCTACGATAAGAGTGATTCGACTTGATATATACTCTCCTTTCCTCCGTAATTATGGCGGCATGCATACTAGTCAAAATCACATCTCTACGACTCAAAACTTCTTTCATTATATCATCGTTAACTGCCTTCATTTGTGGTCCCGGTGGTTTTCTAAGCGGCGAGCCGGGCGGTGCGGCTAGCTTCCGCTTCTTAATTTCATCGCGCTTCTTAACCGGCTTCATACCCTTCTCGCCAGCTCGCCAACTCCCGGGCAAGAAATTTCGAATTTTTTTTTGTCCCGATTCCGTGTTGTATGCGTGTCGCCATGGGAAGGAGTAGTAAAAAAAGAATCTCGCGCTCGCAATGCTGACTTATAGTTCTCGAGTTAATTTTTTTAAAATCACAGAGGCCACGATAAAGAGATGATTCGACTATATATACTCTCACGTAATTAGGCGCATGCATTACACTGTCAGAAATCACATCTCTACGACCAAATACTCTTCTATTATACATCGTTAAGCGCCTTCATTTGTGGTCCCGGTGGTATTCTAGCGCGAGCTCGGCGGGCGGCTAGCTCCGCTTCTTAATATTCATCGCGCTGCTTAATAACGGCTTCATACATCTCGGGCCGGCAGGCCTAACTCGCCGGTCGCAAGAAATTCGAATTTTTTTTATCCCGGATTCCGTGCAAGCGTGTCACGCTAGGTAGTAGAAAAAAAAATTCCGCATCGCAATCTGACTTATAGTTCTCGAGTTTACATTTTATTAAAAATGCTCAGGAGGCTCACGATAAAGAGATGATGCGACTTATATATACTCTCCGGTAATAAGGCGCATGCATACATGTCAAAATCATCATCTCTAACGACCAAAACTCTCATATACATCGTTCCGCCTTCATTTGTGGGTCCGGTGGTATTCAAGCGTCGAGCCGGGCGGGGCGGCTACTCCGTTTCTTAATTTCACCTGGGCTCTTAACGGCTTCATACCTGCTCGCCGGCAGCCAACTCGGCCGGCAAGAAATTCGAATTTTTTTTATCCCGGATTCCGTTTATGCGTGTCGCCAGTGATGTAAAAAAAAAAATCTCGCGCTCGCAATCTGACTTATCGTTCTCGATTAATTTTTTTAAAATGCACAGAGGCCGACGATAAAGAGAATCGATTTCGACTTATATATACTCTCCGTAATTAGCGCATGCATACATGTCAAAATCACATCTCTACGACCAAAACTCTTCATTTACATCGTTAACCGGGGCCTTCATTTGTGGTCCCGCTGTTGTTTCAAGCGGCGAGCGGGCGGTCGGCTAGCTCCGCTTTCTTAATTTATCGACTATGCGCTCTTAAACGCTTCATACCTTCGCGCACCAGGCCAACTCCCGGCAAGAAATTTAATTTTTTTTTATCCCGGATTCCGTGTATGCGTGTCCCAGGAGTAGAAAAAAAAATCTCCGCTCGCAATCTGACTTATAGTTTTCTCGCGTTAATTTTTTTAAATGCACAGAGTCCACGATAAAGATGATGATTCGGCTTATATATACTCTCCGTAATTAGCGCATGCATCTGTCAAAATCACATCTCTAAACGACAAAAATTCTTCATATACATCGTTACCGCTCATTTGTGTCCGGTGGTTTCAAGCGGCGAGCCCGGGCGGGCGGCTAGCTCGCTTTCTTACTTTCATCGCGCTCTTACCGGCTTCATACCTCTCCGCCGCAGCCACTCCCGCAAGAAATTCGAATTTTGTTTATCCCGGATTCCGGTGTATCGTGTCCGCCATGAGTCGAAAAAAAATCTCCCGCTCGCAATCTGAACTTAGTTCTCGAGTTAATTTTGTAAAATGCACAGAGGGCCACGATAAGAGATGATTCGACTTATATATACTCTCCGTAATTAGGGGCGGCATGCATACCTGTCAAAATCACAATCTCTACGACCACAACTCTTACATTTACATCGTTAACGCCTTCATTTGTGGTCCCGGTGTTTCAAGCGGCGATCCGGGCGGTCGCTCGCTCCGCTTCTTAATTCACCGGGCCTCTTAACGGCTTCATACCTCTCGCCGCAGCCGACTCCCGCAGAAATTCGAATTTTTTTATCCGCGGATTCCGTGGTAGCGTGTCGCCATGAGTAGAAGAAAAAATCTCCGCTCGCAATCTGACTTTATAGTTCTCGAGTTAATTTTTTTAAAATGCACAGAGAGGCCGACGATAAAGAGATGATTCGACTTATATATAACCTCCGTATTAGGCGTCATGCATACATTCAAAATCACCATCTCTACGACCAAAACTCTTCATTTCTACTCGTTACGGGGGCCTTCATTTGTGTCCCGTGTGGTTTCACGGCGAGCCGGGCGGGCGGCTAGCTTCCGCTTCTTAATTTCACCGGGCTCTTACGGCTTCATACTCCTCGCCGCAGCCACCCCGCAAGAAATTCGAATTTTTATCCCGGATTCCGTGTATTGCGTGTCGCCAGAGTAGAAAAAAAATCCTCCGCCGCAATCTGACTTATCGTTCTCGAGTTAATTTTTGTACAAATGCACAGAGGCCACATAAGAGATGGATTCGAATTCTATATACTCTCTCGTAATTATGCGCATGCTAATACATGTCAAATCACATCTCTATCGACCAAAAACGCTTCATTATACATCGTTAACGCCTTCATTTGTGTCCGTTGGTTGTCAAGCGGCGAGCCGTCGGGCGCTACTTCCGCTTCTATTTCACCGGACTCTTAACGGGCTTCCTACCTCTTCGCCGCAGCCAACTCCGGCAGACAATTCGGAATTTTTTTTATCCCCCGGATTCCGTGTCATGCGTGTCGCCCCGGAGTAGAAGAAAAAAATCTCCGCTCGCATCTGACTTATAGTTTCTCGAGTTAATTTTTTTAAAATGCCAGAGGCAGATAAGAGATGATTCGACTTATATATTACTCTCCGTAATTAGGCGCATGCTACTGTCAAAATCACATCTCTACACCCAAACTCTTCATTATACATCGTTAACGCTTCATTTGTGGTCCCGGTGGTTTCAATCGGCGAGCCGTTCGGGCGCTAGCTCCGCTTCTTAATTTTCACCGGGCTCTTAAACGGCTTTCCATACTCTCGGCCCAGCCAACTCCCGCAATGAAATTCGAATTTTTTTTTATCCAGGATTCCGTGTATGCGTGTCGCCAGGAGTAGAAAAAAAAATCTCCGCTCGCATCTGACTTATAGTTCTCGAGTTAATTTTTTAAAAATGCACCGGAAGGCACGATAAGATGGTTCGACTTATATATCTCTCCGTAATTAGGCGCATGCTACATGTCAAAATCACATCTCTACGGGACCAAACTCTTCATTATACATCGTTACCCGCCTCATTTGTGGTCCCGGTGGTTTCCAGCGGCGAGCCGGGCGGGTGCGGCTAGCTCCGCTTCTTAATTTCACCGGGCCTCTTAAACGCTTCATACCTCTCGCCGCAGCCAACTCGTGCAAGAAATTCGAATTTTTTATCCCGGTTCCGTGGTATGCGTGTCGCAGGAGTAGAAAAAAAAATCTCCGCTCGCATCCTGACTTATAGTTCTCGAGTTAATTTTTTTAAAATTGCAAGAGGCCACGATCCAGAGTGATTCGAACTTATATATACTCTCCGTAATTAGGCGCATGCATACATTCAAATCACACTCTACGACGCAAAACTCTTCCATTATAACATCGTACGCCTTCTTTGTGGTCCCGGTGGTTTCAAGCGCGAGCCGGGCGGGCGCTAGCTCCGCTTCTTAATTTCACCGGCTCTTAACGGCTTCATACTCTCTCCGCAAGCCAACTCCCGCATAAATTCGAATTTTTTTTATCCCGGATTCCGTGTATGCGTGTCGCCAGGAGTAAAAAAAAAATCTCCGCTCCATCTGCTTATTTCTGGTTAACTTTTAAATTCCGAGCCAATTTTAAAAATGAATTCCTGATAGAGTATTCCGCTTTATGCGATGCATCCTATAAATCAACTCACATCAAAATCTCTTTACACAAACTCTTCATTTTTACACGGTACGTTTATAGGGCTCCCGGTGTGTTCAACGGGCCTGGGGTCATCGCTCTTAATCTTCAACGCTTCTTACGACTTCTAACTCCGCGAATTGCCGATCGGTAAGGTGCGATTTGTTTCCGTTCCGTGTATATGTCCCAGGAGTATAAAAAAATCTCGTTCATCTACTAATAGGTCCGATTAATTTTTTAATAAAGCTCCGAGGCTACGCAATAAATGTCACTATTATAGTCCTCCGTAATTGTCCATGCAAGCCATCAATTGGTCCGACTATTTCATTCACGTAAGCGGCTTTGGATCCCGTTTTAATTCACGCCGAACGCTTACTTCTCCGCTTCTATTTCGCACGGTTTAACGTTTCCGTCCCGCAGCTCTCCGGCTAGAAATTAATTTTTTCCCGATTCCTGATGTCCAGATTTAAAAAAAATCCGCTGCATCTGACGTATGTATATTATTTTAAATGCACATAGGCGATAAGATTTCACTTAAACTCCCAATTAGACATGTAACTTAAATAATGTCTGTAGCAATCTTCATTGCTGCCTAGCCTTCTTTTGTCCGGTTTAAGCTCGAGCCTCGGGCGGCAGCCTCCGCAATTAATTTTATCCGGCCTTAAGGTCTCCCGCCAGAGCAACTCCCGCAGAAATTCGAATTTTTTTTTTCCCGATTCTTATGCGTGTCCCAGGCATAAAAAAAAAATCTCCTGCGCAATCTCTTATAGTTCCGAGTTAATTTTTAAAATGCAAGGCCACGATAAAAGATATTCGACTTATATGTAACCTCCGTAATTGGCGAGCAGCTGCCAATCCTTCGATCATACCTCTAACGTTACCTCATTGGCCTGTCAAGCGCGACGGCCCTTCCGTTCTTTCACCGTTAAGCTATACTCTCGCCGCANCGCTTAAAACCCCCGGGTTACGCCCGGGGGGAAATTCGAATTTTTTTTATCCCCCGGGGGGACCAAAAAAAACCCCTTCATTATACATCCGGGAAAAAACGCCCATTTGCCCCCCCCCGGTACCCCGTTGGTTTCCAAGGCCCGGCCCCGAGCAGGTGACGGAGCGGCTAGCTCCGCTTCTTAATTTCATCTCGTCGCTCTTAAGGGCCCTTATACTCTCGCCGCAGCCAACCTCCGCCGAGCAAACCGAAAATTCGAATTTTTTTTATCCCGGATTCCGTGTATGCGTGTCGCCAGGAGTAGAAAAAAAAATCTCCGCTCGCAATCTGACTTATAGTTCTCGAGTTAATTTTTTAAAAATGCACAGAGGCCACGATAAAGAGATGATTCGACTTATATATACTCTCCGTAATTAGGCGCATGCATACATGTCAAAATCACATCTCTACGACCAAAACTCTTCATTATACATCGTTAACGCCTTCATTTGTGGTCCCGGTGGTTTCAAGCGGCGAGCCGGGCGGGCGGCTAGCTCCGCTTCTTAATTTCACCGGGCTCTTAACGGCTTCATACCTCTCGCCGCAGCCAACTCCCGGCAAGAAATTCGAATTTTTTTTATCCCGGATTCCGTGTATGCGTGTCGCCAGGAGTAGAAAAAAAAAATTCCGCTCGCAATCTGACTTATAGTTCTCGAGTTAATTTTTTAAAAATGCACAGAGGCCACGATAAAGAGATGATTCGACTTATATATACTCTCCGTAATTAGGCGCATGCATACATGTCAAAATCACATCTCTACGACCAAAACTCTTCATTATACATCGTTAACGCCTTCATTTGTGGTCCCGGTGGTTTCAAGCGGCGAGCCGGGCGGGCGGCTAGCTCCGTTTCTTAATTTCACCGGGCTCTTAACGGCTTCATACCTCTCGCCGCAGCCAACTCCCGGCAAGAAATTCGAATTTTTTTATCCCGGATTCCGTGTATGCGTGTCGCCAGGAGTAGAAAAAAAAATCTCCGCTCGCAATCTGGACTTAAGTTTCGAAGTTAATTTTTAAAAATGCACAGAGGCCACGATAAAGAGATGATTCGGAATATATATACTCTCGTAATTAGGGCGCATGCATACATGTCAAAAAATCACATCTCTACGACCAAAAACTATTCATATACAATCGGATAACGCTTTCATTTGTGGTCCCGGGGTTTCAAGCGGCGAGCGGGGCGGGGCGGCTAGCTCCGCTTCTAATTTCATCGCGCTCTTAACGGCTTCATAACCTTCGCCGCAGCCAACTCCGGCAAGAAATTCGAATTTTTTTTATCCCGATTCCGTGGTATGCGTGTCACCAGGAGTAGAAAAAAAAAATATCCGCTCGCAATATGACTTATAGTTCTCGAGCTTAATTTTTTAAAAATGCACAGAGGCCACGATAAAGAGATGATTCGACTGATATATACTTCCGTTAATAAGGCGCATGCATACATGTCAAAATCACATCTCTACGACCAAAATCTTCAGATACATTCGTTAACGCCTCATTTGTGGTCCGGTGGTTTCAAGCGGGCGCGCCGCGGGGGCGGCTAAGCTCGTTTCTTAATTTCACCTGGCTCTTAACGGCTTCATACCTCTCGCCGCAGCCAACTTCCCGGCAGAAATTCGAATTTTTGTTATTCCCGATTCCGTGTGTATGCGTGTAGCAGGAGTAGAAAAAAAATCCTCCGCTCGCCAATCTGACTTATAGTTCTCGAGTTAATTTTTAAAAATGCACAGAGGCCACGATAAAAGAGATGATTCGAAACCTTTAAAAAAAATATATACTCTCAGTAATTAGGGGCAGGCATAACATCTTCAAAAAATCACCATCTCTACGACCAAAACTCTCATTATACATCGTTTCAACGCCCTTCATTTGTGGTCCCGGTGTCAAGCGGCGAGCCCGGTGCGGGGCGGCTAGCTCCGCTTCTTAATTTCATCGCGCCTTAAACGGCCTTTCATACCTCTGCCGCAGCCAACTCCCGGCAAGAATTGAATTTTTTATCCCGGATTTCCGTGGAGGCGGGTCGCAGGAGTAGAAAACAAAAATCTCCGCTCGCCAATCTGACGTATAGTTCTCGAATTTGTTAATTTTTTAAAAATGCACCAGACGGCCACGAAAAGAGATGATTCGACTCTATATATACTCTCCGAATTAGGGCGCATGCATACATGTCAAAATCACATCTCTACGCCAAAACTCTTCATTTATACATCGTTAACGCCTTCATTTGTGGTCCCGGTGGTTTCAAGCGGCGAGCAGGGGCGGGCCGGCGGGCGGCTAGCTCGTTATTAATTTCACGGGCTCGTAACGGCTTAATACCTCTCGCTCGCAGCCAACTCCCGGCAGAATTTCGAATTTTTTTATCCCGGATCCGTGTATGCGTGTCGCCAGGAGTAGAAAAAAAAACTCCGCTCTTCGCAATGTGCGACTTATAGTTCTCGAGTTATTTTTTAAAAATGCACAGAGGCCACGATAAAGAGATGATTCGCTTATATATACTCTCACGTGATTAGCGCTGGCATACATGTCAAAACACATACTCTACGACAAAAACTTAATTATACATCGTTAACACGCCTTCATTGTGGTCCGGTGGTTGCAAGCGGCGAGCCGGGCGGGCGGCTAGCTCCGGCTTCTTAATTTCATCGCGCGCTTTAACGGCTTCATACCTCTCGGCGCAGCCAACTACCGGCAAGAAATTCAGAATTTTTTTTCCCTATCCCGCGATTCCGTGTATGGTGTCGCAGGAGTAGAAAAAAAAAATCTCCGCTCGCAATCTGAACTTATAGTTCTCGAGTTAATTTTTAAAAATGCACAGATGGCCACGATAAAGAGATGATTGACTTATAATACTCTCCTTAATAGGCGCATTGCATACATGTCAAAATACATCTCTACGACCAAAACTCTTCATTATTACATCGTTAACGCTTCATTTGTGGTCCGGTGGTTTCAAGCGGCGAGCCGGGCTGGCGGCTAGACTCCGTTTCTTAATTTCACCGGGCTCTTAACGGCTTCATACCTCTCGCCGAGCCAACTCCCGGCAAGAAATTCGAATTTTTTTATCCGGATTAAGGGTATAGCGTGTTCGCCAGGAGTACGAAAAAAAAAATCTCCCCCCGCTCGCAATCTGACTTTAGGTTCTCGAGTTAATTTTTTAAAAATGCACAGAGGCCCACGATAAAGAGAGATTCGACTTATATACTCTCCGTAATTAGGCGCTGCAACATGTCAAAATCACATCTCTACGACCAAACACTCTTCATTATACATCGTTAACGCCTTCATTTGTGGCCCGGTGCGTTTCAAGCGGCGGAGCCGGGCGGGCGCTAGCTCCGTCTTCTTCTAATTTCTCCGCGATCTTACGGCTTCATACCTCTCGCCGCAGGCCAACCCCGGCAAGAAATTCGAGTTTTTTTATCCGGATTCCGTGTATGCGTGTCGCAGGAGTAGAAAAAAAAATCTAAGCTCGCAATCTGACTTATAGTTCTCGATTAATGTTTAAAAATGCACAGAGGCCACGATAAGAGATGATTCGACTATATATACTCTTCCCGTAATTAGCGCCATTGTCACCATACATGTCAAACTCACAATCTCATACGACCAAAAAGTCTTCATTATACATCGTTAACGCCTTCATTGTAGCGTCCCGGTGGTTTCAAGCGGCGGAGCGTGGCGGGCGGCTAGCTCCGTTTCTTAATTTCACCGGGCTTAAACGGCTTCATAATCTCGCCGCAAGCCAAACTCCCGGCAAGAAATTTGAATTTTTTTTATCCCAGGATTCAGTGTATTGCGTGTCGCAGGAGTAGAAAAAATCTCGCTCGCAATCTGACTTATAGTTCTCGAGTAATTTTTTAAAAAATGCACAGAGGGCCCACGATAAAGAGATGCATTCGGACATTATATATCTTCCTAATTAGCGCAGCCATACATGTCAAAAATCACATCTAGTAACGGACAAAAAACTCTTCCATTATACATGTTAAACGCCTGTCATTTGTGGTCCGGTGTTCAGCGGGCGAGCCGGGCGGGCGGTAGCTCCGCTTCTTAATTTCATCGCGCTCCTTAACGGCTTCATACTCTCGCGCAGCAACTCCCGGCAGAAATTCGAAATTTTTTTTATTCCCGGATCCGTGTATGCGTGTCACCAGGGGCAGTAGAAAAAAAAAAAATCCGCTCGCAATCTGACTTATTAGTTCTCGAGTTAATTTTTTAAAAATGCACAGAGGCACGATAAATGAGATGATTCGAATTATATATACTCTCCGTAATAAGTGCGCATGCATACATGTCAAAAATCACATCTCTTACGACCAAAACTCTTCAGTATACATCGTTAACGCTTCATTTGTGGTCCCAGGTCGTTTCAAAGCGGCGAGCCGGGGCGGGCGGCTAGCTCCGTTCTTAATTTCCACCGGATGCTTAACGCTTCAACCTCTCGCCGCAGCCAAATCCGGCAAGGAAAATTCGAAATTTTTTTTATCCCGGATTCGTGTATGCGTTGTCGCCAGGAGTAGAGAAAAAAATTCCTTTTTTTTCCCCCCCCCCGTCGCCCAATCTGACTTATAGTCTCGAGGTTAATTTTTAAAAATGCACGAGGCCACGATAAAAGAGATTCGACTTTAATAACTCTCGTAATTAGGCGAATGTCATACATGTCAAATCAATCTCTACGACAAAACTCTTCATTGATACATCGTTAAACGCCTTCATTGTGGTCCCGGTGGTTTTCAAGCGGCGAGCCGGGCGGGCGGCTAGCTCGCTTCTTAATTTCATCGCGCTCTTAACGGCTTTCATACCATCTCGGCCGCATGCCAAACTCCCGGCAAGAAATTAGAATTTTTTTATCCCGGATTCCGTGTATGCGTGTCGCCAGGAGTAGAAAAAAAATCTCGATCGCAATCTGACTATAGTTCTCGAGTTAATTTTTTAAAATGCACAGAGGCACGATAAAGAGATGATCGACTTATATATACTCTCCGTAATTAGGCGCAAGCATACATAGTCCAAAAATCACATCTTACGACCAAAAACATATTCCTTTATACATCGTAACGCCTTCATTTGTGGTTCCCGGTGGTTTCAAGCGGCGAGCCGGGCGGGCGGCTAGCTCCGCTTCTTAATTCATCGCGCTCTTAACGGCTTTCATACCTCTCGCCGCAGCCAACTATCCCCGGCAAGAATCGAAAATTTTTTTTTTATCCCGGATTCCGTGTATGCGTGCACCAGGAGTAGAAAAAAAAATCCCGGCTCGCAATTGATTATAGTTCTCGAGTAATTTTTTAAAATGCACAGATGGCCACGATAAAGAGATGATCCGACTAATATATACTCTCGTAATAAGCGCATGCATACATGTCAAAATCACATCCTACGAAAAAAACTCTTCATTATACATCGTTAACGCCTTATTTGGGTTTTCCCGGGGTTTCAAGCGGCGAGCCGGGCGGGCGGCTAGCTCCTTTTCTTAATTTCACGGCTCTTAAGGTTTCAAAAACCTCTCGCCGCGCCAAACCCCGGCAAGAAATTCGAAATTTTTTTATCCGGATTCAGTGTATGCGTTGTCGCAGGAGTAGAAAAAAAAAATTGCTCGCAATCTGACTTATAGTTCCGAGTTAATTTTTTAAAATGCACAGAGGCCACGATAAAGAGATGATTTCGACTTATATATACTCTCGTAATTAGGCGCATGCATTACATGTCAAAAATCACATCTCTCGACCAAAACTCTTCATATACATCGTTAAACGCTCATTTGTGGTCCGTGGTTTCAAGGCGGCGAGCCGCCGGGGGGGTGCTCGTTTTCTTAATTTCACCGGGCTCTTAACGGTTCATACCTCCGCCGCAACCCCAACTCCCGGCAAGAAATTTGATTTTTTTATCCCGGATTTCCGCGGATAGTTGCCGTCGATTGACAACGAGTAAAAAAAATCCGCCACTAAAATATCGACTTATATTCTCGAGTTACGTATATTAAAATAATCCACGACCAAAAGGCCACGATTAAATGAAGCTTATTTTGTAGTGGATTTTAATACCCACTCCTAATTTAGGGCCTATGCATACTTCGCAAACTCCCTACACAAACTCTTATGATCTTATCTGTAACGCCTTCAATTGTGGTCCCGTGCGTTTTTCCAGAGGGGAAAGACGGGCGGGCGGCTAGATGTCGCTTTCTTAATTTCATGGGCGCTCATACACGTTCATAACACTCTCGCCGCAGCCAAACCCCCCAAGAAATTTGAATTTTTTTTTCCCGGGATTTCCGGGGCGGGCGGTGTCCGGGGTAAAAAAAAAATTTCTTCCGCTCGCGCAATCTGACTATAGTTCGAGTTTTAATTTTTTAAAAATGCACCAGAGGCCACGATAAAAAAAATTCGATTTAATTATTATATTCTCGTAATTAAAAGCACATGCCAAAAAAAGATTTCGACCTATAAACTTTTCATTATACATCGTTAAAAACCCTCTTTGGGCCGGGGGTTTTCAAACGGTAAAGCCTTTGGGCGGGGGGCTTTCGCGGGGGCCCTACTGCTTTTTAACCGCGTTTAATTCCCCCCCCGCAAATCCCGGCAAGAAATTCAAATTTTTTTTTACCCGGTTTGGTTTTGGGGGGGGAAAAAAAAAAAAAAATCTGCTCGAAACTGATTTAATTTCTCGATTAATTTTTTTTAAAAAAAACCCAAAAAGGGGCGAAAAAATTTTTTTAATTAATANCCGGGGGGGTAATTTCTTAAGTTTCACAGGGCACGATTTTTCCTTTAACCCCAAGTTTTCTAGGGCCAATGATTTCGACTAAAATACTCTCGAATAGGCGTGCATACATGTCAAAATAATCTCTACGACCAAAACTCTCATTATACACTTTAAGCTTCATTTGTGGTCCGTGGTTTCAGCGGCGAGCCGGGCGGCGGCTACTCGTTCTTAATTTCACGGGCTTTACGGCTTCATACCTCCGCCGAGCCAACTCCGGCAAGAAATTCAAATTTTTTTTTATCCCGGATTCCGTGTATGCGTGTCGCCAGGGTAGAAAAAAAAATCTCCGCTCGCAATCTGACTTATAGTTCTCGAGTTAATTTTTTAAAAATGCACAGAGGCCACGATAAAGAGATGATTCGACTTATATATACTATCCGTAATTCGGCGCATGCATACATGTCAAAATCCCACATCATCTACGACCAAAAACTCTCACATTATACAGCGTAACGCCTTCTATTTGTGGGTCTCCTCCCCCCCCGGTGGTTTCAAACGCACGAGCACGAGGGCGGGCACGGCTGTAGCTCAGTTCGCTTAATCCTGCCACCGGGATCTAACGCGACTTCATTACCTCTCGCCGAGCCATACTCCCGGCAAGAAATTCGAATTTTTTTTCTTCTATCGGGACTCCGTGTGTATGCGTTGTCGCCAGGAGTAGAAATAAAAAATCGTCCGCTCGCAATCTGTACTTATAGTATTATCGATGTTAAATTATATTTTAAAAAATTGCACAGAGGACCACGATAAAACGGAGAGGATTCGAAACGTAGTATACTCTCCGTAATTAAGGCGCAGGCATACATGTCAAAATCACATCTCTACGACCAAAACTCTTCATGTATACATCGTTCAACGCCTCTCATTGTGTAAGGATCCCGGTGGCCTGTTACAAACACGGCGAGCCGGGCGGTCCCGCTAGCATCCGTTCTTAATTTCACGGCTCTTAAAACGCTTCATAAAACTGCTCGCCGCAGCCAACGGCCCGGCAAGAAATTCGAATCTTTTGTAAATCACCCGGATTCCGTGTAATTTCGGCGGGCGCCAGGAGTAGAAAAAAAAATCCTAACGTCGCAATCTGACTATTATAGTTCTCGAGTTTAATTTTGATTAAAAATGCACATAGGCCACGAATAAAGAGATGATCTCGACTTATATATACTGTCTCCGTAATGAGGCGCATCATACATTGTCAAAACAAATTCTCTACGACAAAAACTCTTCATATTACATCGTAACGCCTGCATGTTTGGCAGTCCCGGTGGTTTCAAGCGGCGGAGCCGGGCGGGCGCGATAGCCTCCGTTTCTTAATTTCATCCGCGCATGTTTATTAAACGGCCATTCATACTCTCCGACCGCAGCCAACTCCCGGCAAGAAATTCGAAATTTTTTTTATCCCGGATTCCGTGTATGCCGTGTCGCCAGGAGTAAGAAAAAAAAATCTCCGCTCGCAATCTGACTTATAGGTTCTCGAGTTAAGTATTTTTAAAAATGCACAGAGGCCACGATAAAGAGATGATCGACTTATATACTTCTAATTAGGGGATGCATACATGTCAAAATCACATCTCTCGACCAAAACCTCTTCAATATACCATCTGTTTAACGCCTTCATTTGTTCGGTCCCGGTGGTTTCAAGCGGCGAGCCGGAGCCCGGGCGGGGCGGCTAGCTCGCTTCTGAATCTCATCGCGCTCTTAACGCTTCATTAACCTCTTGCCGCAGCCACAAACTCCCGGCAAGAAATTTGAATTTTTTTTATCACCGGATTCCGTGTATGCGTGTCGCCCAGGAGTAGAAAAAAAATCTCCGCTCGCAATCTGACTTATAGTTCTCGAGTTAAGTTTTTTAAAAATGCGAACAGAGGCCACGATAAGAGATTGGATTCGACTCACTATATATACTCTACCGTAATTGGCGATGCATCATAACATGTCAAAATAACATCTCTACGACCCAAAAACTCTTCATTTAAACATCGGTTAACGCCTTCATTTGTGGGTCACCAGGTGGTTTCAAAAACGGCGAGGACGGGCGGTCGGCTATAGCTCCGTTTGTCTTAATTTCACCGGCTCTTAACGGCTTCATACTCTCGCCCGCAGCCAACTCCCGGCAAGAAATTCGAATTTTTTTTATCCCGGATCCGTGGAATGCGTGTCGCCAGGAGTAGAAAAAGAAATCTCCGCTCGCAATCTGAACTTATGTTCTAGAGTTAATTTTTTAAAAATGGACAGAGGCACGATAAAGAGATGATTACGATCTTATATATACTCTCACGTAATTAGGCGCAGCATACATGTCAAAAATCACATTCTCTACGGACAAAACTCTGCATATTACAGCGTTAAACCGCTTCAATTTTTGTGGTCCCGGTGGTTTCAAAACGGCGAGGCCGGGCGGAGCGGCATAGCTACGTTTCTTACTTTCACCAGGGATCTTTAAAACGGCTTCATGAGCCTCTCGGCCGCAAGCCAACTCCCGGGCAAGAAATATCGGAATTTTTTTTATCCCGGATTCACCGTGTATGCGTGTAGCCAGAGTAGAAAAAAAAATCTTCGTCTCCGCAATCTGACTTTATAGTTCTCGAGTTAATTTTTAAAAATGCAACAGAGGCCACGATAAAGAATGATGATTCACGACTTATTATATTACTCTCCGTAATATAGCGCTATGCATACATGTCAAAATCACATCCTCTACGACCAAAAAGCTCTTCGATTATTTACCAGCGGTTAAGCCTTCATTTGTAGGTACCGTTTGGTTTCAAGCGGCGAAGCGGGAGGGCGGCTAGCTCAGTTCTTAATTTCATCCGCGCTCTAACGGGCTTCATACCTCTCGCCGCAGCCAACTCCCGGACAAGAAATGTTCGAATTTCTTTTTTATCCCGGATTCCGTGTATGCGTGTGCGCCGGGAGTAGAAAATAAAAAATCCCGCCGCAATCGACCCTATAGTTCTCGAGTTAATTTTTTAAAAAAATGCACAGAGGCCAGAATAAGAGATGATTCGGACCATTATATATACTCTCCGTAAATTAGGAGGAGATGCATACATGTCAAAATCAAAATCTCTCTATGAGCCATAATACTACTTAATTATACATGCGTATTAACGCCTTCAATTGTGGGTCCGGTCGGTTTCAAGCGGCGAGCCGGCGGGCGGCCTAGCTCCGCTTCTTAATTTCACGCGCTCTTAACGGCTTATTACCTCCGCCCGCAGCCAACAACTCCCGGCAAGAAATTTGAATTTTTTCTTATCCCGGATTCGTGTATGCGGTCACAGGAGTATGAAACAAAAAAATCTACCCGCTCGCAATCTGATTATAGTTCTCGCAGTAATTTTTAAAATGCACTAGCGGCCACGATAAACGAGATGATCCGACTTATATATATCTCCGTAATTAGGCGCAGTCTACATTGTCACAAAATCACATCTCTACGACCAAAACTCATTCATTATACATGTCAGTTTGAAACGCCTTCCAGTTGTTGGTCCGGTGGTGTCAAAAAGGACGAGCCGGCGGGGCGGCTAGCTCCGTATTCTAATTTCACGGGCCTCTTAACGGCTCATACTCTCGCGCAGCCAACTCCCGCAAGAATTCGAATTTTTTTTATCCCGGATTCCGTGTATGGCGTTGTCGCCAGGAGTAGAAAAAAAAAATCTCCGCTCGCAATCTGACTTCTAGTTCTCCGAGTTAATTTTTAAAAATGCACAGAGGCCACGATAAAGAGAGATTCGACTTAATTTTATCTCCGAAAATAGGCGCATGCTTTACATGTCAAAACCCCTTCTTACGACCAAAACCTTCATTATACATCGTAACCCCTCATTTGTGGCCCCGGTGGTTTAAAAGCGGCGAGCCGGGCGGGCGGCTAGCTCCCTTCTTAATTCACGCCTTAACGGCTTCATACCTCTCGCCGCACCCAACTCCCGGCAAGAAATTCGAATTTTTTTATCCCGGATTCCGTGTATGCTTTGTCGCCAGGAGAGAAAAAAAATTCCCCGCTCGCAATCTGACTTATAGTTCGAGTTAATTTTTTTAAAATGCACAGAGGCCACGATAAAGAGATGATTCGAATTATATATACTCTCCGTAATTAGGCGCATGCATACATGTCAAAATCACACTCTACGACCAAAAATCTCTTTATTACATCGTTAACCCCTTCATTTGTGGTCCGGTGGTTTCAAGCGGCAGCCGGGCGGGCGGCTAGCTCCGCTTCTTAATTTCATCGCGCTCTTAACGGTTCATACCTCTCCCCGCAGAAAAACTCCCGCAAGAAATTCGAATTTTTTTATCCCGGATTCCGGTAGCGTGTCCCAGGAGTGGGAAAAAAAATCTCCTCCACGGACAACCATTTAAAAAAAATCCGGGAAAACGAAAAAAGGGGAAATNAAAAATCGATCCTCCCCCGACCAACCCGCGGAACTCGATTTTTTTTATCCCGGATTCCGTGTATGCGTGTCGCCAGGTAAAAAAAAATCTCCGTTGCATCTGATATAGTTCTCGGTTAATTTTTAAAATGCACAAGGCCACGATAAGAGATATTCGACTTATATATACTCTCCGTAATTAGGCGCATGCATACATGTCAAATCACATCTCTACGACCAAACTCTCATTATACATCGTTACGCCTCATTTGTGTCCGGTGGTTTAAAGCGGCGAGCCGGGCGGGCGCTGGCGGCTACTTTCTTATTTCGCGCGCACTTAACAGAGTTCATACTCCCGCCGCAGCCACCCCCGCGAGACTCGATTTTTTTTTATCCCGTTCGGTATGCGTTCACCAGATAAAAAAAAAAATCTCCGCTCGCAATCTGATATAGTTCTCGAGTTAATTTTTAAAAATGCACAGAGGCCACGATAAGAGATGATTCGACTTATATATACTCTCCGTAATTAGGCGCATGCATACATGTCAAAATCACATCTCTACGACCAAAACTCTTCATTATACATCGTTAACGCCTTCATTTGTGGTCCCGGTGGTTTCAAGCGGCGAGCCGGGCGGGCGGCTAGCTACGTTTTCTTATTTCACCGCGCTCTTAACGCTTCATACCTCCCGCCGCAGCCACCTCCGGCGAGAAACTCGATTTTTTTTTATCCCGATTCCGTGTATGCGTGTCACCAGGAGTAGAGAAAAAAATCTCCGCTCGCAATCTGACTTATAGTTCTCGAGTTAATTTTTAAAAAATGCACAGAGGCCACGATAAAGAGATGATTCGACTTATATATACTCTCCGTAATTAGGCGCATGCATACATGTCAAAATCACATCTCTACGACCAAAACTCTTCATTATACATCGGCTAGAAATTCGAATTATTTTTATCCCGGAATCCGTGTGTGTGTGTCGCCAGGAGTAGAAAAAAAAATCTCCGCTCGCAATCTGACTTATAGTTCACGAGTTAAATTTTAAAAAATGCACACAGGCCACGATAAAGAGATGATTCGACTTATATATACTCTCCGTAATTAAGCGCATGCATACATGTCAAAATCACATCTCTACGACCAAAACTCTTCATTATACATCGTTAACGCCTTCATGGCTCGTCCCGCTGGTTTAACGCGCCGAGCCTGGCGGGCATATTACAATTATAGATCATATAAATGTCTACAAATAATTCTCAATAAATTATAATATTTGGGCAATAGTTAACTAGATTGGGCAATAGTTACTAGAATAGTTAACTAGTTTTTTTTTTAGTTAACTAGATTCGGTATTGTGGAGACCGAGAAAAAAAAAAAGGAAGAAAAAATATTTGTAACTAGTTTTCTAGTACTAAGGGTTCAATTAAGAGTGACGGTAAATTTTGTCCATGAATTTTTTATTTTTTTATTATTAACCATCTCTCTCGTCTATTTTGCTGAGGGGGGGGGGGATGGGGAAGGGGCTATAACCTCCGATATAACCCCAATAATACTCCCCCCCCCATCTCCCTTGATTTAACCCCCCCACGAGGCAGGCGGGCAAACCACGCATGTTCCGAAGGGACAAGGCGGGAGGGAGGGTTGGAGGGAGGGACTGGAACCTGGTGCTGGGTGGTGATTGGCCAGAACTACTTCTCCCTTACCTCGCCCCGTCAGCGCTCGGTACCTATGGCCGCCATCCCAAAGTCCGGTCTTCCCATTTTTCCCCCCGTTACTAACTAGCGAATTCCATGTTTTTATGAAGTGGGTTTGTATTATTAAGCAAGAGCAGTGGTTGTTAAGGGTAAGATTTAGCCATGGCACTATTCAGGCCAGTAATATAACATCAAAATGAGCAAATACAGAGGTAAGTCACATGACAGACACCCCGAGCCGCGACCGCATACACGCATATACTCCAAAAAATCGAAAATTTGACATCACATTTCCCCAGATCGTCGTATCGTACGCACGTCTCTCATCTCGCTCTGCATCAGACACCATGACTGGACGCGGCAAGGGAGGCAAGGGTCTGGGAAAGGGAGGAGCTAAGCGTCATCGTAAGGTGCTGCGAGACAACATTCAGGGCATCACCAAGCCCGCCATCCGTCGCCTAGCACGCAGAGGGGGTGTAAAGCGCATCTCTGGGCTCATCTACGAGGAGACACGAGGTGTGCTCAAGGTGTTCCTCGAGAACGTTATCAGGGATGCCGTAACCTACACCGAGCACGCCAAGCGCAAGACTGTCACGGCCATGGACGTGGTGTATGCCCTGAAGCGCCAAGGACGCACTCTGTATGGCTTCGGTGGTTAATATCTCCACTACCGTCTGTCTCTTCAGCGTACATACATATATACAAATAAAACCCGGACCTTTATTTAAAGGTCCACATCCATTTGCTTCAAGATGATTGTTGGACAAGGTCTTAAGTTTTTCTTTCTTTCTTGGTTTTCTTCTTAAATATTTGCAATGACTATTTAAGAAATATTATTCATAATATTTATTCATTATCACGGTGTTGTTATGGACTGTATTATAGATATTAAGCCGTGAGTAAGAGCAAGATAATAAAAAAGGGTCTGGAATATGAGTATGAATTTGGCCTGACAACTACTACCGCCTGCCGCTGCTGGGTGCGCAGGAGTAATTAGACAAAAAAAAAAATACCATTCATGTCATTGCCGTTACAATGACAGTAAGTTCATTTGGAGATGGAGAAAGATGCACTCCAATCTTTGTGCAAGATGGCCTCTCAGCCCATACGAGGCTGCCACTAGTACTATTATGATTACTACCATCAGAAGCATTGATACAAAAAATCGGTATACTGCTAGTTATTATTATTATTATTATCACTAGTCTGTCCGTGCAACTCTCAAGACTTATACTTGTGGCTCCTAATAGGAGCCGTATACTATTTGTCTTATGAAAGGAACTTTTGTGCCTTTTACTTCTTCTCTGTCTTCTTGGGAAGGAGCACTGCCTGGATGTTGGGCAGCACACCGCCCTGTGCAATGGTCACGCCGGAGAGTAGCTTGTTGAGCTCCTCGTCGTTGCGGATTGCCAACTGCAGGTGACGAGGGATGATGCGAGTCTTCTTGTTGTCACGTGCAGCGTTGCCGGCAAGCTCCAAGACTTCAGCAGCCAAGTACTCCATGACAGCCGCCAAGTACACGGGGGCTCCAGCGCCCACGCGCTCGGCGTAGTTGCCCTTCCTCAGGAGACGATGGATTCTGCCCACCGGGAACTGAAGTCCAGCCCGACTGGAACGAGACTTTGACTTGCCCTTCACCTTGCCTCCCTTGCCACGTCCAGACATGATGTGATGTGACTACGGGGGTTGGACAAATACTAGTGTTGGGGTGATCCCGCGGTGTATCTGCAATTGACGGCCAACCTACGTTATATATAGGGGGCTCCCGGGTCAGAGGAAACCGGGAGAGAGCACCAGCGCGCCAATCAACTTGTGAGTTCTCAAAGCAGCCCTGATCCTGAGTAAGCCGAAGAGTATATATATAAAAATTGGAGTGTGCAGCCCAAACCAAATTTTTTGCTGAGTGAGACAAGCACAGCATCATCATCATGCCTCCCAAAGCTTCAGGAAAAGCTGCCAAGAAGGCTGGCAAGGCCCAGAAGGCCATCGCCAAGGGTGACAAGAAGAAGAAGCGCAGGAGGAAGGAGAGCTACTCGATCTACATCTACAAGGTGTTGAAGCAGGTCCACCCCGACACCGGCGTATCTTCCAAGGCCATGTCCATCATGAACTCTTTCGTCAACGACATCTTTGAGCGCATCGCCGCCGAGGCTTCTCGCCTGGCTCATTACAACAAGCGATCCACTATCACCAGCCGGGAGATACAAACTGCCGTCAGACTCCTACTGCCCGGTGAGCTGGCAAAGCACGCTGTATCTGAAGGTACCAAGGCTGTCACCAAATACACCTCCTCCAAGTAAGCAACCAATTTAAGGTTGCAACTTCTGCTGAAGGTGGAGAAGATCTTGCATAAAACGGCTCCAATGGAGCCACAATTTCTAAGCGAAAGAGAAGATAGAGACGGACTGCAGGAAGTAACTATTATATATTCTTTATGGGCTCGTCATTTCTATGCGATTGCCTTTTATCACCAGGGTGTTACATATATATAATATTTATATCTATTTCTTGGTCCACCAACCATTTTCCTTCTATATATGTCCAAGTTACACTGGGCACAATTATCTAGACTACTACTAGTTAATAAGAGTCGTTCTGTCATGCGTTAATTTAGACAACTGGCATATTCGTAGTGCGGCGTGTTTCAAATATAAACTAAAGTCTATGTAGTAATGTACTCACCTACACTGAAAGACTATATATAGAAGCTTTATATAATAAATATATATATATTACATTTGGGCTTAGTTCGCACACTTTTATCTCATTGGAAAAATGAATTAAAACATAACAATCCAATAATGATAATAAACGTTCACTAGTGGAGACGCTTATTAGTTACATTATTCGCTCCATGGCTGATCAATTATCTCTCGTGTAGAATATTTTTGGCCCTGAGAAGGGCCTAGATAAGTTTGTTGTTGTCTTTGTTGACAAAGGACGATGACGCTTAAGCACGCTCTCCACGGATGCGACGAGCGAGCTGGATATCCTTTGGCATGATGGTCACACGCTTAGCGTGGATGGCACACAGGTTGGTGTCTTCAAAGAGACCCACGAGGTAGGCCTCAGAAGCTTCCTGCAGAGCCATGACGGCAGAAGACTGAAAGCGGAGGTCGGTCTTGAAATCCTGGGCAATTTCACGCACCAGGCGCTGGAAGGGCAGCTTCCTGATGAGCAATTCTGTGCTCTTCTGGTAACGGCGGATTTCACGGAGTGCCACAGTGCCTGGCCTGTAACGGTGAGGTTTCTTGACACCCCCGGTGGCAGGGGCAGACTTGCGAGCCGCCTTCGTGGCCAGCTGCTTGCGGGGCGCCTTGCCACCAGTAGATTTACGTGCAGTCTGCTTGGTGCGAGCCATATTGGCGACGAACACAAACTCTTGTTGGAGTATGTTTGACGAAACGCAGAATCAGAATCAGAATATAAAAAGAGAAAGCAGGAGATGGGGAAGTGGGGACAGGGAGAAGAATAGGTGGGTGAGAGAAGCGAGCTAGAATGAGAAAAAAGACATGGGGCTTAACCCAAGCGCTATTCGTGTTTTTTATTGTGGGGGACTCCGCGTACTGTACTCTCATCCCGACTCAGTCCATCGGAAAAAACCACGCTGGGGCGACACAGGTGGGAAGGGGGGGGGGGGAAAGAAGGTGCCCTTGACACACCCAGGGCAGCACCAGGCGCCCGCCGCCCGACTCCCACACGAGGGACCACCGACCGTCCGTCTCTTCAGCGCACAATTTCTTTATTGAAATACACATACATACATTGATTACAAAAATCATTCTGTTTACATAGTTTTAGCTGGTTGCAAGGTTTATATTGTGGCATACATAAATATGATGTTGATTACATTAAGTATAATGATACATAGTTTAAATTACTTAATAATAATAATAATAATAATAATAATGTTGGCACGCGCGAACAAAATGTCGCTATATATAGGGAGGAATTCCACCACCGTTCACGGGGACACGAAAGCTGCTTTCCGATTGGTCTGAGTAAAACTCGCTACGCCCATGCCCACCATTACAGACAGCTCCATCCTCACGGGCGTCGGACCCTTCTTGTGTGATCGATGTATAGAAGGGTATTTCTTTTGGCTTTTTTAGCATTTATTTATTTCTCTATATTATTTTCGGGTTCATTTCCAGACTTGGGTATTTGTCTTCAGTTTTTGGCCAGCAGCAGCAGCAGCACAGCAACAGCTTCCTGATGGCATTGTGTGCTCTTCGGTAACGGTGGATCTCACGGACGCCACATGCCTGGCCTATACCGGTGGGGTTTTGACACCCCGGGTGGCGGCCCAGACTTGCGGAAAGCCTCAAAACCTCACCGGTACAAGCCAGGCACGGGGCCCTCGTCAGACCGGGGTTAATCAGATGCCAATAGTTCTCGACTGGGGGACATAAAAATAAAATACCTGCCATAGTCTCCTTGATTAATATGAATAGAAAAAGAATTCCTCTACTCCCTCTCTCTCTGTCTCTCTTTTTCTCACTCTCCTCTCTCCTCTCTCTCCCTCTCTCGCCCCTCTCTTTTCTCTCCTCTCTCTGTAATTACAAATACGCCAAAAATTTTTTATCCTTTATAGTAACAGTCAAAAATGAAGGTATTAAAAAATTTTAAAAATATATAACAAAAAAATATATATATATATATAAGATAAATAAAAAAAATTAATATGACATTAAAATTAATAAGTATGGTTTTGGGGGGGATACTTAACATAAAACTTATTATATAACGGCGGATTTCACAGAGTGCCACATGCCTGCCGGGTAACGGTGGGGTTTCTTGACACCCCGGTGGCAGGGGGCGACTGCGACCCGCCTTCGGGGCAGTGCTTGCGGCCGCCTTTGCACCAGATTTCCGTGCATTCTGCTTGTGCGAGCCATAGGACGACGAACACAACTCTTGTTGGGTATGTTTGACGAAACGCGAACCCAAAATTCAGATTAAAAGAGAAAGGCAGGAGATGGGAATGGTGGGACAGGTAGCAGAATAATGGGTGAGAAAAAGGAGGCGCAACAAAATGTCGCTTATATAAGAGGAAATTCCACCACGTTCACGGGGACACGAAAGCTGTTTCCCGATTGGTCTAAGTAAATCGCTACGCCCATGCCCCCCCTAAAAGACAGCTCCATCCTCCGGGCGTCGGACCTTCTTGTGTGATTCAGATGTATAGGAATGGTTATTTCATTTGGTTTTTTTAGCATTTTTATTTCTCATATTATTTCAGTTCATTCTACATGACTTGGGTATTTGTTTCAGTTTTTGCAGCAGCACACAGCAGCAACAGCAACGCTTCCTGATGGCAATTGTTGCTCTTCTGGTAACTTGGGGTCTCACGGAGCGCCACAGTGCCTGCCTATACGTGAGGTTCTTGACACCCCCGGTCCGGGTCAACTTGCGAAAGCCTCCTAAAACCCTCCCCGGTAAGGCCAGGCACTGTTGCACTCCGTCAGAGCCGCCGTTCCCAGAAACACAGAATTGCTCTCCCAGGTCCAATATATAATTATATATGTATTTTGAAAAAGATTGATCCCAAAAACATTGGTGTTCCCAGGCGGTAAACCCATCCAAGTACTAACCAAACCAAGATGCTTAACTTCGCTGATCGGACGAGAAGGGGTGCATTCATCTTGGTAATGCCGTTGGCATTAGGGAAGGTGAAGAACATGTTTTATATTCAATTACGCTCGTCTCATTATTATTATTATTATTATATTATTGACTGAAGCCCACCTTATCAATAGCCTGCCCCCCCCCCCCCCCCCCCCTTACTAGCCAAAACCATTAGCCAGACCCCTCCAGTAGTCATCGGTGTTTCATGAGACTAAATTTTTCATATTATTCGTATCTTTCCCATTTCTAGAGGAACAAGATTCACTTGGGACGAAACTATTTTTTCTGCTGAGTTTTCCCGTTTGAATGCATTGCGGTAACCGTTTATAGCGCAAAATATATTAATAATTTTTTTTTGCTAAACTTTGAGGCCAGTATAGATTGTTGCCAGACTCTCCCCCCCCCCCCCCCCCCCCCCCCCCCCCCCGCTGGATAATATGTAAATCCTCCTCCCCCAAATTCCCCAAGAACTCTGTAAAATTATCCTACATGAATTTTTGCCATTTATTTTATCATTCGTAATTTATTTAATAACGATAAACACACTATAATTTTTTATTATCTTTCCACTCCTACGATTATAAACAAGGGTTTACGAAGCCTTATTCCCGCCAAATATACCCTTTTTAAAACACATCTCACCTTTATGGCCTGAGGAGTAGGCTCATTATACCGCTATAACACATCCCGCCAATTTTCGTGCGCGGCAACACCTGGGTCCTCGTGCCCCTACCAAATATTTCTTTCCCAAAATAGTTCTTCCGACTGAGTAAATACATAAAATTACCTTGCCATATTTCCTTGAGTTGAATATGAATAGACAAAGAAGTTCTCTCTCTCTCTCTCTCTCTCTCTCTCTCTCTCTCCTCTCCTCTCTCTCTTCTCTCCTCTCTCTCTCTCTCTCTCTCTCTCTCTCTCTCTTCTCTCTCTCTCTCTCATCTCTCTCTCCTCTCTCTTCTCTCTCTCTCTCTCTCTCTCCTCTTTTCCTTAATCTCTCTCCTTAATCTCTCTCTCCTTTCTCTCTCTCTCTCTCTCTCTCTCTCTCTCTCTCTCTCTCTCTCCTCTCTCTCTCCTCTCTCCTCTCTCTCCTTCTCTCTCTCTCTCTCTCTCTCTCTGTAAATTACTAAATACGCCAAAATTTTTTATATCCTTTATAGATAACAGAAGAAAAAAAAAATGAAGGTTTTAAAATAAGTTAAAAAATAGATATAAAAAGAAAAAAATATATATAAAAAAAAAAAAAATAAAATAAATAAAAAAAAAAAAAAAAAAAAATGAATGACATTAAAAATTAATAAAGTAATGTTTTGGGGGGGATACTTATAAAAAATATCCACATACCCATCCCCCTGTTTTTGCATTATACCAAAAACTTGTGATGGATAAGCTTTTCCTGTATAGATACCAAAAAAATCATACGCATTACTATTATGATCATATAAATGTCTATAAATAATGTTCATAACTTAAAATATTTAGGCAATAGTTTACCCGATACAACCAAAACACTATTATACCTATACGGTAATATTTTACGTGATACCAAGAACTGGCCTTTCCTTTATAGATACCAAAAATATTATATGCATAACAATTATAGATAATAAAATGTCTACAAATAACGTTAAGAAATTTAAAATTTTGGCCTATATTTTTACAAGATGGAAATAAAAAACTATTATTCTTTTAGGGTAATTTTAAACGTTATACGCTGAAACTGGTTTTTCCTTTATAGATACCCAAAAAATGATACGAATTACAATTATAGATACTTGCAAGGTCTATAAAAAACTCTAATAACTTATAATTTTTGGCAATATTTTTACAAAAATAGTTTAAAAAAAACCCTAGTAATCTTTTGGGTAATAATAACATTTTACGCAAAAATTGGCATTTCCTTTCTAGATACAAAAAATTTATATGTATTACATTAAAGATAATATAAATGTCTACAAAAATTTTCAATAAATTATAATATTTGGGTAATAGTAAACCAGATAAAAATATTTTTTTTTTTTTATTCGTAAGGGTTTATATTATAAGTTATACGCAAAAACTTGCATTTCCTTTATAGATACCCAAAAAAAAAAAAACATTAGGTCTTCTAAAAAAAAAAATTAAATATATAAAAAAAAAAAAAAAAAAAAATTCCCAGTTCAAAAAAAAAAAAAAAAAAATTCAGGAAATAAAACTAAATAAAATATGGGTTTTCTTTTGGGATTTTTTATAAAAATCTCCCCATCCCAATCCCCATTTTTTTACATTCTAACGCAAAAACTGGTGATGGATACCCCATTTCCTTTATAGATACCAAAAAATCATACGTAGTACAATTATAGATCATATAAATGTCTATAAATAATGTTCAAAAAACTTATACTATTTACCCAAATAGTTTACCAGATAAGCCAAAAAACACTATTAATCCTATACGGAAATATATACGTTATACGCAAAATTGGCCTTTCCTTTATAGATACCAAATACTGTATACGTATTACAATTTAGATATATAATGTATGCAAATAACGTTAAATTTAAATTATAATTTTTGGGCCCAAATATTTACCAGATAGAATAAGAAAACTTTTATTCCTAAAGGGTATTATAATACGTAAACGAAAAAAATTTGCATATCCTTTATAGATACGGGAAAATTTTATATAAAAAAGATTATAGGTAATATAAATTTTCTATAAATAATGTTCATTAAAGTTTATTATTTGGCCATCTGTTTACTAGATAGAACCAAAAAAATAATATTCTTAAAGGGTAATATTATACGTGATACGCAAGAACTGGCATTTCCTTTTTAGATACCCAAAAAATAAATACTTTATTACAATTATAGATCATAAAATGTCTAAAAACAAATGTTTCAAAAACTTATTATATTTGGTCAAAAATTTTTACCAGATAGAACCAAACACTTTTATTCCTAAAGGGTCACGTTATACTTTTATACGCAAAAAAGTATTTTTTTCCTTATAGATACAACAAACATGTTTACTATTTGTGATCGATTAGGGTATAATGTACATGCTCTATCAATTTCAAAAGATCGACCGGGAACTTTGTTATTTATAGGCATTTGAGTAAGGGGCCCGAATTTTCGGGCCCTTTTTTACCCAAAAAAAAATCGCATCTTTTTTTTATTTCGCAATGAATGTTTTCTTTCGTAGGTTTTTACGTAGATTTTAATGATGTCATCAGATCGGTCCCTATCTCGTTTTCTGCATAGAAACGCAGGGGGTTAAAAAATGACATTTATTTTTAAAACTGTCGAATAATTGTAAAAAAATAATTATAAAAAGCGCAAAGAAAATGTTATTCAATGATGCAAATTAACAATACCATAACTTTCATGATAACAAAATTATGCCTTACTAAATAACAGAGAGTGTACAAATGACCCTATTTGACGCATTGTTTTTTCTCAGGTTTTTTTCAAAAACCCCTTAAAACTCTTACAGCTGTTAGATAGTAGTCATTGTGCCAGTGTGAAGTAAAGTTAATGCTGTCTCTTAATTATTTTCTGAGTTTAGTGACTTAAAAAGGGGTACTAATAGCAGTCCTATTCCTCCCCCCCAAAAAAAACCTATATTGATAGAAAATTTTAATAGGCTTTGGCTTTGTTTGAAAATGTTTTCCCATTATATATATTGAAAAAAAAAATGAATCTTACGACTTTGAAAATTATGGAAAAAATTCGCAAGTGCCATATTTAAACATTTCTAACACAACAATATTTAAATTTAAATTTAAGATAATTTACCTCTTCCATACGTAAAATTAAAATGCAGTCTACAAAAATCTACATTCATTTTCATATTCGGGGAAAATTGGAAAAAAAATACCAGCCTTCAACTTAGGCCGCAGGCATGTTTAGCCAGCGGCAAACCCAAGCCGAACCCAAAAATAATAATAAATAATTATTATACATATTTCTTGGGTGCATTTAAAATATTACATAATATATTAAGGGTGGGTGAAAAAAAAAAAATAATCTCTATATTTTCTTGCAAATACTTTAAATATTTGTTTTGGGGGGGGGAAATATCACTGCAATTCTTACCGCATTTTAGTCACTAAGACACAAAGACTAATAGTGATACAGCAGTGAAATCTTCTCTACAGTGACCACTACACTATTGGGCCTAAATATTGTAAGGTTTTATGTAAATATACTAAATAATTTGAAAAATTATAAGGATCCCCAATGTGGACTTTTACACGGAACAAAGCATGCAGAGGCATTTTTTGAAGCACTATTATACCAAAACGAAGCTTCTTGAGAAATGGTATATATTTCCCCATAGATGATCGGAAACTATCTCTAAAGGAAAATGTGCGCCAATGTTGTCACTTCAAAGGAAAAAAATTTAAAGGGCACAAAAATTATTTTGTCATGTTTAAAAAAACTTTTTTTTTTGTATATTATAATTATAAGTTTACGTTGGGTGGGGTGGGCCTCCTCTCTCTCTCTCTCTCTCTCTCTTTTCTCTCTCTCTCTCTCTCTCTCATCTCTCTCTCTCTCTCTCTCTCTCTTCTCTCTTCTTTTTAAATTTTCAATATACCCAAAAGTTTTTCATTTCCTTTATAGATAACATAAGTAAAAAAAAAGATGGTATTAAAAAAAAATTAAAAAAAGATTATAAAAAATATATATATTGTATATATATTAAGATTAAAAAATAAAAAATAAAGTATTTAATTATGAAAAAAAAAAAATAAAATGGTTATTGGGTTTGGGTATTTATAAAAAAATATCCACATCCCCATACCCGTTTCCCGCATTCTAAATAAAAACTGGTGATGGTTTTAAAAATAAAATTTAAAAAATATGAGTGATTAAATATGACGAAAAATATTGTGGCACCTACAAATTTATTTTTTTAAACTGACATCATTCGCGCACATTTCAGCGAGATAGTTTCTCTATCATTTAAAAAAAGTATATACCGTTTCTCAATGAAGCTTAGTTTTGGAATAAGGGGCTTCAAAAGGTGCCTTTGCATGATTTGTTTCGTGTAAAAGTCCATATTTTAAAACACTTTAATTTTTAAAAATATTTTCTATATTTACATGAAACCTTACCAATATGTAGACAATAGTATAGTGTCCTTGTAAAAAAGATTTTAAATGCTGTATCATTATTAGTCTTTGGTGTCCTCTTGACTTAAAAAGTGGTAATAATTGCAGTGGAATTTCCCCCCCCCAAAAAAATTTGAAAAGTATGGCAAGAAAATACAGATTTTTTTTTTTTTTATATCACTCATCTGTTAATATATTATGTAAAAAAATTTTTAATACATCAGAATTATATATAAGAAAAAATTTTTTTTTTTTTTGGTTTGGCTTAGGTTGCCGCTTTTGCAGGCTAAGCATGCAGCGGCAAAAGTTGAAAGCTTATATATCTTTCAATTTTTCCATTAATATAAAAATGAATATAGATTTCTGTAGAATGCATATAATTTAACGTAAAAAGAGGTAAAACATCGTTGAATTAATTAAATTGTTGTGTTAGAAAATTTTTAAAAGTGGCACTTGCGATTTTTTTTTCCCAAAATTTTCAAAATCGTCGGATTTCATATTTCTTTAAAATATATATAATATTAACAGTTACAAACAAAGTCATTGCATATTAGAATTTTTTTAACATAATAGGTTATTTTTGCGGCGGGAAATAGGGCTGCTATGAGTACCCCTATTTAAGTCCAACTAGCACTGAAAGACTAATTAAGATACAGCTCTCACTTTTCTTCACATTGCACAATTGACTACTATCTAATATCTGTAAGAGGTTTAAGGGGTTACAAAATAAACCTTTAGAATTATAATGCGCCAAATAGGGTCACTTTTACCTTCGATGTTTTTTAGTAGGGGATAATTTTGGTAAATTTTTAAAGTTATGGTATTGTTAATTTGCATCATTGAATAACATTTTCCCTTTCGCTTTTTAGAATATATTTTTATAAAATTATTTGAAAATTTTGGAAAATGGATGTAATTTTTTACCCCCTTGCGTTTCTATGAAGATAAAAAAGGGATCACAGATCTGATGACATCATTGAAATTTTACGTAAAAAACTACGTCAGAAAACAATCATTGCGAAATTAGAATGCGATTTTTTTTTCAACTATAAGAAGGAAATGTACGGACAAAATATGAATGGCTCTAATCACAAAAAGAATGACCTTTCCGGCCAAAATGACACCTTGTGACTCTTCTACCATTTTGGGTTTTTGAGATACAGCCTTTCAAAGAGTAGTATTTTTTGTCTTCAAATTGTGCCTGCGGCAATAAGTCAAGGCTTATATCTCATTCACATTATCCGCGAATACAAAATTGAATGTTGAATTCTATAGAATACACTCGGTTACACGAATGTTAATGTGTAATTTGTTTAATGCATTTTTCGGTTGGGGTTACACAAGCTTAACTTGAACATTTTTTTTTTCGTTTTTCAAAATCATTTGATTTCATATTTCTTTTAGAGAATATACTAACGGCCGTTCTAAGCCCAGCCACTCAAATAAACTCTTAATAGTAATAAAAAAAAAAGAATGAGTGATTAAATATGACGAAAAATATTATACTGGCACTTCAAAATACCCTTTTTTTTTAAACTGACTCATTCGCGCACTTTTCAGCAGAGATAGTTTCTCTATCATCTAAAAAATGTATATACCGTTTCTCAATGAAGCTTAGTTTTTGGAATAAGAGTCCTTCAAAAGGGGCCTTCTGATTTTTTCGTGTAAAAGTCCATATTTAAAGCACTTTAATTTTAAGAAAATTTTCTATATATACATGAAACCTTACCAATATGTAGACAATAGTATAGTGTCATAGTAAAAAAGAATTCACTACTGTATCATTATTAGTCTTTGTGTCCTAGTGACTTAAATAGTGGGAAAAATTGCAGTGATAAACCCCCCTAAAATACTCTACTCAAATATTGCCTGCGGCAATAATTCAAGGCTTATATTTCGTTCAAAATTGGGGGGTAAATACAAAATTATATATTTATTTCTGTAGAATGCATATAATTGAAGGTATGACATAGGTACATTATTATTTTAAATTAAGTTTATTGTTGTGTTATAAAAGCTTTAAAAAAGGCCATAATATTTTTTTTTTTTTTTAATGTTCAAATTCGTTTAATTTGATTTTTCGGCTTTTAAAGGGATATCAAATGAACAATATAGAAAGAGAAAAAGAGAGAGAAATATGAGATGGATGGAAAGGCCATTTTTTTTGTGTCAATGAAATATTTCGCCTTAAAGAATATTAGTTTTTGGGTTGTATCTGGGGAAACCGTTTGTCGGATTGTAAAATGTATAGAAAACAATTTATAGATCTTTGTATGATCTACACGTGTAATTTCAAATTTTTTTTTTGTATCTATAAGGAAAATGCCCCCTTTTGGGGCATAATGTGAAACATTACGCCTTAGGAATATATGTTTTGGGTTGTATCTTGTAAAATGTTTGCCTTATTATAATACGTATAGAGACTATTTTAGAGTTTCTTTATGATCTATAATTTTGATTTAAAGTTTTTTTTTGTATCTATAAGGAAAAGGACATTTTTTTGGGTATAATGTAAAATAGGATGCCTTATGAATATACTTTTTGGGTTTGTCTGCTAAACTGTCTGGCAGATTCCCTTTAAAATAATAATACTATTGATAGATTTTGTTATGATCATAACTTTGAAGGAACTTTTTTTTTTGTATCTATAAGGGAAAGGACCCTTTTTGGGGCTTGAATTGGAAAATATAAATATTAGGAATCATAATTTTTAGTTGTATCTGTTAAATCGTTTGCTTCTTAATAAAACTTATTGTAAACAAGTTATAGGTTTTATTATGTACTATGTTTTTTATTTCAATTTTTTTTTGTATCTCTAAGGAAAATGCCACTTCTGGGGTAATCATGTAAAATATAAGCTAGATTAAAATACTTTTTTTGGGCCCGTTTCTAGAAAACTAATTGTCTGAATTTTAAACTAAAGGCATAGTATTTTTTTTTTTTAAAAGGTTTTATAATTTTAATGCGTATGATTTTTTTTTTTTTTTTTTCTATAGTCTTTTCAAAACTGATCCACACATTCATATTTTTCGATCTGTTTGTTTTTTAGTACATTTATGGGTACTGTCCTAATACCCAATCTGTAAAAATAAATTAAAATTGGATAAAAATTGCACAAAATCGCTAATTTTGCTACAATTTTTATATTTTTTCATTATCACCCACATAGAGTTTCGTTAGTTCCGTGCTCGACAATATGGAATTTTTTTTTTAGTTTTTTTTGGTTTTTTTTTTTTTTTTAGAAATGTTTTAATGTTTTTTTTTTTAAATAGGAAAAAAAAATATAAAAAAAAAAAAAAACGTAAATTGACTATAGAAATGATGCTATATTGTCTAGACCCGTAAAACGAACCTTTTTGTGGAAGATAAGGAGAAAAAAATAAAAACTTTGGGAAGAAATTAGTGATTTGTACAGTTTTATCCATTATAATAAAATTCACAACAGATGGCGTATGAGTACCATTTCTATATTATGATAAAATCTCAAATTTTTGGCCGACAATATTAAGGGTGCTAGATGTCAAAAATCGTTTTTTTTTTTTTTTGAATAACTCCTGCATCCTTGCTGTACGTCAGATCAGTCTGATATTTTCATAGGTTAGAGATATTATACTAGTACGTCATAGTAGAAAAATTTATTGAAATCCGTTGAAAAACCTTCGAGTTTATAAAAAGTCAAAAATTTTCATTTACAGGTGCCGAGCGAATAGTTTAAAAGGTCAAAGTATCACTAATGGGTCGCTCAACAACGATTGGTTATCGAGATAGAGAATATCAAAAAAAGGGTACTTTGTACCTAGGGAAATGATTTCTGAAAATGAATATTTTTACCACTTAGAAGCTGAATTGGGGCATTTAAATAAATATTATAAACTTTTTCCTAGGTGTGGAAATGCTCTTAAAAATGAGGGTGTAATTGAAGTCCAGCGACATCCTGTCCAGAAAAAATCTCATAGATTTTTATATAGACTTACCCCTCTAAGATTTTGAATATTGACATGTAATCCCCAAACTTTTCAAAAGTGTGTTTGAGTGACTTAATATATTTGGATAAGGCTGATTTTCGGGTACGGTGTGAAGGAACTCCTTTGCGTCGTTGTTATGAAAATGATAAACATCGGTCAATAAGTTAAAAGTTATATCCAAAAATGTTGAAAAATCATGAAAATTTTGGGCCCTATTTTCACCTATAAAAAGGGAAATGTACCGACAAAAATATGAATGGCTCTAATCACAAAAGAATGACCTATTCCGGCCAAAATGACACCTTGTGACTCTTTCTACCATTTTGGGTTTTTGAGATAGAGCCTTTCAAAGAGTAGTATTTTTTGTCTTCAAATTGTGCCTGCGGCAATAAGTCAAGGTTTATACTCATTCATATTATCCTTAAATACAAATTGAATGTTGAATTCTGTAGAATGCATTTGGTTACACTTCCCTGGAATAGGTAGAATATTGTTTAAATGCAATTTTCGTTTGGGTTATACAAGCTTAAACTTGACATTTTTATTTAGTTTTTCAAAATCATTTGATTTCATATTTTTTTTTTAGAGTATATACTAACGGCCATTCAAGGGCCCAGCCATCCAATATAACTCTTAATAGTAATAAACAAAAAAGATATGGTGATTAAATATGACGAAAAATTTTATAGTGGCACTTAAAAAATTCTTTTCTTTTAAACTGACATCATTCGCGCACATTATCAGCAGAGAGAGTTTCTCTATCATCTATAAAAAGTATATACCGTTTCTCAATGAAGCTTACTTTTGGAATAATGTGCTTCAAATGGTGCCTTTGCATGATTTGATTCGTGTAAAAGTCCTATTTGAAGCACCTTAATTTTAAGAATATTTACTATATTTACATGAAACCTTCCCAATATGTAGGCAATAAAATAGTGCCCTTGTAAAAAGATTTTACTGCTGTATCCTTATTAGTCTTTGTGTCCTCTTGACTTAAATAGTGTTATTAATTGAAGTGGAATTACCCCCCCTAAAAATATTTGAAAAGTATTGGCAAGAAAATACAGATTTTTTTTTTTTTATGTCACTCATCTGTTAATATATTATGCAAAATATAATAATACATCATGAATTATATATAAGAGAAACTATTTTTTTTTTTTTTGGGTTCGGCTTAGGTTGCCGCAGGCTAAGCATGCCTGCGGCAAAAGTTGAAAGCTTATATTTCTTTAAATTTTTCCATTAATATAAAAATGAATATAGATTTCTGTAGAATGCATATAATTTAACGTATGAAAGAGGTAAATCATCGTGGAATTAATTATATTGTTTGTGTTAGAAATTTTTTTTAAAATGGCACTTGCGATTTTTTTTTCCCAAATTTTCAAAAACGTCGGATTTCATATTTCTTTAAAATATATATAATATGAACATTTACAAACAAAGTCATTGCATATTAGAATTTTTTAACATAATAGGTATTTTTGCGGCGGAAATAGGGAAATGCTATGGGGTACCCCTATTTAAGTCACTAAAAACTGAAAGACTAATTAAGATACAGCTCTCACTTTTCTTCACATTGCACAATTGCTACTATCTAATATCTGTAAGAGGTTTAAGGGGTTACAAAAAAAACCTTTAGATTTACAATGCGCCAAATAGGGTCACTTTTACCCTCGATGTTTTTAGTAAGGCAAATTTTTTTTATATTAAAGTTATGGGTATTATATTTGCATCATTGATAACATTTTTCCTTGCAAATTTTTAGAATATATTTTTATAAAATTATTTGAAAAATTTTTGGAAGATGGAGTAATTTTTACCCCCTTGCGTTTCTATGAAGAAAAAAAGGTATGACAGATCTGATGACATCATTGAAAACTGCGTAAAAAAAACTACGTAAGAAAACAATCATTGCGAAAAAAGAATGCGATTTTTTTTTCACCTATAAGAAGGAAATGTACCGACAAAAATATGAATGGCTCTAATCACAAAAAGAATGACCTATTCCGGCCAAAAAAGGACACTTGTGACTCTTTCTACCCTTTTGGGTTTTGAGATACAGCCTTTCAAAGAGTAGTATTTTTTGTCTTCAAATTGTGCCTGCGGCAATAAGTCAAGGCTTATATCTCATTCACATTATCCTTGATTACAAAATTGAATGTTGAAATTTTATAGAATACATTTGGTTACACTTTGGAATAGGTAGAATATTGTTTATTGCTTTTTTTGGTAGGGTTTTCACAAGCTTAAACTTGACATTTTTATTTAGTTTCTCAAAAAACGTTTGATTTCATATTTCTTTTTAGAGAATATACTAATGGCCGTTCTAAGCCCAGCCACTCAACATAAACTCTTAATAGTAATAAACAAAAAGATATGAGTGACTAAATATGACGAAAATATTATAGGGGGCACTTAAAAATTCTTTTCTTTAAACAGACATCATTCGCGCACATTATCAGCAGAGAGAGTTTCTCTATCATCTATAAAAAGTATATACCGTTTCTCAATGAAGCTTACTTTTGGGGTAATAGTGCTTCAAATGGTGCCTTTGCATGATTTGATTCGTGTAAAAGTCCATATTTTGAAGACCTTAATTTTAAAAAATATTTACTATATTTACATGAAACCTTACCATAGTAGGCAATAGTATAGTGTCCCCTTTTAAAGCAATTTCACTGCTGTATCATTATTATTCTTTGTGTCCTCTTGACTTAAATAGTGGTAATAATTGCAGTGGAATTTCCCCCCTAAAAAATTATTTGAAAGTAATTGGCAAGAAAATACAGATTTTTTTTTTTTTTTTGGTATCTTGATAGGCAATGAACTGTTTTTTTGCGTATAACCTTAAATATTACCCTTCCGGAATAAATTTTTTTTTTTTTCTTTCTGGTTAACTGTTGGCCATATATTAAAAGTTATTTAACATTAATTATAGACATTTATATTATCTATAATTGTATTACGTATAATTTCCCTTGTGTATCTATAAAGGAAAGGCCAATAAATTGCGTATAATGTATACTATCACTCCGAAAGAATATTAGTTTTTGGATTCTATCTTGTAAACTAGGGGCCAAATATTATAAGTTATTTAACGTTATTTATAGACATTTATATTTTCTATAATGTAATGCGGATAAATTTATTGGTATCTATAAAGGAAATGCCAGTTATTGCGTTAATGTATATATAACCCTTGAGGAATAATATTTTTTTTAGTTTTATCTGGTCAAAATTTTCACAATATTATAAGTTATTGAACGTTATTTGTAGACATTTATATTATCTATAAATTTATGGTTATCATTTTTTTAATATCTATAACGGAAATGCCCCTTTTTTGCGTATAACGTAAAATATTACCGTATAGGAAAAATATTTTTTTGGTTCTATCTGGTCACATATTGGCTAAATATTAAAAAGTTATTGAGCATTTTTATAGCATTTATATTATCTATAATGGTATCTTATGATTTTTTTGGTTCTAAAGGAAAAGGGCCTTTTTGGCGTAAAACGTATACTATTCTGAAGGGGAATAATATGTTTTGGTTTATCGGGAAAAATTTTTGGCAAAATAAATAATTATGAACATTATTTATAGACATTTCATATTTTAAAATTATAATCCGTATGATTTTTTTTGTATCAAAAAAAGGAAATGCGTATCCTCAACATTTTTCGGCGTATAATCAAAAACTGGGGATGGGAGGGCGATATTATTGATAAATACCCCAAAATAAAAATTTTTTGTATTTATTTAAAATTTTTTTTTTTTTTTTTTTTTTTTTTTTATGGATTTTTTTTTTTTCAATTTTTTTTTGTTTCAAATATTTTTTTTTTTTTTTTTTTTTTTGGTACTTTATGGAAAGACTTTTTTTTGCGTATAACCTTAATATTACCCTTCCCCGGAAAAATTTTTTTTTTTTTTTCTTGCTGGTTAACTGTTGGCCATATTTTAAAAATTTATATAACTTAATTTTAAGCATTTATATTATCTTAATTGTATTACGTAAAAATTTCTTGTGTATCTATAAAGGAAAACCCAATAATTGCGTATAATTATACTATCACTCCAAAAGAATATTAGTTTTTGGATTCTATCTTGTAAATGGGGGCCAAAATTTATAATTATTTAACGTTATTTTAGACATTTAATTTTTTTAAAATTGTTGGGGATAAATTTTTTGGTATCTATAAAGAAATGCCAGTTATTCGTTTTTTATAATAAAACCCTTGGGAATAATATTATTTTGGTTTTTTTGGTCAATTTTGTCAAAATATTATAAGTAATAAACTTTTTTTGTGACATTTATATTATCTTAATTGTAATACAAATACTTTTTTTTTGTACTAAAAATGAAATCCCCTTTTTTTGGCGTATAACGTAAAAATATTACCGATGGGAAAATAATATTTTTTTTGGGTTGTATCTGGTCACATATTGGTAAATTTTTATAAGTTATTGAGCATTAATTATAGCATTTATTTTATCTAAAAGGGTAATCATAATGATTTTTTGGTACTAAAAAGGGAAAAGGCCTTTTTTTGGCTATAACGTATACTATTACTGAGAGGAAAAATAGTGTTTGGTTATATCTGTAAATTTTTGGGCTAAAAAAGATAATTACTGAACTTATTTATAACATTTACATATCTAAAATTTTAAATACGTAAAATTTTTTTTTTGTATCTAAAAAGAAAATGCGTATCCATCAAAGTTTGGGCGTATATGAAAAACTGGGATGGGGATGGCAAATATTATTGATCAATATCCCCAAAATAAAAATTATTGAAATTATTTATAATTTCATCTTTTTTTTTTATTTTTTTTTTGTTTAATGGTTTTTTTTTTTTTTCAAATTTTTTTTTTTTCTCCTAATACCTTTTTTTTTTTTTTTTTTTTGGTATCTTGATGGGCAATGACTTTTTTTTTTTGGGTAAAAATTTAAAAATTTACCCTTCCGGAAAAATTTTTTTTTTTTTTTCTTGCTGGTTAACTTTTTGGCCAATATTAAAACTTATTAACTTTAAATTATAACATTTATATTATCTATAATTGTATTACGTAAAATTTTTGTGTTCAAAAAGAAAGGCCAAAAAATTGCGTAAATGTATACTATCACTCCGAAAGAATATTTTTTTTTTGGATTCTATCTTGTAAACTGGGGGCCAAATTTTAAGTTTTTTAAAACGTTTTATAGACTTTTATTTTCTAAAATTTGTAATGCGATAATATTTTGGTATCTATAAAGGAAATGCCAGTTATTGCGCTTAATTTTAATAAACCCCTTTGAGGAATAATATTTTTTTGGTTTTATCTGGTCAAATATTGTCAAAATATTATAAGTTTGGGAACGTTTTTTTGTAGACTTTATATTATCTATAATTGAAATCGTTATTTTTTTTAGATCTAAAAATGAAATGCATTTTTGGCTATAATTAAAATATTCCGTATGGGAAATAATATTGTTTTGGTTTTCTATCTGGTCACATATTGGCTAATTTTAAAAGTTTTGGCATTATTAAAGACTTTATATTATCAAAAGGAAATCTTAATGAATTTTTTTGGTATCTAAAAAGGAAAGGCCTTTTTTGGCGTAAAAAACATACTATTACTTAAGGGGAAATAAAGGTTTTTTTGGTTATATCGGAAAATTTTGCTAAAAAGTAAGTTACTAAACTTATTTATAGACATTTACATTCTTAATTATAATACGTATGATTTTTGTTGTATCTATAAAGGAAATTTCGTACCATCAACGTTTCGGCGTATAATGAAAACTGGGGTTTGGGGATGGCGATATTTTTTGTAAATTTCCCCCAAAAAATAAAAATTATTGTTTATTTAAAATTTTTTTTTTTTTTTTTTTTTTTTTTTTTTTTTTTTTTTTTTTTTTTTTTTTTTTTTTTTGTATATGGATTTTTTTTTTCCAAATTTTTTTTTTTTTCTTTTTTCTAAACTTTTTTTTTTTTTTTTTTGGTATCTCATGGAAATGACTTTTTTTTTGCGTAAAACCCTTAAAATTTCCCCTTTCCCCGGAATAAGTTTTTTTTCTTTTCTTGCGGGTTAACTGTTCCATAATTTAAAAGTTATATAAATTAATTATAGACTTTATTTTATCTATAATTGTATTACGTAAAATTTTTGTGTTCTATAAAGGAAAGGCCAAAAATTGCGTAAAAATGTATACTACACTCAGAAAAAATATTATTTTTGGTTCTATCTTGTAAACTAGGGCCCAAAATATTATAAGTTATTAACGTTATTTTAGACATTTTATATTGTTTATAATTGAAATGCGGAAAAATTTTTTGGGTATTTTAAAAAGGAAAGCCAAATTGCTTTTTATTATAAAAACCCTTGAGGAATAATATTATTTGGTTTTATCTGGTAAAATTTTGTCAAATTTTATAATTTAAAGGAACTTATTTGTAGACTTTTTTAAATTGCTAAAAATTGTAATACGTATATTTTTTTTTAGTATCTATAAATAAATGCCATTTTTGGCGTAAAATGTATATATTACCGAAAGGGAATAATATTTTTTTGGGGGGTTCTATCTGGTCACATTTTGGCTAAATATTATAAACTAGTGAGCATTAATTTGACATTTATATTTCTATAATGGTAATCTATTAAATTTTTTTTGGTAACTTAAGGAAAGGCCTGTTTTGGCGTATAAGTATACTATTACTGAAGGGGAAATAATAGTTTTTTTGGTTATATCTGGAAAATTATTGCTAAATAAGATAAGTTACGAACATTTTTTATAACTTTACATGTCTAAATTAAAATACATAAAATTTTTTTTGTATCTATAAAGGAAATCGTATCCATCAACATTTCGGCGTATAATCAAAAACTGGGGATGGGGTGGCGATATTATTGATCAATATCCCCAAAAATAACAATTATTTTTAATTATTTATAATTTCATTTTTTGTTTTTTTTTTTTTGTTTTTTTTGTATAGGGGGTTTTTTTTTTTTAAATTTTTTTTTTTTTTTTTCTAATCCTTTTTTTTTTTTTTTTTTTGGTACTTGATGGGCAAACTGTTTTTGCGTAAAACCCTTTAAAATATTCCCCTTTCCCGGAATAATTTTTTTTTCTTTCTTGCTGGTTAACTGTTGGCCATATTTAAAAAGTTATATAACATTAATTATACCTTTTTTTAATTATCTATAATTGTATTACGTATATTTTTTGTGTATTTTAAAAAAAAGGCCAATAATTGCGTATAATGAAACTATCACTCCGAAAAAATATTGTTTTTGGATTCTATTTTGAAAACTAGGGGCCAAAATATTTAAGTTTTTAACTTATTTATGACATTTATATGTTTAAAATTGGGAAATGCGGAAAAATTTTTTGGTATCTAAAAAAAAAGGAAAAAATCCCAGTTATTGCGTTTAATTATAATATAACCCTTGGGAAAAATATTTTTTTTGGTTTTATCGGGTAAAATATTGTCAAAAATAAAAAATTAAAGAACGTTATTTGTAGACTTTAAATTTATCTAAAATTGTAATACGTATACTTTTTTGTATCTGTAAATGAAATGCCATTTTTGGCGTATAAGTATAATATTACCGTATGGGAATAAAATTTTTTTTGGTTCTATCTGGTCACATTTTGGCTAAATTTTTAAAAAGTTATTGGCAAAATTATAGAACTTTATTATCTATAATTTTAACTATAGTGATATTTTGGTATTTAAAAAGGAAAAGGCCGTTTTTGCGTATAACGTATACTATTCAAAGGGGAAATAATAGTGTTTTGGTTTATCGGGTAAACTATGGGCTAATAATATAATTACAAAAATATTTTTATAGACATTTACATGTTCTATAATTATAATATGT
>JACEEZ010009603.1:75000-95000 GCA_016584305.1 Chionoecetes opilio | reverse complement strand
ATTTGACAGGACAAATCACCTCTACACCTCTCACCACCTCTACAGGACAAATCACCTCTACACCTCTCACCACCTCTACAGGACAAATCACCTTTATACCTCTCAGCACCTCTACGGGACAAATCACCTCTACACCTCTCACCACCTCTACAGGACAAATCACCTCTACACCTCTCACCACCTCTACAGGACAAATCACCTTTATACCTCTCAGCACCTCTACGGGACAAATCACCTCTACACACCTCTCACCACCTCTACAGGACAAATCCTTCTACACCCCTCACCACCTCTACAGACAAATCATCTCTACACCCCCTCACCACACTCTACGGGAAAAATCACCTCTACAAAACCCCTCACCACCTCTACAGGTCAAATCACCTCTACACCCCATCACCACCTCTAGGGACAAATCCCCTCTCCCCACCCCTCACCACTATACAGGACAAAATCATCTCTACAACCCCTCAACCACCCTCTACAGGACAAATCACCTCTACACCTCTCACACACCTCTACAGTACAAATCACCCTCTACACCTCTCACACCTCTAGGACAAATCACCTCTACAACCCCTCACCACCTTTACAGGACAAATCACCTCTACACCTGTCACCACCTCTAACGGGACAAATCACCCTCTACACCCCTCACCACCTCTACAGGACAAATCACCTCTACACCTCTCACCAACCTCTACAGGACAAATCACCTCTACACCTCTCAACCACCTCTACAGGACAAATCACCTCTAAACCTCTCACCAACCTCTACAGGACAAATCACCCTCTACACCCCTCACCACCTGTACAGGACAAATCACCTCTAAAAACCTCTCACCACCTCTACAGGACAAATCACCTCTACACCCCTCACCACCTCTACAGGACAAATCACCTCTACAACCCCTCACCACCTCTACAGGACAAATCACCTCTACACCTGTCACACACCTCTACGGGACAAATCACACCTCTACACCCCTCACCACCTCTACAGGACAAATCACCTCTACACCTCTCACCACCTCTACAGGACAAATCACCTCTACACCTCTCACCACCTCTACAGGACAAATCACCTCTACACCTCTCACCACCTCTACAGGACAAATCACCTCTACACCTCTCACCACCTATACAGGATCACTTTCTACATTTTTTTCTGTATATAATGTCAACAGAATAAAAAACAATTATCATGATTGAACTATATTTTCATATGTGTCGCATACAAGCCCACCTCTTTCCCTGCACGATGATGGAAAAGGAAACGACTATAATTCTATTTATCTCTCTCTTTCTGTGTGTGTGTGTGTGTGTGTGTGTGTGTGTGTGTGTGTGTGTGTGTGTGTGTGTGTGTGTGTGTGTGTGTGTGTGTGTGTGTGTGTGTGTGTGTGGTGTGTGTGGTGTGTTGTGTGTGTGTGTGTGTGTGTGTGTGTGGTGTGTGTGTGTGTGTGTGTGTGTGTGTGTGTGTTGTGTGAGTGTTCAAGTTCAAGTTCAAGTTCAAGTTCAAACATTTTATTGCCATAAGAATACACACAAATATTAAATCCATCATTAACCTTTCGTGGAAAAGTCTGCTGAGAAAACTCTCGTTAGCAGACCCATTTATTAAGCAAGGTAATATGTTCACATTCCAGAGCGAAGACTATTATATCATCTCTATGTAGTATTCATACAAAACATCTGTAAATATCCTGACGCATACTAACGTATACTATCTATATAAACACACACACTTACTCATACAAACATATTATTATGTAACATATATACATACCATACATATGCACAAACATATAAGAGCATACAGTAAATAAATTCATACATATAAAATAGATGAAACCCCACACACACAGACACACACACACACACACACACCACACACACCACACACACACACACACACACAATTCACATCACACATACATGAGATTTACTGAATTTCAATTTAACAAGTATACAAGTAGACCTACATAATCATATGGCAGCAAATGAGCTAGAATTATATGTATTCTTTCATTTTTGAGAATGCAAAGATACTTTTAATCTATACTCACTGTAACGATAAAATAAATATTGTTCTACTAGTGTGTGTGTGTGAGTAGTGTGTGTTGTGTGTTGTCGTTGTTTGTGGTGTGTGTGGTGTGTAGTGTGTGTGTGGTGGTGTGCGTCGTGACGTGCGGTGCGTGCGTGCGTGCGATAGGCACGTGCGTGTGCGTGCGTCGGTGCTCGTGCGTGCGTGGTGCGGGGTGTCGTGCGTGCGTGCGTGCGTGTGTGTGTGTGTGTGTGTGTGGTGTGTGTGTGTGTGTGTGTTTTGTGTGTGTGTGTGTGTGTGTGTGTGTGTGTGTGTGTGTGTGTGTGTGTGTGTGTGTGTGTGTGTGGTGGTGGTGTGTGTGTGGTGGTGTGTGTGTGCGTGGTGGTGTGTGTGTGGTGGTGGTGTGTGCTGTTGTGGTGTGTGTGTGGGTGTGTGCTGTGTGTGGTGGTGTGTGTGTGTGTGTGTGTGTGTGTGTGTGTGTGTGTGTGTGTGTGTGTGTGTGTGTGTGTGTGTGTGTGTGTTATAGTAGTATTAGTATTAGTAGTAAAAGTAGTACTAGTAGTAGTAGTAGTAGTAGTAGTAGTAGTAGTAGTAGTAGTAGTAGTAGTAGTAGTAGTAGTAATAGTTTTAGCAGTCTCAAATAAATATTACTTTTAACAAGATAATAAAGGCAAGTCCATAGAACTGGATATCACTTTGAATAGTGTATTGTAAATAAAACATGAAAGTGACAATGACAGGTTGGTTTCAGTTTTATATCAGAAAGAGGAAACTTATTACAATATTTATAATTTCCTTAGTATATAATCAGATTACTCTGGAAAGTTACATCATTCATTAATTTTCCTTGCAATTCATTTGATATACAAAACAATAACGCTAAACATTTAAAGAATTAATACGATTTCTTGCACTCATATTAAAACAGAGGGGATCACGTGATTCAACGTTAGATTGTTATGCAATTACTAGACTTTCAATTATCATATGAGAGTTTCAGATTGTTGTGGTCAAGGCGCCTCACGGGTGGGCGTGGGCGTGTTGGTGTGGTGCGAGGGCCTTCAGGGCCTAGGGCGGGAGGGTGTTGTTAGCGGCAGTAAAGGCGAGGTGCGAGGGCCTTCAGGGCCTGGGGCGGGAGGGTGTTGTTAGCGGCAGTGAAGGCGAGGTGCGAGGGCCTTCAGGGCCTGGGGCGGGAGGGTGTTGTTAGCGGCAGGTGATGTGATCCACCTCAGTGTTCCTCCAAAGAGCCGCGGCTTTGCTGGCTCACATGGGCGTGAGTTTGGTTCTCACGGCCGTGCTGTCTGTTGCGGGCAGGAGTTTGAGGGCCGCGGCGGATGATTTTGTTGGCCTGCAGGCAGGTGTTGACGAAGGCCTGGGTGCCGGATACCTGGCGGCGAGGTCCATTCATCAGGACGCTCTGTGACGCCTTGTCCTCCAGCGGCGGAACCGTCACCACCACTTCGAGGAACTGCTTGTGCAGCTTGCGGATGTTATCGCCGCCGTGGCCTATCAATTGGCGCCGCTGGTGTCGCGTCACTGCCACCTGCGCTGCCACCACTTTTGCCTCCTGCAGCAGCGCCTTGAGGCGGTCCACGGCGGCGCTAACCTGCCCAGGAGGCCCCCGCACCGTGACGCTGGCGGTAACGGTGTCCCGCGGCGGCGGTACACTCACTCGCACGCCAGCAAACTCCTCGTGAAGCTACTGCAGAGTTGCGCCGCCAGGCCCTACGATGCAGCGCCTCATGTGAGGCGCCACGGCCACCTCGGCCCTCTAATCTCCTCTTCCAAGAANCCGCACGGAGGCTCCTGCAATCCGTGCTACAGGCGCCTGGTGGTCCACTCCACGCGTAATGCCCCGCGGGCGGCGGATACCTGCCAGGGGCCCTGCACCTACGCTGGGGTACGGTGCCCCGCGGCGGCGGTACACTCACTCGCATGCCAGCAAACTCCTCGTGAAGCTACTGCAGAGTTGCGCCGCCGGGCCCTACGATGCAGCGCCTCATGTGAGGCGCCACGGCCACCTCGGCCTCTGCAATCTCCTCCTTCCAAGAACTATGGACGGTGTTCTCCGCGCGCGGCATGGCCAGCCGACCATTCCTCTTTGGCAGTGACGGCGTGGCCTTGTGCTGCTTGGACACCGCCACCTCGGTGACGCGGGGCAGCGCCTTCACCCTCCTGGGCCTGCTCTTCTTGCCGCGTGCCTGCGTCCAGCCACCGTCCGGGGTGGCTTCCAGGTCCTCGCCGGGCACGTGCGTGAATTTTCCCCCATCGGCTTTGCGAGCCTTGACTCGGGGTCGGTCCTTTTCCTTACCGGCATCGTCTTTAGGGCCATGAGTCACCCCGTGTTCCCCGGCGTCTTCTTCAGCGTCGATGCTACGTCCTTTCTCATCCACTACTGCCTCGCTTTCAATCATTACATCTTCTACTTGTTCCGTGAGCCGGGAAGTTTGGGCAGAGTTGTGTGCGTGAGTTTGGGCAGATCGGGGAGTGGTGTGGGGGATGCTGAGGGAGTTAACCTCAGTAGAGTTGATGGGGGAAGGGTAGGAAGCACTTAGAGCGAGAATTTGGGCGGCATTGCTAGCGGTAATTTTGGGGGAGGTGGTGTTGATAGGAGTTTGGGTGGTGTTGCGGGTGAGTTTTGTTGGCGTTGCGGGCAGGAGTTTGAGGGCCGCGGCGGATGGTTTTGTTTGCCTGTAGGCAGGTGTTGACGAAGGCCTGGGCGCCGTATACCTGGCGGCGAGGTCCCTTCATCCGGACGGTCTGTGACGCCTTGTCCTCCAGCGACGGCACCGTCACCACCACTTCGGGGAACTGCTTGTGCAGCTTGCGGATGTTATCGCCGCCGTGACCTATCAAGTGGCGCCGCTGTGGTGGCGTCACTGTCACCTGCGCCTCCACCACCTCCGCCTCCTGCAGCAGCGCCTTGAGGCGGTCCACGGCGGCGCTAACCTGCCCAGGAGGCCCCCGCACCGTGACGCTGGCGGTGACAGTGTCCCGCGGCGGCGGTACCTTCACTCGCACGCCAGCAAACTCCTCGTGAAGCTGCTGCAGCGTTGCGCCGCCAGGCCCTACGATACAGCGCCTCATGTGAGGCGCCACGGCCACCTCGGCCTCTGCAATCTCCTCCTTCCAAGAACTACGGACGGTGTTCTCCGCGCGCGGCTTGGCCAACCGACCAGCCGACCCGCCCTCTTTGGCGGTGGCGGCGTGGCCTTGTGCTGCGTGCACACCGCCACCTCGGTGACGGGCGGCAGCGCCTTCACCCTTCTGGGCTTGCTTTTCTTCCCGCGTGCCCTCGTCCAGCCACCGTCCTGGTTGGTTTGTCCTTCCTCATCCACTAATGCCTCGTTTTCAACCATTACTTCAAATTGTTCCGTGACGCGGGGGCGTTTCTCCTCTGCAGGTTCCTGGGCGACTTGGTCATTGGAGTCTGCAATCACTCCCTTGACCCCGGCATTGTCATCAGCCTCGGTGCCGCGTCCCTCCTTCATCTCCTCTCCCTCGCTCTCAATCTCTACTTCTTCCTGCTAGTCAGCCTCCTTAATCAGGCTGGCATAAGCCAGCGTGATGGTTTTGATGGAAATGGAAACGATGGTTTCCTCCTTTTCTTCCTGTTCGGTGGTTTCTATTTCTTTCACGCTTTGCTCTTCGTTTTTCCTTATTTCTTCGTTGATCACTTCGCTTTCAGCATAATTCTTTTCAGTGTCAGTTTGCCGTGTGGGTGTGTTCCTCTTCTTCTTCTTGAGCATGAGGCGCCACAGCCTCCTGAAGACGTGCGAGCACCCGCAGCAAGGTTTCTGCTGTTCGGGCTGGTTCGGGCAACACTCGTGTTGTTGCTGTCGTTGGTCACTGGTCAAAGTGCCTCGGGGTAGACCACGTTCCATGTGACTCCAACCCTTTGTGTTCCGTGTGATTCCAACACACAAACTCACACACGCACACAAACGTACATGAGTCTACTGAGTTTCTGGAATGCGGCAAGACGTTACGGCAGATTTGTTCCTGTAATCTAATACTCCTAAAGTGTTTTTAGCCCAAAATCTCCCTTCTAAATGATTCAATCGACATGGGACCAAGCCGCTTACCACCTACGATTTATTTGCGATTTTGTTAGTCTACTCTCATCAAATTGAATTTACAGTTTCGGCTACCCATGACAGACAGACAGACAGACAGACAGACACATAGACACACACACACACACACACACACACACCACACACACACACACACACACACGGCAACTCCTATAGTATATTAGATATATAAATTGACTACCACAAAGTGCGTTACCTCTATTCTTGCAATATATGCAGAGAAAATATCACATAATTGGTTTGCGGATTTGCGGACTTGCAGTCGCAGAAGTGTGAACTTCAAGAAATTTGTCGGACTTGCGGTTGCGGAGAACGTAAGAATTGGGGTTTGCGGATTTGTGTTTGCGGAAGTGGATTTTCGTATGCGGTGCCCACCTCTGACTCACACACGCACACACGCACACGCACACGCACACGCACACGCAAACACACACACACACATATATGCAAGAAGTAGTCAGGACTTCAAAGGCAAACTGGATAATAGTAGATTTGGAGACGGGACAGTACGAACATAGCTCTTTTCCTGTATGTTACAACTAGGTAAATACAACTAGGTAAATACACAGACACACACACACTCACTCATTATTTTGTTTGGTATAATCCACGGCCATGCCTGTCACTAGGTCTGTCGCCTTCGGGCGTAATAAATTGATTAAATAATCTCTCTCTCTCTCTCTCTCTCTCTTCTCTCGCTCTCTCTCTCTCTCTCTCTCTCTCCTCTCTCCTCATCTTCTCTCTCTTCTCTCTCTCTCTCTCTCTGCCCGTCAGGTTGGCAAGGTTGGTAGAGACGTGAGCTTGCAATGTGCAGCGTCCCTGTGCATTCGGTCAGCGGTTCGAGTCCGCCTAGTTCGTGCTGACGTGGCGGCGCTTTGTATAGTCAATAACCTTGTCGTTGGTACTTGCAAAGTGTCTAGATAGGATGAAAATCGTTCTTATCTCTTCCATCTCTCTCTCTCTTCTCTCGTCTCTCTCCTCTCTCTCTCTCCTCTCCTCTCTCTCCTCTCCTCTCTCTCTCTCTCTCTCTCTCTCTCTCTCTCTCTCTCTCTCTCTCTCTCTCTCTCTCTCTCCTCTCTTCTCCCCACATCCTACCTTAAAAATGAGCATCGCGTGGTTTCCTAGACACAACACATTTATACCGTATCCTTTTTACCCCTCCTTCCCTCCTCTCCTTCCCTATAGCGCCCTGTTGACGCTATGTAAGGAAACCTTAAGAGCACACCTCCTCGCCCCTGTACATTGCTAGGGCTAAAGGGAAAAGGGTACAGTAGCGTCCCCTATTACATGTTCATGTTTTCATTTTATTTAAAGTAGGAGTGGAATGAAGAAGTAGGAGGTGGAGATTGATTGAAAGCCGAGCGAAGCGAGGCGCATCTTGAGAGGCCGTGGTCTGAGAAGCCCACGCCTTTGAAGGTGTTAAAATATGCATTCTGGCTGTTTTTCAGGGTCAAATTCACTCCTTTCATACAATATTTATGGGCCATTTTCCTAGTGATTTCTTTCATAAAAGAAACCTAGTCTGCATTTCTCTGAAATATCTGTGCATTTAAACAGATATTTCAGAAAAATGCAGAGTAAGTTTCTATTATTTAGAAATCACTAGGAAAATTAAAATGACCCATAAATAGTAACAGGCTTTAAGCCTGTTACTATTTATGGGTCATATTAATTGAGAAGGCATCATGCACCTCTGAGCACTCACATTTCCTGCCTCCATATTTAATATTGAATTTTGATGCTGTTTGACTAGCAGGATATATGATCAAAATTGCGGTAAATCTTTTTAGTAGATTCTATATAATCGGTTTTAACGTGGTTTAAGTGACTTCACTTTTCAAACTGAGACAGGAAATGTGAATAGACACTTATTTTTAATTTTATGATAAATTAAAACTAGTGTGTACTGAGGCTAGAATAATAGTGTTAGGTATAAAAAATTATTAGTGTCAAAACTTAAACACAGTACTGCAATTATAGTATAATTACTGTATTTTAGTTTTGACACTAACCATTTTATTTAAGTTTTCACAGTTGGCATTTCCCATGTTTTTTTTTTTTTTTTTTTTTTTTTTTTTTTTTTTTTTTTTTTTTTTTTTACATGACAGGAACTGGCCAAGGGGCAAACAAAAATGGGTACACAAAGCCCCTTAGTTCAGTCCCTATAAAGAAGACAGTAGAGAATAGAATAAAAACAAAGGGGTAGGCCAATTTAGTTCGGTAGGTGTCTTGTTACTCTTCTTTTGAAAAGATTTAAGTCATAGGAAAGTGGAAAAATAGAAACAGGAAGAGAGTTCCAGAGTTTACCAGTGAAAGGGATGAAAGAGTAAAGATACTGATTAACTCTTGCATTAGGAAGATGGACAAAATAGGGATGGGAATGAGTAGAAAGTTTTGTGCAGCGAGGCCGCGGGAGTGGGGGAGGCATGCAGTTAGCAAGTTCAGAAGAGCAGTGAGCATGAAAATAACGGTAGAAGAGAGCAAGAGAAGCAACATTGCGGCGGTGATTTAAAGATTGAAGACAGTCAGTCAGAGGAGAGGAGTTGATGAGACGAAAAGCTTTTGACTCAACCCTGTTTAGAAGAGCTGTATGAGTGGATCCTCCCCAAACATGTGAGACATACTCCATACATGGGCGGATAAGGCCCCTGTAGAGAGCAGGCAATTGGGAGGGAGAAAAAAAAGGACGCAGACGCCACAGCACACCTAACTTCTTAGAAGCAGTTTTAGCAAGAGATGAGATGTGAGATTTCCAGTTCAGATTTTTAGTAAAGGATAGTCCTAGAATGTTCATTGTAGAAGAAGGAGACAGTTGAGTGTCATTGAAGAAGAGGGGATAGTTATCTGGTGGTTTTGTCGAGTAGATAGGTGAAGAAATTGGGTTTTTGAGGCCTTGAACAAAACAAGGTTTGCTTTGCCCCAATCAGAAATTATAGAAAGATGAGAAGTTAGGCGCTCGGTGGCATCTCTCCGTGAATCACTTAGTTCCTGTTGAGTTGGTCGTCTAATAAACGACGTTATAAAATGCAAGGTAGAATCATCAGCGTAGGAGTGGATAGGGCTTTGAGTTAGACTTAGAAGATCATTAATGAATAATAGAAAGAGAGTGGGTGATAGGACAGAACCCTGGGGAACACCACTATTGATAGATTTAGGAGAAGAACAATGTCCGTCTACAGTAACTGCAATAGAACGGTTTGAAAGGAAACTTAAAATGAAGGTACAGAGAGAAGGATAGAAACCGAATGAGGGTAGTCTGGAAAATAAAGATTTGTGCCAGACTCTATCAAAAGCTTTTGATATGTCAAGGGCTACAGCAAAAGTTTCACCGAAACCCTAAAGGAGGGATGACCAGATTCAGTTACGGAAAGCTAGAAGATCGCCAGTAGATCCCCCTTTACGGAAGCCGTACTGACGATCAGATAGAAGATTGTGAGCAGATAGATGCTTAAGAATCTTCTTATTAAGTATAGATTCAAAAACTTAGAAAGGCAGGAAGTCAAAGCTATAGGACGGTAGTTTGAAGGATTAGAAACGGTCACCCTTCTTAGGAACAGGTTTGGATGTGAGCAAACTTCCAGCAAGAAGGAAAGGTGGAAAGTAGATAGGCATAGACGGAAAAGTTTGACCAGGCAAGGTGCAGCACAGAAGCACAGTTTTTGAGAACAATAGGAGGGACTCCGTCAGGACCGTAAGCCTTCCGAGGATCTAGGCCAGAAAGGGCAAAGAAAACATCATTCCGAAGGATCTTAATGACAGGCATAATAAAGTCAGAGAGTGGAGGAGAAGGAGGAACAAGCCCTTCATCAGCCAAAGTGGAATTTTTAGCAAATGTTTGAGCGAAGAGTTCAGCTTTAGAAGTAGATGAGACAGCTGTGGAGCCATCTGGGTGAAGCATAGGAGGGAAAGATGAAGAAGAAAAATTGTTAGAGATGTTATTAGCTAGATGCCAGAAGTCACGAGAGGAATTTGATTCAGAAGGATTTTGACATTTTCTATGAATGAAAGAGTTTTTGGTAAGCTGAAGTAAAGATTTGGCATGATTACGGGCAGAAATATAAAGGACATGAGTTTCAGGAGATGGATGCTTACCGTACCGTTTGTGAGCCACCTCTCTATCTCGGACAGCATGAGAACAAGCAGAGTTAAACCAAGGTTGACGGGCTTTAGGATTAGAAAAAGTATGTGGAATGTACGCCTCAATGCCAGAGACTATGACCTCAGTTATGCGCTCTGCACAAAGAGATGGGTCTTTGACATGGAAGCAGTAATCATTCCATGGAAATCAGAAGTAGTACTGCCTTAGGTCTTCCACTTAGCTGAGTTGAAGTGCCAGAAGCACCTCCGCTTAGGTGGGTCCCGAGACGGTACCGGAGCGATAGGACAGGTTACAGAAATAAGATTGTGATCGGAGGAACCCAACGGAGAGAATAGTTTCACAGAATAAGCAGAAGGGTTAGTAGTTAGGAAAAGATCACGAATGTTGGGCGTTTGCACTTGATTTTCACTTGTTGCCTTGCATTGACTCCAGTTCAGTTTTTCTTGTTCAGTTTTCTTGTGCAGAACTAGTGAATGTGAAGTTTAATGTTAACACCACCCAGAACATTTAGAACAAACAATATCACAATGGTAGTGATTTCTTCAAAATGTTCTGACTTATTATTATTTTTTTTGGAAAATAGGCGGCGCAAGTTTGCGAGTAGACCGGTAGTTGCGCCGTCCGCCGCCTTGTTTTGAAGACACTGATTACATGGCTTACCTATTATAGTTACATACGTGGGTGTTGGTAGATGAGGATACACACACACGTTGGTGATATGTTGTGAAGGTCTATGAGGGAGATAATAATAATTGTAATAATGATAATAGTAATAATAATAATAATTACTCGCGGGAGATAAATGTTGAATTGTTGTCAGCAAGAGTTATGGTTACCAAGAGACTTCAGTTTTATGGCTACATGAAGATGCTAAGGTCGTGAAAACCATATAGTTTAGTCTCTATGAATCTTATAAGCCATGATTAATTAATGGTTTATGTAATTATGTAACAACCTATCGCTCCTTTATACTGAAGAATAAACTCTAATCAATATTAATCAATACAAGAAGCTTCATTAACTTATTTTGGTCACGCGTATCATAATATTTGGTACAAGAAAGTCATAGAAATTTTATTGGCAGAGTGGAATGTGGCTTTATTACCTCTCAAGGCTTAGACCATAATTATAGCGACTGGCGTTAAGGAGGTGGTGGTGGTGGTGGTGGTGGTGGTGGTGGTGGTGGTGGTGGTTGCAATAGTGGTAATGCATGTTAAAGCGCTGGTGATTATTGCTGAAGTCAAGAAAACGTTACTCTGCTGTGTGTGTGTGAGAGAGAGAGAGAGAGAGAGAGAGAGAGAGAGAGAGAGAGAGAGAGAGAGAGAGAGAGAGAGAGAGAGAGAGAGAGAGAGAGAGAGAGAGAGAGACGAGAGAGAGAGAGGAGAGAGAGAGAGAGAGAGAGAGAGAGAGAGAGAGAGAGAGAGAGAGAGAGAGAGAGAGAGATTAAGATAAGTTTTTCATCCTATCTAGACACTTTGCAAGTACCAACTACAAGGTTATTGACTATACAAAGCGCCGCCACGTCAGCACGAACTAGGCGGACTCGAACCGCTGACCGAATGCACAGGGACGCTGCACATTGCGAGCTCACGTCGCTACCAACCTTGCCACCCTGACGGGCTTGAGAGAGAGAGAGAGAGAGAGAGAGAGAGAGAGAGAGAGAGAGAGAGAGAGAGAGAGAGAGAGAGAGATTATGTTGCACTTACGGATTTTGGTGTTATTACGAAATTTGGTGTTGCTCTTGAAACTCTTGAACTTATTACATGAGAGGTTTTAGTTTAGGCGGTGAAACTATGAATACTTTTTGCAAGGGAAACTTTAGCTATTTGGAGAGGCTTCTGTATTGGTCTGAATGCAGTGACTCCTTACGTGGAGGGGGGAGGGAGGGTTACAGAGGTGAAGGGGGGGACAGGTGGAAGGCAAATTTGTTATTATAGAATATTTGATACTTTTTAGGGAAAGTTTTCAGTGTTTGGAGCGGAAGGCTCTGCAGACAGTCCGCCGATTCCCATGCCCTTCAGACAGTCCGCCAGTCCCAGCGCCCTACGTCTCTGATTGGTTGGTAGCTCGCCTCCCTAACTCCTACCTACTTGTATACATTGGCAGTGTCTCAATACTTCACTCTCCGCACACTCTACATAAGAGTCATTATTCTGTACTATGAAGGTGTTGGTGCGGCCAGCATATTGGAAACAATGAGGTTGGAGTTGAGGGGTGAGGAAATATTAAGGAAAGAAACGCCGTCCTAGGTATCGTAGCTTGGAGGTTCACCCTCGTGGTCGTTAAAGAACAAAACACAGGAGTAAATACGGAATAATGACTCTTATCTTCCGTCTTTTCCTCACCCCTCAACTCCAACCTCATTGGTTCCAATATGCTGGCCGGTTTCTTTCCTTAATACAGCGCCTGTACGTGTAAGACGAGATACTGGTTGAGCAACATGAGATCTCTGATGGATATCAACAGAGTCAATAACAAACGCAACATGAAGAGTCACCAGCAAGAAGAAGAAGAACGCGGGGAAAACATGGATCAAGACCCTTGTGTGAGGTTCTTCAGGACACAGGCAAACATGAAGAACGATAATATGATGGAGACAAGAGGAAGGAATAAGAGGAAGAGGAAGAATAATGGAGGACGTCAACAACTATTGGCGGGCAAGGCAGCGAAGAGTGTGGCCGCAGGAGTGGTGGTCCCGGCCGCCCTCGTGTTGGCGTGGCTCGCCATCGCCGGCAGGGCGGGACAGCCGTGGACACTTGGCGCAGCCTGCACCACACCCTGCACTCGTGGCAGGCTGAAGGTCCGCACACGACCACTATGGGTCACCTGCGGTAGGCTGCGGCAGGTTGGTGGTGGCTCGGTCCACTGAAGCCTGATGCCCCGAGGAACCCTGTTGCCCAGTGTGATGGCTTGGGCGGCGGCCGCTGGTGGACGGTGTTCTGGAGGCTGCGGGAGGCAGAGCACCACCAGTCTTCAGGAGCAAGTCTTGCTGGCGCGAGAGGAACACGAAGACTTTAAGGCAAAGTGTTCTTATTCAGCGCTTTGCTTCTATTCAGCGTCGCCGTTTGTGCCTTGTTCATGGTGGGCACATGTTGCGGGAGAAGGAACAAGAGGCGAGTCATTCTGGAAACAGTGTTTGCAGCCCGTCCGCGGGGGGATGAAGATTTGCTGAACGCGTTCACAGCAGGGACTAACAGCAAAGCACGGGCTGGAGAGGTAGATGAGGTCTTCTGTATCCCTGATGAATGCCTGGAGTACCTCGGATCAGACAATGAACTTCTGATGAAGAGTGACAAATATGAGATGGCCGGCGAGGCTTCGAGTGAGGGTCCCTCACTGCCCTCAGAGCCCGCCGTGGCGGCAGTGAAGAAGAAGAAAAGAAGAAGAAGAAGAAAAAGGCGACAGGCGTTGATGCAAGACTTGTTGTTGTCATCGGGGAAGGACTGTGTTGAGGAAGAGAATGTTTTGAATGACTGTGCAGAAGAGAATGTTGAACTGAGAAATTGTTATGGATAAAAGACTGTTGTTGAGGACTACAAAGAAGAGGCTGTTGTTGAAGAGCATGAAGAGCAAGAGGATATTGTTGAAGAATGTGATGAGCAAGATGATATTGTTGAAGAGAGTAATGAACAATTGGCTGTTGTTGAAGAGAGTAATGAGCAAGAGGATATTGTTGAAGAGAGTAAAGAGCAAGAGGATATTGTTGAAGAGTGTAATGAGCAAGAGGATATTGTTAAAAAGAGTAATGAGCAAGAGGATATTGTTGAAAAGAGTAATGAGCAAGAGGATATTGTTAAAGAGAGTAATGAGCATGAGGATATTGCTGAAGAGAGTAATGAGCAAGAGGATATTGTTGAAGAGTGTAATGAGCAAGAGGATATTGTTGAAAAGAGTAATGAGCATGAGGATATTGTTGAAGAGCGTAATGAGCAAGAGGATATTGTTGAAGAGCGTAATGAGCAAGAAACTGTTGTTGAAGAGAGTAATGAGCAAGAGGATATTGTTGAAGAGCGTAATGAGCAAGAAACTGTTGTTGAAGAGAGTAATGAGCAAGAGACTGTTGTTGTTGTTGAAGAGTGTGACGAGCAAGAGGCTGTTGTTGAAGAGTGTGACGAGCAAGAGGCTGTAGTTGTTGTTGAAGAGTGTGACGAGCAAGAGGCTGTTGTTGAAGAGTGTGACGAGCAAGAGGCTGTAGTTGTTGTTGAAGAGTGTGACGAGCAAGAGGCTGTTGTTGTTGTTGAAGAGTGTGACGAGCAGGAGGCTGTTGTTGAAGAGTGTGACGAGCAAGAGGCTGTAGTTGTTGTTGAAGAGTGTGACGAGTAAGAGGCTGTTGTTGAAGAGTGTGACGAGCAAGAGGCTGTAGTTGTTGTTGAAGAGTGTGACGAGCAGGAGGCTGTTGTTGAAGAGTGTGACGAGCAAGAGGCTGTAGTTGTTGTTGAAGAGTGTGACGAGTAGGAGGCTGTTGTTGAAGAGTGTGACGAGTAAGAGGCTGTTGTTGTTGTTGAAGAGTGTGATAAGCAAGAGGCTGTTTTTGTTGTTGAAGAGTGTGATAAGCAAGAGGCTGTTGTTGAAGAGTGTGACGAGCAAGAGGCTGTTGTTGTTGTTGAAGAGTGTGATAAGCAAGAGGCTGTTGTTGAAGAGTGTGACGAGCAAGAGGCTGTTGTTGTTGTTGAAGAGTGTGATAAGCAAGAGGCTGTTGTTGAAGAGTGTGACGAGCAAGAGGCTGTTGTTGAAGAGTGTGACGAGCAAGAGGTTGTTGCTGAAGAGTGTGACGAGCAAGAGGCTGCTGTTGAAGAGCGTGATGAGCAAGAGACTGTTGTTGTTGTTGAAGAGTGTGACTAGCAAGAGGCTGTTGTTGAAGAGAGTAATGAGCAAGAGACTGTTGTTGTTGTTGAAGAGTGTGACGAGCAAGAGGCTGTTGTTGAAGAGTGTGACGAGCAAGAGACTGTTGTTGTTGTTGAAGAGTGTGACGAGCAAGAGGCTGTTGTTGAAGAGTGTGACGAGCAAGAGACTGTTGTTGTTGTTGAAGAGTGTGACGAGCAAGAGGCTGTTGTTGTTGTTGAAGAGTGTGACGAGCAAGAGGCTGTTGTTGAAGAGTGTGACGAGCAAGAGACTGTTGTTGTTGTTGAAGAGTGTGACGAGCAAGAGGCTGTTGTTGAAGAGTGTGACGAGCAAGAGGCTGTTGTTGTTGTTGAAGAGTGTGACGAGCAAGAGGCTGTTGTTGAAGAGTGTGACGAGCAAGAAACTGTTGTTGAAGAGTGTGACGAGCAAGAAACTGTTGTTGAAGAGTGTGACGAGCAAGAAACTGTTGTTGTGTTGAAGAGTGTGACGAGCAAGAGCTGTAGTTGTTGTTGAAGAGTGTGACGAGCAAGAGGCTGTTGTTGAAGAGTGTGGGCGAGCAAGAGACTGTTGTTGTTGTGAAGAGTGTGACGAGCAAGGGCTGTAGTTGTTGTTGAAGAGTGTGACGAGCAAGAGACCGTTGTTGAAGAGTGTGACGAGCAAGAGACTGTTGTTGTTGTTGAAGAGTGTGACGAGCAAGAGGCTGTTGTTGAAGAGAGTACTGAACAAGAGGCTGTTGTTGTTGTTGAAGAGTGTGACGAGCAAGAGGCTGTTGTTGAAGAGTGTGACGAGCAAGAGACTGTTGTTGTTGTTGAAGAGTGTGACGAGCAAGAGGCTGTTGTTGAAGAGAGTACTGAACAAGAGGCTGTTGTTGTTGTTGAAGAGTGTGACGAGCAGGAGGCTGTAATTGAAGAGTGTGATGAGGAAAAGCTTCAACCCCTCACTGCCCCAACCCTCCACCCCAAGCCTTAACGTGCCCCACCTCAGCCCCGTCCTTACCCACCCCAGCCTCCTCGTGCCCCGCCTTGGGAGCGGCCGCGGGACTGCTATGACGGCAGCCTGCCAGCCTTGCACTAGGAGGTGCTGGACTTTCAGCGCTGGGCAGGCGGCAGCAAGGCGGAGCTCCAGCGGCGAATGCTCCCAGTGGAGGATGTGCGACGCGCGGTGGCGTCCCTGTGGCCCGCGGCGATCGTCCACGTCACCGGCAGCCTGGCCAACGGCCTGTACCTGCCTGACAGCGACGTGGACTTAACGCTGCTGGGCCAGTGGCCGGAGTCGCCGAAGCCGCTGTTAGCCTTGCGGGACGCCATTATTGAGCTGGGCGTGGCAGCGCCACACTCACTGACCGTGTTGGACACGGCTTTTGTGCCGCTGGTGAAGTTCGTGCACCTGCGCACTGGTCTGCATGTCGACTTATCATTTGGAAGCGAGGGAGCCGTGCGTGCTGCTGCGCTGGTGAAGGAGTTCTTGAAGGAGTTCCCAGGCCTGCGGCCGCTGGTGCTGCTAGTGCGCCAGTACCTTCGAGGTATAGGCCTGGCTGAGGTCTTCAGCGGAGGCGTGTCCTCCTACTCGATAATCCTCATGGCACAACCTTCTGCAGCTGCAGGTTCCCAAGCATGCCCAGAGTGACCTTGGTGGCTGCTTCTTCGATTCTTTTCTTTTTATGGCCATGAGTTCAAATACTCGAACACGGGTATCAGCGTGCTGGAGGGCGGGCGGTACATGCGGAAGGAGGACGTGCCCACCGAGATGCCCCGCGGTCATCGCAGGGCAGACCTCTGCATTCAGGACCCGCTCACCCCCGGCAATGACGTGGGCCGTTCTTCATACCGCATCTGGGACGTGCGGAGGGCGTTCCAGCACGCCTACAAAGTCCTCACGCCGGCACGGTACGCCCACGGCCCGTACGTCGTCCCGTGCTCCTTGGTGGGGCAGCTGCTGGTGGAGGGCTACAATGCCCCTGAACGGATCCTGCCAGTGCGGCACCCCCCGCCTCAGGGCCCCTGGCAAACACGCCAACACGGGATGACAAAGCCACAGTCTGGCTATGACGCAGGCGAGCATAAAGGCGGGAGGAGGCAGCAGGGAGGCCCTCGGAGGCGTCCGGGCCCCCGGGAGGATCGTCCCCCTCGCGACTGAGAAGACTCACACGGAGGGTGTTGAGGCGGCGCGCCATTGCCTTGGCGCAGCGAGTTTATATGGCTGGAGAAAAAATGAAAGAAACTAATTTTAAGTTGATTTAAGTTGATGAAAAGTTAAGTTTTACGGTAAGGAGTTTTATTCAGTGTAGAGTATACTTCACAGTGAAGTAATGAACGGCAGAACACCGTGCGAGGCGTGTCTGAATTAAGAAATAAGATAATAAAAAGACATCTATAGATAGATATCTACGTATAGATAAAGAAAAAAAATAAAAAAATATGTAGTTTAAAAAACTAAAAAAAAAAACTCTTCGCCTAGCCTTTGTGATGTGAACACAACAGCCACACCACCACAAAACACAACCCAGAGTGAGGAGGCAGAAGGAAGGCTGAACAACAACCCTGAACACAGGCACTGCCAACCATTACTCTATCGGGGGAAAAACAAAACCATGCGGGAACAAGGCAATGGCGAGGGATGATCAAAGCAAGGGACAGTGATGATGAAATAGCTCCATCTTGCCACTCCTTAGGCATCATGGAGAAAGTCTCAGCTGTGACACTTTGCTCATAATGTCTTTTTTACCTTCATGAATCTAAATAGTCTTGTATATATCCGTTATGATTCTTCTTTCTCATGTCAAGTCTTCCTTCTCTTCTTCTATCACTTCATTTTTTTATCCTCCTCCTCCTCCTCCTCCTCCTTCCACAGTATACGCGTTGTGAGGCCACGAAGACATCCACTCACACCTTCACGTTACCTGTACACTATGCAAATGAGGCGCGGCGGGGGGAGGGTGGGTGGCTTCATTATGCACAACAGATTACTTTTATATGTGTGTTGGCGTTATTAATGGTGGCGGTGCGAGGGTTAAAATGACTCTCTATGGCTGGTCGGACAACTTGGGGGGGGGGGAGGAGAGAGAGAGAGAGAGAGAGAGAGAAGAAGAGAGAGAGGAGAGAGAGAGAGAGAGAGGAGAGAGAGAGAGAGAGGAGATATTGATATTGAAATTTATTTGGCCATGTAGTTTTGTACATATGAACATATTACATATAGTGATAAAGCCAGGTCCAATAAGCCGAAGCTTTTATAGGACCTGAAAACTATAATACATAATAACATAGCAAGGACTGGTCAGGCCATTTTGAAAATATAACATTTTATGGATGATAATATGGAAGTTAACAATAGTAAACCAATCTTTTTAAATGCATAAAAAAAAAAAAATTCTTAAAAAACCATAAAAAAAAACAAAACACAATATGACATTTATGGTTGTAAAGAGTTTATAAATTTTCATTGTATTTGTCAAGCATGCTTTTTATCAAGTTACGTTTGAAAGATTTTAAGTTTTCATCAGTAATAAAATGTTCTGGTAAGTTGTTCCAGCTTTTAGTTCCTCTTGACAAGATACTCTGTTGTGCATGTGATGTCCTGCACAATGGTATACGTAAATCATGTGGTCTTCGGGTTACATTGTAGGGTATTGCTCTAAAGCCAAGGTCTAAAGGTAAAGAGTGTATGGATTTATGTACAAAAAGATTGGTTTGAAGGAGTATGATATCTGGAAGCTTTAATAACCTGAAGTCTCGGAAAATACTGATGGTATGGTCATAACGATTTTTAAAGAACATAACACGTAACAACTTTTTCTGACTAATAAAGAGGCTGTCAATGAAGGTTTTATAGGCACCTCCCCATAAAGATGAACAATATAAAAGATGTGGATATATTAGGGTAAAATAAACTTGTAGTAAACATTTTACATTCAAATAGTGCCTTAGTCTGTAAAGTATGCCTGTTTTATAACGATATCCTAGATTTCACCATATCAATATGTTCTTTCCATTTCAACTTACTATCTATATATATCCCTAGAAATTTAAATTCGAAAACCTCATGTAATGATAGATTATTTATCTTTATTTGTGTGTGTACTGGCTGAGTCATAAGGGGACTGGAGACCATAAAGCAAGTTTTATTAATATTTAAAGTTAATTTGTTGCTCTTAATCCAATTTGAAACTTTTATTAATTCTTCATTCAATGTAATTGTAATATTTTCAAGATTGTGGCCTTGAATAAAGATTGTGGTATCATCAGCGAAAAGTATGAATTCAAGTTTATTACTGCTACGAATGATGTCATTTATGTATATTAAAAAAAAGCACAGGACCACGAATTGAACCCTGGGGTCCTCCACATGTGATGTAAATTATAAGGAGATGATGTATTATTATATGATGTATATTGCTTTCTATGACTTAAATAACTTTTGAAACCAGTTGTGAGCACTACCACGTATTCCATAGATAGATAATTTGTGTAATAAGATTGTGTGAGAAATTGTGTCAAATGTTTTTGTGAGGTCACAAAATACTGTTATTTGTAGCATTTTATTCCAGTGCATTGTAAATGTTCTGACAGATATGGTAGACTGCTAATTCAGTGGAAAACTGGGGACGGAATCCATGTTGAGTTGGAGTTAAAATTGAGTGTTTTGAGAGGTAACCCATTAATCTCATTACCATTACTTTTTCAAAAACTTTACTAAAGCTTGGCAATATTGAAATTGGTCTATAATTTTGCATTAAAGAATTGTCACCTTTCTTGAAAAAAGGGACAATTTGAGCAATTTTCATTCGATCTGGAAAGGTACCCTCTTGAAATGATTTATTTATAATGAATACTAGAAATGGTGAAATTATTTCAGAGCATTCTTTTAATATTTTCATATTTATTTCATCATGGCCAGGAGATGTAACTTTCATATTTGCAAT
>JACEEZ010009603.1:30000-67500 GCA_016584305.1 Chionoecetes opilio | reverse complement strand
AATGCGAGCAAAGCAGTAAACATGATAATAACGAGGAGAATAATAATAATAATAACAATAATAATAATAATAATAATAAAATAATAATAATAATAAAATGGTGAGATGATTTAATAATTTCCGTATGCTGGAGATCAACAATAATTAAGGAGTGATTTTTGAAGAAGAAAAATTATTAATCATTTATATGTTCAACCATAGACCACTGTAAATCTGGACTGCGCACGGAATATCGGCCTGTTGCACATGGGGCTGAAATCGGAGGGCCGCTCGGATTCATATATATACTAGCCGCAAAGCCGCCCTCCGGGCGGACTTTTTGGCTAGCTCCTGCGGAGGGCTATTAGTGGGCCTTCGGCCCACCACCTGCGTTTGGTGGGCCTTCGGCCCACCAAACATGGACTCTCCAGATAGCCCCTTCTAACTTTCCTGAAATCATGGATATAGAAATGTATGTATTCCCCCCACCCATTCACTCACCCATTACCCATCATCCCCACCCATTCATCCCCCATACCCATCACCCCCACCCATTCACTAACCCATTACCCATCCCCCCCCAACCATTCACTCACCCATTACCCATCCCCACACACCCATTCACTCACCCATTACCCATCACCCCCACCTATTCCTCACCCATCACCCATCACCCCCAACCCATCAACCCCCACCCATTCATCACCCATCACCCCACACCCATTACCCATCACCCACCCATTCATCACCCATTAACCCATCACCCTACACAAGGCTTCCTCAATTCTCGCCAACCCACTTTTTTTTTCACAATTCTCGCTAATAGGCTGCTAAAAAAAAAAAAAAAAGTGATCGGATCATTCATAAGTGGGCTTAGACCTTCCCCTGGTCAACCCGATTCCAAAAATGTGCCTTATGAGGTGTTTGCGCCCACGGGGGGCGGAACCTATACCACACACACACACAGACAGACAGACAGACAGACAGACAGACAGACAATTTGCCAGGAGAAAAGTATAAATTAAAAATTAATTTTGCATCATTTTTTTTTTTTTTTTTATTAGAGATATTAAAATTTTAAAAACAAAAAGTTTCAGAATTAAAACTTGATTATTATTAATTATTTGACATGTGAAGGGTTATGGGAATTTTTATTAGTGAATGGTGGGGAAAAAAAAAAGTTTTTTTATGGTTGGGGTATGGTGTAAAAAGGTTTGTAAAAAAAGGGGAAATTTTTGGTGGGGGGTGAATGGGTAAAAATGGTGGAAGTTTAAGGGGGGGTGATTTTGGGTAATGGCGTGTGGGGAGTGAAAAAAGGGTTGGGGTGGGGAATTTTGGGGGGGGTTGGGGGTAAAGGGGTTGGGGGTGATGGGTGGGGTGGGGTGAGGGAATGGGGGTGGGGGGTGATGGGGGGGGAAAAGTGGTGTGGGGGGGTGAAATTGGGGGGGTTGGGGGTATGGTGGGGAATGGGTGGGGGGGGGTGATGGTGGGGGGGAGGGGAATGGGAATGGGGGGTGAATTGGGTTGGGGGGAAAGGGTGGGGGTGATGGGTGGGAAAGGGTGGGGTGATGGTTGGGGGTGGGTTGGGGGTGTGATGGGTTGGGGATGGGTGGGAGGGAATAGGTGGGGGGTGATGGGTAATGGGTGAGTGAATGGGTGTGTGGTGATGGGTAATGGGTGAGGGAATGGGTGTGTGGGAGGGGTAATGGGGGAGTGAATGGTGGGGGGTGATGGGTAAGGGGTGAGTGAATGGGTGGGGGGTGATGGGTAATGGGTGAGTGAATGGGTGTGTGGTGATGGGTAATGGGTGAAGGGGAATGGGGGGGGGTATTTGGGTAATGGGTGAGTGAATGGGTGGGGGTTTAGGGTAATGGGTGAGTGAATGGGTGGGGGGTGATGGGTAATGGCTGAGTGAATGGGGTGGGGGGAATACATAAAATTTCTACATCCATGATTTTAGGAAAGTTAGAAGGGGCTATCTGGAGAGTCCATGTTTGGTGGGCGAAGGCCCACCAACACAGGTGGTGGGCCGCAAAGGGCCCCCCAATAGCCCTCCGCAGGAGCTAGCCAAAAAGTCCCCCGGAGGGCGGCTTTGCGGATGATATAATATATTAAAATATATATTATATATATATAATATATTATATAATATATATATATATATATTTAAATATATATAATATATTATATATATATATATATATATATATATATATATTATATAGGATATATAGATATTTATATAATATTTATATATTAATTTCGTAAATGTTGGTCTATAATATTATCAAATAAAAAACAGTAAAACACGCTAAAGAAATGCCATTACAAGACTGAAGAAATATGCATGAATTTAAATATTCATTTCAACTCTTCGCCTTTTACAACTTTGCTAGTCAATTTTTATCATGAAGGGTATCAATAGAGCGCAATTTTATTAGTTTTCCATTGCTATATTTCGTTATTGATAAATGAATTAGAACCATGCATAAATTAGCGTTAACTAAATAAATAAAATCATCAATCGGGTAATTTTCCCGATTGAAGAGGTTATTTATTTAGTTAACGCTAATTTATACATGGTGTTAATTCATTTATCGGAAAACGAAATATGTAAGTAAATAAATACCATCATCAATCGGGAAATTACCCGATTGATGATCTTATTTATTTATTTAACGCTAATTTATGCATGGTTCTAATTCATTTATCAGATAACGAAATATATCAATGGAAAGCTAATAGAATTGCGCTTCTATTGATACCCTTCATGATAAAAGTTGACTAGAAAAGTTTTAAATGGCGAAGAGTTATGAGAATATTAAGTTCATGCATATTTCTTCATAGTCTCGTAATGGCATTTCTTTAGCGTGTTTTACTGTTTTTTATTTGATAATATTATAGAACAAACATTTACGAAGATTACAGTATATCATATATACTGATAAACCAGTCTATATGATAGTCCATAGACCACTATATCTCTTTTTCGGGCGCCCCGCGGGCCCCTATGCAGCCCCGCAATTCAAAACATTGTCGCGTGAACAGTCCAGGTATACAGTGGTCTATGATATAGTAAATATAGTATATAGTAGTGAGGATAAAAATATACACGTCATTTTAGGAAATACATTGTTCGTTTTTTTTTCTGAACTGATTCACTAAAATTTTCTTAATTTTCTAGAATTCTTAGCTATCTTTCTGATTTTCTTAACTCAACAACTTATATTAATGAGGCAAAGAAAGTGTCTTCATGCATTTATCGGGAATGGAAAATAGATGCATTATAAGTGTCGAAAATAAATTAATACCAAAAATTTAAAAATTTCTTTTTCCTTGAACCGAAAATAAAAATCTGTGGAACCCAAATTTTATCCCCATGCCCAGAATTATTATTTATAGTTGTGGCATTTAACACGTTAAATAATGCGTCAATCCAAAATTTTTCAACAAAATTCTGAAAATCCTGACCTTATCACAACCAAAAGGGCAGGGTTCTGCATCGGGAAAAAAAGATGAAGAAAATAAAAACAAAAATTAATTTTTTTTTCAAATCACTTAAATTTTTTTTAGCCAACCTTTTCCCAAAAAACTTTTTTATTGTTTTTAGCACCATTAGAGTTTTTAGTGAATAAAAAATATTTTAAAGTATGCCCTTTTTAGTATCCTTTTTCCACTAGCAAAAATTTGATTTTAAAACACTTTTTAATTTGGGTTAAACAACAGATTTTTTTTAAAATAGAAAAAAAGTTGGCTAAGGGGGTTTTTTAAAAAATTATCCTTTTGTTGGAAAAAAAAGAATTTCCCCCTTAATTGTGGAAAAAAAACGATATAAAAAAAAATTTTTGCTTTAAGGGGAAAAATTTAAAAAACTTTTTCATAAAAAAAACTTTTTTTTTGAAATAAAAAATTTAAAATGAAATTTTGCGTTAAGAAAGGAAAAAAAAAAAAAAAAAAAAAAAAAAAGGGAAGGAAAAAAAGAAGGGGAAAGGAAGGGAGAGAGAGAGAGAAGAGAGAGAGAGAGAGAAAAGAGAGAGAGAGAGGGGGGAGGGGGAAAAAGAGAGAGAGAGGGGAGAGAGGGGACGAGGGGGGAGGGGGGAGGGACGAGAGAGAGAGAAAAGGAGAGAGAGAAGAGAGAGAGGGAGAGAGAGAATAGAGAGAGAGAGAGAGAGAGAGAGAGGAGAGAGAGAGAGAGGAGAGAGAGGGAGAGAGAGAGGAGAGAGAGAGAGGAGAGAGAGGGGAATGAGAGAGGGAGAGAGAGAGAGAGAGGAGAAGAGAAGAGAGAGAGAGAGAGAGGAGGAGAGAGAAAGAGAGGGAGAGAGAGAGAAGAGAGAGAGAGAAGAGAGAGAGGGGAGAGAGAGGGGAGAGGAGAGTAGAGAGAGAAGAGAGAAGAGAGAGAGAGAGAAGAGAGGAAGAGAGAGAGAGGGGTGGTTGGGGTGGTGAAATGTCTCAGGTAAAAAGGAGTTTTCAGAACTTATAGTGCGTTTTTGTTTGTTATGCCTCCATGGTGGGACAAACACAACACACCACACCCCAAACCCCACACACACACAACACACACACACACACACACACCCCCTTTGAACATATATGTCATCATATTTGTGCAGTGCATTGTGTGAGGACGTTCAGTAAATCAAGAGTAAACCCCTCGCAAATCATTTGTCACATGATGGCGAGATTAGGGGAGATTGTGTACAGAAAAAAAAAGACAGGATCTCAGAAAATGATTTAGGTAGCGGGGAGTGATGTGATAGATGTTAAAAAGGATTTGGGGAAATTAGAAAAGATTTTCAAGGCTCAGATCACGCCCGCTCTGGTTGATAAAACCCTTTTTAAAAACTCATTTACGCAAAAATCTCCGCACTTTTTGGAGAGGGGGGAAAGTCTAGGCCAGTCATACCTCAAGGAAAAGGAGGATAACATCTGAGAAGTTTTTCCCTAAAAGCTTTTGGGATATTAAAATTTGTGTAGGGAGAACTTTGCCCCCCCTCCAAACCGTGAGTGGCGAAAAAGCAGAGCAGTTTAGATATTGTGGGAAAGCTGTACAAAAATTGATAGAGTGCGAGGTGTACAGAAAAGTGGGCAGATAGCAACAATAGAGCAAGGGAAACGAGAATCCCCGATGGAAAAGACTTAGGACAAAAAATGAAAATAAGAGATTGGAAAGCGACAAGGAAAAGGAGAATTCAACGAGGGCGGTGCAACCTGAGACTCTAAATTTTAAAGGACATTTAATGAGTTTTAAACCCTAATGTAAATACTGTGTGACCTTTGAGAGTGTTGATAGGGCAAAGCTCCCAATACCTGGTTTTTGGATGACCCGATATCTTTTAGTGAGTTAGACCGCAATGAAAAAGGTCAACGTAACAAGAGTATCTTTGGTGTGTTTCGGGTACTGACACGGTTACCGGCAATTGGTGTGTTTTTTATTGACTTTTTAATATGGGTTTCGGGTTTTCTATCCATTTTCCTGGCCTAGCTAAGCCTTTAGGTTTTCAAAGGTGGGACAAACTAAATTGTGGAAACTACAGGGCATAAACGTTTTGGATTCTTTAGGTAAACTTTATGATGTGATAATTTTACACAGGTTTCGATGTGGGGGCTTTTATAGATAAGTGTCAAGAGGACCCAGAAAAAGGGAAGGGTTGTGTTGAGAGTCATGGCTCTTAGATATTTATGGATTTTTAAAAAAGCAAGAAATGTAAATCTCCACTCTTTTATTGACTTTAGCAAGGTTATGACAGAGTGCCGAGGGGTAAGTTGTTTTTTACACCTCAAATCATTAGGATGTGGTTTGTGATGTTTAAAAGCTATAAAAGCCTTATATACAGTACAGTAGCTCCCATGTCCTACAAATTTAAAATTAGGGGGGTAAAAAGGGGGCACCAACCGTTTTCTATTGTTCGCCCTGTACGTTTACAAGCTGGGAAGATGATAAAAGCAGCCCTCCCAGCAGAGGTTCTAGGGATGTTACATTTCTTTAAAGCTGGGCGATACGTAATTTTAGCAACGTCACGGGAAAAGGGTCAAGAAAAGCTTGAAGTTTTAATGAATTACTGTGATGAATATGGATGGTTTGAATGATAAGAAAATCGAAATTATGGTAGTCAAGGTAATGAAAAGACAGACAATCCCCATCAAGCGAGCTTTGACATAAAGTATTGTGGTAGTATTGATCTCGGTGCCGGTTTTCGGACGATGGCAAAAATAGTCGCTCTTGCACTACATGATGTTAAAAACTCAGAATTATTGAATAAATTTCTATTTTTGTCCCCAAAAACTATATGCCCTTTTTTTTATAAGAAAAAAGTTTTTCATGCTGCGTTTTTGACATTTCTGTGCAGCGCGGAGACCTGGTTAACAGAGAAAAAAAAAAAAAAAATTTTTTAAAAAAAAAAAAAACCAAACCATCTTTAAAGGAAATACATAGTTGTCTAAAAAAGGGTTTTTAGGGAAAAAATAGACATTATAGCCTTTAATGTTTTAATTTTCAGGAAAAAAACCCCCGGGGGTTTTATTTTTAAAAAGATTATTTATGAGAAATTTCCCAAAAAGAGAATTAAAAAAAAATTTCTTAATTTAAGCCCCCAAAACCCCCAAAAAGCGGAAATTAAAATTTCCTTAATAAGAAGTTTTGAGAAAGGTTTTAAACCCATTGAGGTTTTAAAAGAAATTTCTTAATAAACGGAAAAAACCCCCCCAAGTACAAAGAATTGTAAAAAAATTTTGGACAGAAAAATGATTTAAAAGCCCCAAGGGGGATTTTTAAAATCAGACTTACTCGAAGTCTTTTAAAAAAAATTAACAATTTTTCTTTTTTTAAAGGGTTAAAAGGGAATGGAGAAATATAAATTAAAAGTGTAAATTTTAAAATTTGGCGACAACATTAAATTTTAAGTGCAGGTTTTTGGTTTTTCCTGTTTAATGTGTTTTTTCAATTGCGTTCTTTTAATTTTTATTTCCGGAATTGGGGGAAAGTGTTTTATTTAGCATTGGATGTGTTATTCTGTTATTTTGAGGTTGTGTTTTGGTTATTTCATTAATTTTGATGTGCATTTTTCATTTTTGTTCCATGGTTTAATGTGGTTTTTATGGTCATGGTTTTATGGTATGTTTGTTTGAAGTGTTGAGTGTTGTATTTTTGTTTTTTTTTTTGTTTTGTTTTTATGTTCAAGTTTTGTGATGGTTTTTGTTTTTATTTTGTTTTTTTTATGGTTTTTGTTTCGGGCCCCCAAAACCCCCCCCCGGGGGGGGTTTTTGGTGTTGGGGAGGGGATGGTGGTGGGCCCCCGGCCCCCCCTGTGTTTTTGGGGGGGGGCCCCCCAAAAAAAAACTTGTGTTAATTTTTGGGTCATGATTAAAATTTTTTTTTATTTAACCCTTACCCCCACCCCCCCCATTTTCAATTCCCCCAACCCCCCTTTTTCCCTTCCCACACCCCCCCTATTCCCCACCCAAAACACCCCCAAAATACCCCCCAATTCCCAACATAAAAACCCCTTACCCCATCAACCCCACCCTTTACTCACCCCTTACCCCTACCCTTCATAATTTCCCCCCAAATTCTCCAACCCCCCCCCCCCCAAAAAAAATTTTTTTTTCACAAATTTATCGCTAATGGCGCTTTAAAAAAAAAAAAAGGATCGGGTATCCAAATTGGGGTTAAAACCCTTCCCCTTGGTTCAAAAACCGGGTNAGCTTTCGTCTCATCAACTCCTCTCCTCTGACTGACTGTCTTCAATCTTTAAATCACCGCCGCAATGTTGCTTCTCTTGCTCTCTTCTACCGTTATTTTCATGCTCACTGCTCTTCTGAACTTGCTAACTGCATGCCTCCGGATTGCCTCCCCCACTCCCGCGGCCTCGCTGCACAAGACTTTCTACTCATTCCCATCCCTATTCTGTCCATCTTCCTAATGCAAGAGTTAATCAGTATCTTTACTCTTTCATCCCTTTCACTGGTAAACTCTGGAACTTTCTTCCTGTTTCTATTTTTCCACTTTCCTATGACATAAATCTTTTCAAAAGAAGAGTAACAAGACACCTCCCGAACTAAATTGGTCTACCCCTTTGTTATTATTTTATTCTCTTACTGTCTTCTTTATAGGGACTGGCAACTAAGCGGGCTTTGTGTTACCCATTTTTGTTGTGCCCTTGGCCAGTTCCCTGTGATGTAAAAAAAAAAGAAAAAAAAAGATGCATTATAAGTGTCGAAAATAAATTAATACCAAAAAATTAAAAGTTCTGTATTTTCATCATTGTAATCAGCTTATGCAATCTGTGGAATCCATATTTTTAGTACTCAACCTTGTTACACGTAATTACTCATGATTTATAGTTGTGGTCATTCTAACACGTCGTACTCCTAATTAATGCAAGTAAGTACAATCCTTAAAAAGTGTAATCAACAAAATTCATGTTAAATGCCATGACCTTATCAGCGAGGCTTCACGTAATGTCAGGTTCTGCATCGGATAAAAAAGATGAAGAAATACAAACAGAATTAATAGACTTTCAAACTTACTTATATATTTTTTTCTCGAACCTTAACCCTTTGAGGCCCAGAACGTTATTTCCATAGTAATTTAGCCACCATTAGACGTTTTTTAGTGAATATAAGGAATATTTTATAAATATGACCTGTTTAGTATCCTTGTCCACTAGCTAATTTGGTATATAAAGTCACTTTTCGTAATTGTATGGTTAACAACAGACGTTTTTATATAGCAAAGGAAAGATCTGGGCGTGAAGGGGTTAATTAAGAAAGCTTCATCCCTTCTTAGTTGGGAAAAAAAGACATTTCACCAGTACCTTAACTTGTGCGAAAAAACATACACGATAATAAAATGAAACCCTATTTGACGTTATAGCAAGAATATAAAAACTAAATAAATATACATAATACAAAACTTTTTCTTGATATTGATAATTATAATTCATGAAAGTTTTGCGTCCATTTAAGTTAAGGTGGGGGGGGGGGAGAGAGAGAGAGAGAGAGAGAGAGAGAGAGAGAGAGAGAGAGAGAGAGAGAGAGAGAGAGAGAGAGAGAGAGAGAGAGAGAGAGAGAGAGAGAGAGAGAGAGAGAGAGAGAGAGAGGTGGTGGTGGTGGTGGTGAAATGTCTCCAGTGTCAATAAAGGAGATTCATAGAGACTCTATAGTGCGCTTTTGATTGTTATGTCCTCCATGGTAGTACACACACACACACACACACCACCACACACACACACACACCACACACACACACACACACACACACACACAACACATTGATACATATACTGTCATCATATATTTGTGCATGTGCATTGTGTGAGGAAGTTCAGTAAATCAATGACAATAATAATATCATCTATATTAATAAAAGCGAAAGTGTGTGTGTATGTCTGTGTGTGTGTGTGGAGGCACACACACACACACACACACACACACACATTGATACATATACTGTCATCATATATTTGTGCATGTGCATTGTGTGAGGACGTTCAGTAAATCAATGAGTAAAGCCTCGCAAATCATTTGTCACATGATGAGTCGAGATTAGGGGGAGATTTGTCGTACAGAAAAAAAGAAGACATGGATCTCAGAAATTGACTTATGTGTAGCAGGGAGTGATGTGATAGATGTTATAAAGGAGTTGGAAATTAGAAAAGATATTCAAGGCTCAGATCACGCCCCGCTCTGTGTTGATCAATCCTTTAAAACTCATTTACGCATACCATCTCCACTACTGTTGGAGAGGGTGCGAAGTCTAGGCCAGTCATACCTCAAGGTAAAGGAGGATAACATCTGTAGAAGTATTTCCTATAAGCATGTGGATATTGATAAATTTGTGTATGAGATGACTTTGCTCCCCCCTCCGACCGTGAGTGGCGAAGAAGCAGAGCAGTTATCAGATATTGTGAGGGAAAGCTGTACAATAATTGATAAGAGTTGCGAGGTCGTGCAAGAAAAGTAGGCATGATAGCAACAATACGAGCAACTGGGATAACGAGAATCCCCGATGAAAAAGACTTATGGACAGTAATGACAATAAGATGATCTGGAAAGCGATCAATTGGAAAGGAGATATTTCAAGCGAGGAAGCGGTGCAACCTGATGACTCTGAATTTAAGGTACATTTTGATGAGCTATTAAACCCTAATGTGAATACTGTACGTGAACTTGAGTGTTGTTACGGCAAATGCTCCCTACATACCTGTGTTGGATGACCCGATATCATTTAGTGAGTTCGACAACGCAATGAAAAAGGTCAACATTAACAAGAGTGTCTTTGGTGTGTGTGCAGGGTTACTGACACGGTTACCGGCAATGTGGTGTATGTTTTTTATTGACATTTTTAATATGGTGTTCTTCGATGTGTTGTACCCAGTTTCCTGGACTTATGCTAAGCTCATTACGTTGTTCAAAGGTGGTGACAAACTAAATTGTGGAAACTACAGAGGCATAAGCGTTATGGATTCTTTAGGTAAACTTTATGATGTGATAATTCTACACAGGTTACAGATGTGGTGCTTCATAGATAAGTGTCAAGCAGGAGCACAGAAAGGAAGGAGTTGTGTTGAACAGATCATGGCTCTTAGACTATGGATGGATTTTGCAAAATGCAAGAAATGTAAACTCTACATTCTTTTTATTGACTTTAGCAAGGCTTATGACAGAGTGCCGAGGGATAAGTTGTTATTACACCTCAAATCATTAGGATGTGGTTCTGTGATGTTAACAGCTATAAAAGCCTTATATACATGTACACGTAGCATCCTCAAGTCAGCTACAATATTAACATCAGTGGGTGTAAGACAGGGCGCACCAACCAGTTGTCTATTGTTCGCCCTGTACGTTGACAAGCTGGTGAAGATGATAAAAGCAGCCGTCCCAGCAGATGGCTTTCTAGGGATGTTACATTGCTTAATGCTGATGGACGATACTGTCATTCTAGCAACGTCACGGGAAAAGTGTCAAGAAAAGCTTGAAGTTTTAATGAAATTTACGGGATGAATATGGCAGGGTTTTAAAATGAAAAGGAAATCGAAATTCAGGGGTTAGCCCAATGTAATAAAAAATGACAGAAAAACCCCTATTTTTACAGGGGAGCTTAGACAAAAAAGTTTTGGGGGTTTAGTTATCTGTTTTCCGGTGCCGGGTTTTAGGGAAAGATGGCAAGACTCATTTCTGCCCCCATTACACTACATGATTTTAAAGAACTCAGAATTTTTTTTTGAAAAAATTTTTCTATTTTTGTGCCCAAACACTACTATGCCTTTTTTGTAAAAAGAAAAAAGTTTTCATGCTTTTTTTGGGTCATAAATTACGTGCAGCGCGGGGCCGGGTTTTAAACAGAAAACCCCCAAAAACCAAAATTAGAAAAAACAATATTTTGGTTAAAATGTTATTGGGGGGTAAAAAAATGAGGGCTTTGAAGTATAAAAAAGCCTATTTTGGGTCCCTGGACCAGCAAAGTGCACTAAGCTATAGGATGGGGAACGTCGCTCCCCGGGGAAAAAACCTGGGTATACAGGCCCCTTTCCAACATTTTGGAAAACCACTTTACCAGGTACACTTAGAAAATTTTTCGGGGGGGAAAAAAGAAACATACTTTTGGCAACGCCGTCCCCCCCATCGACCCGCGGCCCGGCTGTCCGCCGGGCCGGACCCGGAGCCATCTTTAACCACCCCCAAAAAATAAATCCCGGGGAGGGGGGCTGAAAATTTGGGGCGGGGAAGGAAGGGTGGGGGGGCCCAAAGGGCCGTGCACTGGGCCCCTGTCGGGGCCCCAAAAAAATAGGCTTTTCATACTTAAAAAGCCTCATTTTAGGCCCCCCAGAGCTAGTGCACTAAGTACCTCCCCTTGGAGACGGGGAAAGAAGCCCCGCCCCCCGGGCGGGGGGGAAAAAACCCCAAAAACTGAACCATAAAAAAAAACGTTTACCACTATTTATACTAAAAAGCGGAAAACGCAATGGGACCCCCCGGGCCCGTCCACCACCCGGGCCCCCCCGGGAAACGGGGGATTTCCCGGGGCAAAAAGGGGAAGTCCACGAGGGAAAGGGGGGAAGGGAACGACCCAACGAAGCACGACGGGCCTTACTCCACTTTTCCCCCTTCCTTTACCCCCTCCAAAGGACATGGGGTCCCGGAGGAAGGCCAGGGGGACGCAGAAAACCCCCCGGGCCCCGTCAGGGGCGCGAGGGGCGTGCCCCCGGTTTTCCCCCCCGACCCCGATGACGCCCGGACCCGGGCCCCGGGAAAACCCCCCCGGTGGTGAGGGGAAGACCGGGTGACGGATCGCGGAAAAAAAATGCGGGGTTCGCAGCCAGGGTCGGAAGCACCCAGGAAAAACACCGGAGCGCCAAAAACCGGGCAAAAAGGGGGGGGGTGGGGGTCCCCAGCAGACCAACCCGGGAAAACCAAACGACCGGTTGGAGACGGTGGTCCTCCCGCTCTTTTTTCCCCAGCCCCTTGGGGGAGAGGTAGAGGGGAGACAGGGGAAAGCCTTCCCGCGGGGAAGGGGTCGTCCAGGGGGGAAAGGCGTAAAGCCCCCTTTCACTGGAAGCCCAAAACCCCCGTAGCCGGGGCCCAACCGGGGAACAAGGCCTTTTGAAGGAGGCGAGGTCCGGCAGGGGCCGATAAAAACGGGTTTCCCCCTGCGGGAACCGGAGAACCCTCCGGGGAAACCCAAAAGGGGGACCAGGCAAACGGGGGGGGGGGTTTTTGGGGTTTGGCCCCCAAAACCCCTCTTAAACGGGGGTTCACAAAAACGCCGGTCCAGGCCCAAAACCCCCAACCGTATTTGGGGGGGTCACCCCAGGGCCCGAAAGGGGGTGAGGGAAGGGGTAGCGGGGGGACCTCCCACGGTCGGGGGCCAGGAAGGAGGGGAAAAACCCGGGGACGACCGTTAGAGACGTCACGGGGGCCCCTTTGAGTTTGAGGAAACGACTAAAAGGGTTTTCCATTGGGGATTATTAGTGTGTAGGGGAAGGGCGAAGAGCCCCAACCCATGTCCTCCGCTCCCCGCGTCCGGACCGTCCGACGGAGGGGAGGTAGGGAAAGAAACTCCAGGCTTTAGCTTCAAGGGGGGAAAAAAAAGCCGGGCCCGGGAAAGCTCCTCCAAAAAACGAGGGCCCTAGGGAAACCCGGGGGGAGGGCCACCGGGCCTTCAGTTCGGAAAACCCAGGGGTTACGCCGGCCAGGAGGGGGCCACCAAGGTCCCCTTTGGGCCCCTGTGGGGGAAAGGCATTTTGTTGCATACCTTCGGGAGGACGTGGTGGGGGAGGCGGAAACAGGTAAACATGGCGCCACCTTTTCCCAGTTTTTCCGTGAGGGCGTCCGGGCCCCCCGCAGTTTGTCGGCCCCCCTCGTAAAAAAGGCCTGTATTGGGGCCCAGACGGTGGGACGAAAAAGAGGTCCACCTGGGAGTGCCCACCGCCGACAGAGAGCCGAAAGCGCCCCGGGTTTAAAGGGCTGCCACTCTACCGACGACCCCTGGAAGCGGGGACAGTGGTGGCCCACACTTCCCCCATTTCCGGCGGGGAAACCTGGCAGAAAAAATGAAGGTGGAAACGGGCCCCGGGCCCGGAAGATCTGCCCCCGAAAGGGACAACAGAAGGGCGGATTTGGAAAAGTCCCTTGGCGGGCGAGACAGGGGGAACCGCGACCATGTTGCCCACCCAAAAAGAAGAGACCCGCCCCCTCGGGTCGGGTTCGTTTCGGGGGAAAGAGAAAAAGGGCCCAGCAGCTCCTGGACGTTGATGGGGGAGTCGGCCCCTCCCCCCGGACCCCCCGCCGAAACCCTCCCGGCCCGGGGAGGTTTGGTAGCCCCCCCCGGAGCCCCGACGCATCCGACATCACGAAGACCGAGGGGGGGGGGAGGCAGCCACCCCTCCACGGGAGAAACCCCCCTCCACCAACCACTCTTATAGTGTGAGGGCCAGGGGGGGAAAACGGGCCGGAGAAAGTCGGGGGGCCCCGCACCGGAAGGGGGCTGTGTTCACCACCCGGACAAGGGGGAGGGAGACGAAGACGGCCCAGGGGAGTGAATTCTGGGGCAAAATTTGAGGAGCCGAGAAGGGCCCAAAATCCCTCCTTGAAAAAAAAAACGGGAAACCGGGGCCCCGGGGAAGAGGCGTTGTTTAAAGTTTGGGCCGTTTTCCCCCCGAGTGCGGCCCCGCAGCTGAAAGGGAAAGTCCCTTTGCAGGGCCCACCCCAAGTAATGGGGGGGAGGGGGGGGTAAGGACGGACTTTCCCTTGTTAAATGGGAAACCCCCCATCCCCCCCGCCACCCCCAAAAGCTCGGTTCAGCATGCAAACCCCGCTTCCTCCTGGGGACGGGGCGGGAACCCCAGCCAATCTTCCAAATACATGGGAAAATTGCCCCCTTTGCAGACCCCAACCCGCTGAGCCACCACCTTGGTGACCCCGCGAAAAACCCCCCTCGGAGCGAGGGAGGGGCCCAAAGGGGCAGTTGGTGAACTGCCACGTGCCCATCCCAGGGGGAAGGCCGGGAAAGGGCCCCCGGAAAAACCGAGGAGAATGGGGACATGCCAGTGGGCGCCCTTGAGATCGGGGGACCCCAAATCCAGCCCCCTTTGCCCAGCCGAAGGGGGAAACCTGGGCAAGGTCAGCATAGGGAAACCCGGTGGTTGCGCAAAAAAACCGTTTAGGCGGCTGAGGTCCAAGATAACCCGCCCCTTGAAGAGTCCTTTTTGGGGTACGATAAAAAATGGGGGAAAAAGGAAGTTTTTCCCCCGCCCCTTTCTCCATTACCCCGGAGGGTGCATGCCCGGGACAGGGTGGGCGGCGAGCACTGGGGAAGACCGGCGTCCAAGAAGGAGGTCCCCGAAGGGGGGGTTTTAGGGCAATCCGGGGCCCAAAAAAAAGCCCGTTTCGAACCACCCTGGGGGGCCCAACCTCCTCGCGGCCAGGTGGGCCCCAAAAAACCCCGGGCAAGAGGCCCTGGAAGGGAGGGTCAGAAGGGTGGGAGCGGGGCCCTTGGAGGAAGGCTTGTGGACAGTAGCGGGGGCCCCGAGCGGGAAAAACCCGAGCCCAGAGCCCCTTTAAACCCCGGAAAGGGCCCCCCCCCACTGGGGCCGGGGCCGGGGGATCCCCCGGGGGGAAAACCCCCGGAAAAAGCCCCCCCACAAAAAGGGGGCGACCAAAGGCCCCCCCGGGAACCCCCCCGGGGAAAAACCGGGGGGGAGAAAAAAGAGGAACCCGGGGGGGGAGGGAGGACCACTCCGCCAAAGGGGGTGACCAAGAACCCCAACGAAGACAACCGGGAACGTGTTGCAGCTCCGGAAAACCCCGAAAAAAACCCCCGCCCGGGCGGGGGGCCCCGGAGGCCCCCCGGGCAAAAAGGGGGGGACCCAGGGGGAAACCCCGCAAAACACGGGGGAAAAGCCCACAGGGCCCGGGGCCGGGACGGGGGCCCCGGAAGAGAGGACCCGGGCCAAGGGGAACCCCCCCCACACTGAAAGGGGCCAGGGGTTTAAACCCGGGAAACCCGGGTTTCCCTCCGGGGAAAACCCGGCAAAAACCTCCTTCCCTTTTTCCCGCCCCGGGAAGGCCTCAAAAAAGGGAAAAAAAAATTAGCCACCAGTAAAAACCCCCGAGGGCCGGGGGAAACCGGGCCGGGGCCGACGGAAACCCCCCCAGGCTGCCCCCTTTGGAGGGGAGGGGGTTTTACCAGGGAAAGGTTTGGCCCGGAGAGAAAGGACCCCCTTGGTTTTCCCCCGCCCCCGGGAAAAGGCCAAAAAGGCCCCCTCCCCAAAATCCCCCCCCCCGGGGGGAACTTGGGGGCCCAAAAAGGAAGGCCGGTTCCCCCCCTTCCCCAAGGGAAGGGGCCCCCAAAAGGCAACAAGCCGCCCCTCAACCGTCTCACAAGCAATCGGGCGGTGGCATGGGGCCCAGGTAAAAAGGGCGGAGGGGAAAAAGGGGGGAGTCCCAAAAGGGATTTTCCCGGGGGGGCGGGAAGAGGGGGAAATGCACCTTTGGGAAAGGGACCTCAAAAAGGAAAAGGGGGGAGGAAGGGGCCCCGGGGGACAGGAAAACCAGGGGGGGGGGGAAGCCCCGAACCGTCGTGCTTGGGGACGGGTAGGGAGCATCCCTTTTTCCCCCCCCGGAGCAAACCGGAGTCATCCCCCGACCCACCACCCGGGCTCAGAAGGAGGCATGGTGAGAGGGAAGCAGGGATGGGACCCGCGACGCCCCGGAGTGGGAATGGGGCCCAAAGTTAAAAGGGCCCCCCCATTTTGGGATGAAGGAGTTCACTGAAAAACATCCCAAACCCACAAACCCCCAGGTACAGGAGGTTTAGGTGGGGGAAAAAACCCCGGAGACGCCCGACCCGCCTTTGGAGCCACAGACCCAGCAGGCAAGGGCCCGACCTGGGAGTCGCGGTCAGGGGGAGGGACTGAGGAGACCGCCAGATCTTGCCCCCACCGTTTAGCACGGGTCGACGCGAGTCATGGAAGCAGAGGGAGGGGGTCGGGAGGTGCCCAGGGCGAGGAGGAGATGGACGACTTGGCGGGACCCCGCCGAGAACCCAGAAGGGACCGGTTTGCCCCGGACAGGACGGAAGGGCTGCGTTGGGGGAGACTCAAAGCCTTTTGCCCCCACTCCTTGAGGTCAGCATTTGGGGGTCGCCAGTAAAAAGGGAGGTGGGCCCCCCCATTTTGGGAAAGGTGAGCCCCCCAAACCCCCTCCACAGCAACCGGGGAATCGGCGGGACGAAAAAAAAGGGACAGAAGGGAAGGGGGCCCTGCGAGGAGCAGAACCCGGTTGGGCCCCGGGACCTAAAAGACACCGAGAGCCCTGGGGCCCCACAAAATTTATCCGCTGGAAAAAAAAGGGTTAAAAACAGTGAGGGGGAAAAGGGGCTAGAGCAACACGAAACCCCCCCCAAAAACCCCCCCCTGCATCGCCCCACCCCCCTGCCCCGGGCCCCCAGGGAAGGGATGGTCGGGGGGGGGGGGGGTCGACGTGGGGGGCCAGGGGGCCGCTTTAAATCCCCCTACCCGGCCCATGGGGGGGCCGGGGGCCCCAGGGAGCGGGGGGAAAGGTTGGGGACCCGCAAAAACGACGTAAAACCCTCCGCCCATCTCAACGCCACGTGGCAGGCCAGGGGCGTGGCAGACCAGGTACCCCAAACCCCCCCCACGGGGCCCCGGGGGGGGTCCGGGGGGGGGGGGGCGTGGTGGGAAAAACTAGGAACCATCCGCCCATCTCAGTTTCACGTGGCCCGACCAGGAACCACCGAAACCCCCCCCCAACCGGCCCATGGGAGGGCCGGCCCCCCGGGGGGGGGGCGTGCTGGGAGAAACCCACGTTAAAAAATCCGCCCCTCCTTTAGCTTACACGTTGGGAGACCAGGAACCACCGAAACCCCCCCCGCACCGGCTATGGGGGGGCCCGGGGGGGGGGGGAGGGGCGTGGCTGGGGAACTACGTAACCATCCCCCCATTCAGCTTTTCACGTGGGGAGACCAGGGAAACCCCCGGGAACCCCCCCCCCCCCCGGCTAGGGGAGGGGGCGGCCGGGGGGGGCGGGGGGTTTGGCCCGGGAGAAATACGTAAAACCCTCCCCCCAAACCAGCTTACACGTGGGAGACCAGGGTGTAGGCCCGGGGGCGCCCTGGCGGGGAAAAAATGCCCCGGGGGGAAAAAGGGGGGAAAGCCGCGCCCTTTGGGGGGTTTGCTTAAAAACCACAGGGCACAGACACAGACACCAGCCCAAAATATTTAAGACAAAAGTGGCCCCGGAGGGTAAAAAAATAAAAAAAAAACTCATCCCCGTAAAAACCCCTTTCAGAAGGAATACGAAGCAGGGAAAGGGGTTAAAAAAATTCACACACCCCCCAGGGAAACACGAAAAAAAAAAGCAGGGCTTAAAATATGGCCTTTAATACAAACAACCCCCGTGTTACAGGAGAGCAGGTGTTGACGGATGAAGGGGAAAAAGGGGAAATTTATGGCTTTCCCATCCGGCTGGCGGGACAGCCCGGCCCCGGTTTTTATGGGCACGGCGTTTTCCAGACGTATGTTTTTTTTTCAGATTATCTAAATGTAGCCCGGTAATGTGTTACCAAATGTTGGAATGGTTGCCTGTTACCCAGGGTTTGCCCTTGGGTAGCGATCTTTCCTATCCTATAGCTTAGTGCACTAGCTCTAAGGGGACCTAAAATACACGAGTACTAGCCTATGCTGTGTGGAGGCAGGAATCCCGCCAGTACAGTCAGTCTGTCATGGCCAAAATGAGAGTACATTTCAGTGACGAAATTGCAGAATGTAGACATGGATGACCCATTTTCATTATGCTTATGACCTTTGCCGTAGAAACAACCCCGCGGATTTCGATTTCTTAATAAAGCATTATGTTTGATGAAAGTGTTTACCCATTAGAGAGATTAAAAGAAAATATTCTTTAATAACCCAGAACCGCCACTAATATGTAAACATATAGGACATTGTTAAATCCTTCCTTGACAGTACATGAAGTTTATAGCAGCAAGGATTCATATATACCAGAGTTACTCGAAGGTCTTTTACTAAATTACAGCTAATGGTCTCATAACCAAAGGGGTGGAAACAGGAAGGTGGAGCAGAACCCCGCCAGAGCTACGGTATTGTACATGTGCAGGACATGAGATACAGGACGACCAACAGGTACTTTTAAGATGCCCCAAAGGTGCTGACCTTCGCCCTAGTTTTAATATGCTAGACTTTGACTCAATGCAAAGCTTCTTTATGAATCACCATTATACCAGACTGTGTGACTTTATTTACAAGGCATTAAAGGCACATGTATGAATAATAATTAAACGTGTATATATTTGAAAGGATTTGTGCTTTTGCTATACTAACCAATCAACTATTGAATGTGTCATGTGTTTCATGTCATGTTCCATGTGTTGAATGTGTTGTAAGTGTTTCATGTGTCATTTTCCATGTGTTGAATGTGTTGTAAGTGTTTCATGTGTCATTTTCCATGTGTTGAATGTGTTGTAAGTGTTTTATGTGTCATGTTCCATGTGTTGAATGTGTTGTAAGTGTTTCATGTGTCATGTTCCATGTGTTGAATGTGTTGTAAGTGTTTTATGTGTCATGTTCCATGTGTTGAATGTGTTGTAAGTGTTTTATGTGTCATGTTCCATGTGTTGAATGTGTTGTAAGTGTTTTATGTGTCATGTTCCATGTGTTGAATGTGTTGCATGTGTCATGTTCCATGTGTTGAATGTGTTGCATGTGTCATGTTCCATGTGTTGAATGTGTTGCATGTGTCATGTTCCATGTGATAAATGTGTCATGTGTTTTATCTGACAGTTTCTGTGTTGAATGTGTTGCATGTGTCATGTGTTTCATGTGTTGAATGTGTTGTAAGTGTTTTATGTGTCATGTTCTGTGTTGAATGTGTTGTATGTGTCGTTTCATGTGTTGAATGTGTTGTATGTGTCATGTTTCATGTGTTGTATGTGTTATATATGTCATGTTTCATGTGTTGTATGTGTCATGTGTTTCATGTGTCATGTTTCATGTGTTGAATGTGTTGCATGTGTCATGTATTTCATGTGTCATGTTCCATGTGTTGAATGTGTTGTGTGTCATGTGTTGAATGTGTTGTGTGTCATGTGTTTTGTGTCATGTTCCATGTGTTGAATGTGTTGTGTCTCATGTGTTTTATGTGTCATGTTCCATGTGTTGAATGTGTTGCATGTGTCATGTATTTCATGTGTCATGTTCCATGTGTTGAATGTGTTGTGTGTCATGTATTTCATGTGTCATGTTCCATGTGTTGAATGTGTTGTGGTCATGTGTTTTATGTGTCATGTTTCATGTGTTGAATGGGGTTGCAGTGTATGTATTTCATGTGCCATGTTCCATGTGTTGAATGTGTTGTGTGTCATGTGTTTTATGTGTCATGTTTCATGTGTTGAATGTGTTGTGTGTCATGTGTTTTATGTGTCATGTTTCATGTGTTGAATGTGTTGCATGTGTCATGTATTTCATGTGTCATGTTCCATGTGTTGAATGTGTTGTGTGTCATGTGTTTTATGTGTCATGTTCCATGTGTTGAATGTGTTGCATGTGTCATGTATTTCATGTGTCATGTTCCATGTGTTGAATGTGTTGTGTCATGTGTTTTATGTGTCATGTTTCATGTGTTGAATGTGTTTTATGTGTCATGTTTCATGTGTTGAATGTGTTTTGTGTCATGTTTCATGTGTTGAATGTGTTTTATGTCATGTTTCATGTGTTGCATGTGTCATGAAACTTTGTTTTTTCTTTTTTTTTTTTGTTTTTTGTTTAAAATTTTGTGATGTTTTTTCATGTATTTTTTATTTTGTTTTTTATGTTATATGTCTTAAGTGTTTAAACAAAAACAAAAAATTAAACCTTATGTGGGGTGTTTTGTATGCAAGGTACTACATACAAATAGTGTCATTAAATTTAGCATTGTATTTTGCCCGCTATCTTTAAGGAATATTGAATTCATTTCATGTTGGACAAAAAAAAAAAAAAAATAACCGTTTTCGTATTGTTTCGTTATTGGTTACTTACATGTTTTGTATATATAATATATAATTATAATTTTATTATATTTTTTTTTTTTTTTCAATAAACAACTAAAATAACTGTGTGTGTGTGTGTGGTATAGGTTCCGCCCCCCCTGGCGGAATCCCATCATATACCACATTTTTGAACCAGGTTCCCAAAATTTTTTTTTTTTTTTTTTTTTTAGCAGCCTATTAGCGATAATTGTGAAAAAAGTGGGTTGAGAGAATTGAGGAAGCCTTGATGTAGGGGGATGGGTAATGGGTGAGTGAATGGGTGGGGTGATGGGTAATGGGTGTGGGGTGATGGTGAGTGAAATGGGTGGGGGGTGGGGGGTGATGGGTGATGGGTGAGGGAATAGATGGGGGGTGAGGGTAATGGGTGAGTGAATGGGGGTGGGGGATGGGTAATGGGGGAGTGAATGGGTGGGGGGTGATGGGTAATGGGTGAGTGAATGGGTGGGGGTGATGGGTAATGGGTGAGTGAATGGGTGGGGGGTGATGGGTAATGGGGAGTGAATGGGTGGGGGGGGATGGGTAATGGGTGAGTGAATGGGTTGGGGGTGATGTGAATGGGTTGGCGTTAAAACATACATTTCTACATCCATGATTTCAGGAAAGTTAGAAGGGCTATCTGGGAGAGTCTGTGTTTGGTGGGCCGAAGGCCCACCAGACACAGGTGGTGGGGCGAAGGCCCACCAATAGCCCTCCGCAGGAGCTAGCCAAAAAGTCCGCCCGGAGGGCGGCTTGCGGCCCAGTCAATAATAAACACAATAGTGACAGCAAAACATCAATGCCCAAAGCACACACACACGCACACACGTAATGGGGGTGGTGGTGATGGTGATGGTGGTGGGTGGTGGGAGTGGTGGTGGTGATGGGGGTGTTTTGGTGATGGTGGTGGTGGTAGTAGTGGTGGTTGTGGTGGTGAGGTGGGGGTGGTGGTGGTGATGGTGGTGGTGGTGGGGGGGTGGTGGTGGTGGTGGGTGGGGGTGATGGTGATGGTGGTGGTGGGGGTGGTGGGGGTTGGGGGTGGTGGTGGTGATGGTGGGTGGGGGTGGTGGGGGTGTGGTGGGGTGGTGGTGGTGGGGGGGTGGTGGTGGTGGTGGTGGGGGGTGTGGTGTGGTGGGGTGGGTGGTGGGGGTGGTGGGGTGATGGTGGGGTGGTGGTGGGGTGGGGGGGTGGTGATGGTGGGGTGGTGGGTGGTGGGGGGTTTGGTTGAGGGGTGGTGGTGGTGGGGTGGGGGTGGGAGGGTGGTGTGGGGGTGGGGGTGGTGGTGGTGATGGTGGGGGTGGTGGTGGGGATGGTGGTGGTGGTGGGGGGGTGATGGTGATGGTGGTGTGGTGGGGGGTGGTGATGGTGGGGGTGGGGGTGGGGGGGTGGGGGTGTGGTGGTGGTGGTGGGGGTGGTGATAGTGGTGGTGGTGATAGGGTGGTGGGGGGGTGGTGGTGATGGTATGGTGGTGGTGGTGATGGTGGGGTGTGGGGGGGGGTGGTGGTGGTGGGGTGGTGGTGGTGGGGGTGATGGTGATGGATGGTGGGATGGTGAGGTGTGGTGTGGTGGGGGTGGTGGGGATGGTGGGGTGGTGGTGGTGATGGTGGTGGGGGTGGGGGTGGGGGTGGGGGGGGGGTGGTGGTGGTGGTGGGGGTGGGGGGGGTGGGGTGATGGTGGTGGGGTGGTGGTGGTGGTGGTGGTGGGGGGGTTTGGGGGGGGTTGGTGAGGTATTTGGGGTGGTGGTAGTGATGGTGGTGGGGTGGTGGTGGTGGGGTGGTGGTGGGGTGGGGGTGGTGGTGGGGGGGGGGGTTTTGGTGGTGGGGGTGGGGGGAGGGGTAGTGGTGGTGGTATGGTGGTGGTGGTGGTGGGGGGGGGGGTGAGGGTGGTGGTGGTAGTGGTGGTGGTGGGGGTGGTGGTGGGTGATGGGGTGGGGTGGGAGGTGGGGGTGGTTGGGGGGTGGTGGTGGGGGTGGTGGGGGGGGTGGTGGGGGGGGGGGGGGTGGGGGGTGGGGGTGGTGGTGGTTGGGGTGGTGGGGTGGGGGGGTTTGGTGGGGTGGTGGGGTTTTGGTGGTGGTGGGGGTAGTGGGGTGGTGGGGTGGTGGTGGTGGTGGTAGTGGTGTGGTAGTGAGGGTGGTGGGGGTGGTGGTGGGGTGGGGTGGTGGTATGGTGGTGGTGGTGGTGGGGGTGGGGTGGATGGGGTTGGTGGTGGGGGTGGTGGTAGTGGTGGTGGTGGTAGGTAGTGGTAAGGTTAATAGCGGGGGAAAAGGGCCGAAATATTAGTAAACACACTCGCGCATTTTAAAGCTGCAGTACATATCAACCACGCCATGACATAAAAATCCCCCTGTACATTTTCCTGGAAAAATACATTGTAAAGGAGAAACTTTTTAGAATTTTGGAGAAAAAAAAGAATAGAAAAGAAATAGAAAAGAGAAAATTGAAAAGAGAGAAAATTGAGAGAAGCAGAGAAAATAGTTAGGGGAGGAAAAAGAAGTGAATTTAAAAAATAATTAAAAAAGAAGAAACTTTAAAGTGAGAAAAAAAAAATATATGTGAATGAAAAAAAACAAAGTAAGTTCCGGTGTTTTTTCTTGCAGTTTTTGGAAAAGAATCTTTAAAAACTCTTCTTTTCTTTATATCGTGTAAGCTAAATACAAAAAAAATAGTTAGATGAATCACTTAATAACAATAACTGTCTTTTTAACCCCTTTCCCTTTCCCCCCCTATGTAAAAAATAGACATTATTTAAGACTAATTTTAAAAGAACTCAATAAAGGGGGAGTAAGAGAGGGATCTGGGGGAAAAATTCCACTAAGCATGAGAGAAAATTCTTTTTAGGCAAATTTCGTATGATTGGCTAAAAGTGATTCCTGAGCGGGGAAATTTTACTTTCCCTGCCTGTCCTCTTCTGCTTAATTAACTTTTTTTGCTTCTCATTACGTTTGTTTAGAGAGAAGAGAGAGAGAGAGAGAGAGGGGGGGGAGAGGAGAGAAGAGAGAGAGAGAGAAAAGGAGAGGAGAGGAGAGAGAGAGAGAGAGAGAGAGAGAGAGAGAGAGAGAGAGAAGAGAAAAAAGAGAGAGGAGAGAGGGGAGAGAGAGGGGAGAGAGAGAGCAGCTCAAAAAGACCCCTCACCATCCATCAAAGTCAATCGTCAATAACACCCAAAACTGACCTTGCATTTTCCCTCTTTATCTGATATCCCGGGGCCCTTTCCCAACCCCCATTCTATTCCCCCCCCTCCCCTCCTTCCCCCCTCCTCCTCCTCCTCCTCCTCTCCTCCTAAAAAATAACTATCAAAAAGCAAAAAAATGTTAAAGAAGTACAGAGGAAACGGATTTTGATGTCTCATCAGTAATGATCTGAAAACCAGTCCGCATTGCCTACTGCCCCTAAAAAGGCAAATATGTGTTGGGGGTTTATTAAACGTAACTTTTGCAAAAACTAAAGAAAAAAATTTAAAGGGGGGGGGAAAGGAATCCGAAGGCGTTTTTTGAAAAAGAAAGAAAGGAAAAGGGTGAAAGAAGAGCCCAAAAAAGGAAACCCAAAAGGGAAAAAAAGGGGAAAAAAAAGGGGGAAAGGAGAAAACCGTGGGGAAAAAAAAGAAAAGGGAGAAAAAGAAAAATTTGGTTTCCCAAAGGAAAAAGAAAAATTTTTAAAAAGAGGAAGTTGAAAGAAAAAAAATTTTTTAAAAAGGGGGGGAGATGGAAAAGTACAGAAATTTTGGGGGAGAAAAAAAAAAAGGGGCACCGCACAAAGAGGGGAAGATTGTTGATAGGATGGGGTAGATAGGGGAGGGGGGGTTAGTGGTAGTATTTTATATTACATGATAGAAATTAGGTTCTATGCTTGGGACGGGATCTTTGCATTTTAAAGTGTGTGCTAGTAGTTGTTAGAAAAGAGAGAGGAGGAGAGAGAGAGCCGAGAGAGAGAAGTATGAGAAAAAAGATGAGGCCCTAAAGGAGAAAAAGGAAGGAGGGAGAGATTGACAGAAGAGGAGAGGCCAGAAACACGGAAGGAGGACGAAGGACTGTAAGCAGTGAGCAATAGACCTCAAATCCCCCAGAGAAAAGAATAGACGCCTCATTTTCCCCTCCACCTCAATCTCCAATCCCCCTCCTTCTTCCTCTTGACTGTATTCCTGGCCCTCCAACCACCTTTCATTATCCCTCCTCCACCTCCTCCTCTCCCCTCCTCCTCCTCCTCCTCCCACTCCTCCTACAGGTTCTTTCTCCTTTCCCCTTCTCTTTTTCTTCGTATCATCCTCCTACCCATCTTCGCATCCTTCTCTTCTCCTCTCCGGCCCTACAGGGGTCCAAGATTGTCTGCGATGGACCTGTGACGAAGGATCCTTAAGTTCCAGGAAGGCTATTATTGTCTCCTTCACTACCATCCTAGGGGGGGCGGGGGGGGTTGCATATACTTAACACTTTATTAACCACATGCTATTTTCTCGGTTATTTACCAATCAATATTTTTTGGGTTTACGCCAATTGATAGCCCTTGATCTACTTCATATTTACTTCTCTATTAATGTTGCACGTCTCTGCCATAGTTTTTTAGTTATTGAAAAAAACCTTGATTTTCAAAAAATTTCAACTGAAATTTTTAATAATTTTTGGTAAATAAATTTGCTTGAAAATACTTGTTCCTAGCAGTTTTCGGGCATGCTGAACACGAATATGGAGTCAGTTTTCAGTTACAATGATTATAATAGGTCCCTATTTCAGCCATTTCACAATGACATGATACTTCCAGATATTCTTTTCCAATTATACGGGTTCGATTTAGAGTGTGTTTACTGTACTACAAACATCATGACATGGGTCCCAAGGGCCCACAAACACTTGTGTAGGTCTATAGATCTCCTGGTATCTGTTCCTCTTATGTATTCCTATGTATTCTTCCTCCTCCTCCTCCTCCTTCTTCCACCACACGGACCAAAAAAACAAATTTGTCCGCCACAATAACCTGACCTGACCTCCCCCCTCCCCTTAGTCTCTATTTATAACTTTGCATACAAAAAAGTCATTCCCTCCCTCTCCTCCTTTCACGGGCTAACTCACTTGCCGCAGCTTTGTGTCCGCAGTTGTACTTTTAATTATCTCGTTCCCTTCCCGGGCCCTGTTGTTGTTGTGGTGGTGGTGGTGGTGGTGGTGGTGTGGTGGTGGTGGTGGTGTGGTGGTGGTGGTGGTGGTGGTGGTGGTGGTGGTGGGGGTGGGGGTGGTGGGGTGGTGGTGTTTGGGGGTGTGGGTGGTGGTGGTGGTGGTGGTGGTGGTGGTGGTGGCAGTTGAACCAATTTGTTGTTGACCAAATAAGGTAACGTGTTTCCTCCTGTATTGTTTTTTTTTCTTTTTTTGGTCTTTTTTTCTCCTTTTTGGCTACACTGCATTAAACATATATATGGACGAATGTAAAATGTTAGAAAATAAAGAAAAATGTCAAACGAAAGTTATAAAAAATATTTTTTTTTAAATATGGACGGTGTTGCCTGTTTAGTCTATTTTTTTTTATTTCGTGAATATTTTCGTCATGGTTGTGATCACTTAGTCCGGCACACAATGTTCGGCTTGTAAACTCGTTGACAGACACCAAGGGGAGGCGCCTTGTCTGCTCTGTTTGGACCTCTGTTGTGATGGGAAATCTGTTTGCGTTTTACGACTGCACAAAAAAAAAAAAAAAAAAAAAAAAAAATTGCAGCTTTTTTTATATCTTTTTTTTTAGTTCATATTTATTTCCCGGTCCGCTCAAAAAAAATGTAAATGAAGTAAAAGGGTGCAATGTTTATTTTTGCATTACTTCGTTCATGTTTTTTCCCCGGAACATAAAAGTGAACAAACATTACACTTGTATTGACTTGTAGCCAATCAAGAATGTTGTGTAATTCCTGCTCTGCCATTCACTTATCAACACCTAGGTTCTCTGACGCCAAGTTCTCAGTAGCAGGAAATACAACTTAACATAAACAAATAGTACGAAAGAAGAGGCGAGCTGCGTTACTTATATATTTTCCAGTTATTATTTACGAAAAATTCCCATTACGAATCACAATAATTTATAAAACGTCTTATTATGATGCTGTGCGCGTTTCTGAGTTAGGTTTATATTATATTTGTTTGTTTTTTGTTTTTTTTAAGGGTAATTTTTCGGGGCCCTTTGATTCCCTTACCCTTTTCTTATTTGGCCAAAAAATCCACCACCCCGGGAGGGGGGGCCCCAAAACCCCCTTTTTTCCCCCCTCCCACCGGGGGGGGTGGAAGGGCCGGTTTTGGGGGAAAGACCCAAACCCTTTTTCCTCCCCCGGTCGGGGGGGGCAAAAAACTTCTGGTTTTTGACCGAGCCGTGAAACCCCCTACACACCGGAAAGGTCCCCTTTTTTGGGTATTTTTAGTTTCCCCCCCGGCTACCCACCGTTTTAATTTCCCCCCCCTTTCCTTCCTTTTTTCCCTTATTTTCCCCTTAAATTCCCCCCCCCCACCCCCCTAACTTACCCCTTTCCTGGGCTTTCCCCCGGGGGAAAAATAAATTCCCCCCCCTTCCCCCCTCCCCCCCCCCCCGCTATCGTTTTTCCCCACACTCCCCCCCCCCTTCCCCCTCGGCTTCTTCGGACCCCCCCCAAAGATAAATTCCTTCCCCACCTCCAGCACCCGCCCCTTTTCCTCCCACTCCCCCATCCCCTTTTCTCCTCTCCTCTTTTCCCCTTTCTCTCTCCTTCTCTCTCTCTCTTTTCCCCTCTCCCCCTTTTTCCCCTTGTCCTCTCTCTCTTCTCTCTCTTCTCCTTCTCTCTTCTCTCCTCTTGTGTTTATTGTAGTTTGTTATAGTTTGTTTTTTTTTGCTTTTTTCTCCCTTTTTTCCCCTCCTTTCCCCCCCATTCAAAAAACCCTTTGGCCCATAAGGCCATTTGCACATTACCCCTTTTTTTTTTCCCAACTGTTTTGACACTTTATCCCCCCACCCTTCCCCCATTTTTACCCCTCCCCCCTCTCTCCTCTTTTTTTCCCCTCTCTTCTCTCTCCCCTTCTCTTTTTCCCTTTCCTCCCCCCTCCCCTCTCTCCCCCCTTCCTCCCCTCTCCTTCTCTCCCCTCTCCCCCTCTCCCCCTTCTCTCCTTTTCCCCTCTCCCCCTCTCTCTCCCCTCCTTTCCCCCCCTTTTGCTTTCGCCCAGTCCGGGGGTAAGTTTTTTTGATTTTCCACCAATCCAAAAATTTTAATAACTATAGGGGGTAGTCGGGGTGTCTGTCTGTGTTTTTTATAAAACTATAGGAGTAGCCATGTGTCTTTTCTGTTTTTGGGGGAAAGCCGAACTGAAAATTCAATTTTGTTTGAAAAGTGGCCCAAAAAAAAAAAACCCCGCAAAAAAAATGTAGGTGGAAGCGGCTTGGTCCCATTTTTGATTGAATCATTTTAAAGGGGGGTTTCTGGGCTAAAACCCCTTCTACGAGTATTAGATAAAAGGGAACAAACTCCCCGGGGAATCTCCAGGGCGCCATGCGGGCAGGCACAAAAGCCCTGGGGGAATACACGTCCGTCCCCAAAGGTTTGGGGCCTGCAACCCTTACCCTCAGGAAAAACAACACGACTGGCTAGCTGTATAAGGGGCCACTGAAACCCCTGTTCCTTTTGATACCCTTTTCCCTCTCTCTCCCCCGCAGGCCCCCCGCTGGTATATAATGCGATCCCCTCCTGACTTTTTTCTACCCACTGTTACTTCAAGACACACGCCCGGGGAAGCCAAGTTCGACCACATTCCGGGGTCTGGTGGAGGGGGCCTTTTTCCAGAGGGCCAAGTGGGGGCGCGCCGGGGCACACTTTTTTGACCCCTTCTTTTCCTCGCCCTTTTTCTACTTGAGGGGGAAAAAAAAAAAATAAAGGGGTTTGGGGGGCGTCGCCTGATTGTAAAGACACTTGCGTAGGAGGGTTTAGGAAGGACATCACAAACACAAAGATTACTTTACTTCATCAAGTCTGTTTTGACAAAATTACAATTGACCTTAAGCACGCCCCTTTTAGCCTAAAACACCAAGTATCTGCGTATAGTATTTAAAAGACCTATAAAACCCCAAGTTTTCTACTATACCAAAAAAACAACCCTTTTAAAATCTTTCCATATTTTGCAACTTTAAAAAAAGATACACAGTGGGAAAAGGGAGAGCAAAAAGAAGAAAAAAAATGATAGAAAAAAAAATACACCTATAATAAAATTCAAACCCCTTTTTTATTATAATATATTAATAAATATATTATAATATATATATATATATTATATATAAAATCTATATATATATATATATAATTATAATAATATATATAATATTATATATTATATTATTATATATATATATTTTTTTCTTTTTTTTTTAAATTTATATTTATTTTTATTATTATATTTAAATTAAAATTTTAAATTCCACCCAATTTTCCCTTTTTCAAATTGACCAAGGGATTCCCCGCTTGAATGACCAGGGGGGGGGGTCGGGCCCCGGGCGGGGGGCATCCCCCCGGGATTCAGAAGGGCCCCGAAGAAAGGGAGGGGATGGGGGTGCCGGGGGAGTCTGATAAGGTAAAAAAAAGGCCCAAAGCCGGGAAGGGGAGGAAAAGAAACCCTTTTAAGAACCCGTTTAAATTAAACTCATTTCGACCTTTTTCAGCCTTTTCTTTTTTCTTTTTTCCCATTTCGAGCAAGGGGAATTAAAATTCCCCCCACAGGATGCCTTATGGGTTGCCTGGTTTTTTATATCTTTATAATTTCAAAAAAACGGGGGGGGGAAAAAGGGGAAAAAAATTTTCAAAATACCTGAAAAAAAGGGGAAAAAGAAAAAGAAAAAAAAAAGGGCCATTTTTTTTAAAGTATTTCGTTTGTTATAAATATCGATTTTCCCAGGGCCTTTGTTCCGATTAGGATTTGGGGGGGCTTAAAATCCCCCAATTGTTTTGTATCCCGGGGAAAGAGAACACCAAAAATTTTAAAAAAAAAAAAAGAAAAAAAAAAAAAATAAAAAAAAAAAAAAAAAAAAAAAAAACAAAAAAAAAAAAAAAAAAAAAAAAAAACTACTAGAAAAAATTTTCAAGCAATTCTTTTCCCTTAAAAAAAATTAAAATTTTTGCAGGGGTATGCCTTGGTTTTTTTTTATATCATTTTTGTTTCAAAAACTAAAAACTATGGCGTCATCAACAAAATGGAAATTAAATATGAAGTAGATAAAAGGGTATCTTTGGCGAATTCAAAACAATATTGTGTGTTTTGGGGTATCATCTCTATTGTATTTTACAGGGCCTGGCAATCCCGTAGGCCCCGTCTCCATATAAACTTTTTTTATCTTTCATCCTTATGTTTTTTTTGGCCGAACCATCACCCCCCGGGGGGCGGGTCACAAACCCCCGGGTAACCCCGGTACCCTTCACTGCGGGTGGACAGGGCTGGGGTTTTTTTTTTAAAAAAAACCCCATCAGTTTTTGCTCCGCCGGGGATCAAACCAGGGACTTCTGGGTTGAAAAAGACGTGCTACCCTACACTACGGAGTACCCAAGTTTTTGGTGTTGTTGTTTTTTGTGTGTGTATGTGAAAATGTTGTGTGGTGTTTGTTGTGTTGTGTGTGTGTGTGGGGTTTTTGTGTGTGGGGTTTTTTGTGGGGTTGGGGTGGGTACTTTTCTGAAATGATCTGCGCCCAAACATTTTTTTTCTCGGGTTTAGTCTGTTGAATAAAAGGTCAAGGAGAGAAACCAGGAAAAGGAAGGAGTTTTTTCTCCACTAAACCCCACGACACCCGACACCCCCAATCACCCACCCCCTAAAAACCCCCCCCCCTTCCCCCCCTGCGGCAGAAAAAGATGTACGGCCGCGAGGCCTCCCCCCCAGAAGCACTTTGGGGGGTCTTGGAACTCTCACTTTCTCATTTGAGCCCGAGTGATCCAAATGGCTGCCCAAAGGCCCCCACCCTGCTTTTCCCCGGGACTCCTGACCCCTTTTTCGCGGGCCCCATCAACACATGATTGCCGATAACAATACCGATAAATTTTAATTTTTTTTTAAAAGGGTAACATACTGACCGAACCTGAAAGAATTACCGATAAAAAAAACCAATTAACAAAAGTGGCCGTCCTTTTTAGAAAAAAAAAAAATAAAAAAAAGAAAATCTAAGAGACCGAGAACTCCACCACGTCTATTTTTTTTTTTTTCTCTTATGTGGTTAGAAATATCTACGTTAGGGGAGTACTATTTCTGAGGGTAGGGGGAGGGTTGTCTGCCGCATACGTCCCCCCCCCCATAACCACACACACACACACACCACACACACACCACACACTACCCACATACACACACCCCCACACACCACCACAGTCCAATATAGCCTTGAAATCCCACCTTCTTTTTTTTTACTTTACCAAAAAAAAAAAAAAAAAATGACAATCTTTGGAAAACGCCCTTGTCCTCCCCGGTGTGTCGTCGAACCCCCACACGAGTGGCGCCCATCCCCCTTTTTTGTTTAAAGAAAGGGGTTTCATTTTTTTTTTCTTCCTCTAATTTTTCTTTTTTTCTTTTTGGGATCTCTTCATTTGGCCCTGGATTGTGGGGCTCTCTCTCTCCTCTCCCCCCCCCCTCCTCTCTCTCTTCCCCTTTTCTCTCTCTCCCTTCCCCTCTCTCCTCCTCCTCTCTCTCTCTCTCTCCTCTCTCTCTGTATGGTGTGTGTGTGTTTGTGTGTGGGCGTGTGTGTGTGTAAAAGAGAGAGAGGAGAGAGAGAGGAGGAGAGAAGAAGAGAGAAAGAGAGGATAGAGAGAACAGAGAGAGGAGAGAGAGAGAGAGAGAGAGAGAGGAGAGAGGAGAGAGAGAGAGAGAGAGAGAAGAAGAGAGAGGAAAGGGGAGAGGAAGAGAGGGAGGAGAGAGAGAGAGAGAAGAGAGAGAGAAGAGGAGAGAGGAGAAAGAGAGAAGGGGGGAGAGGAGAGAGAGAGAGGAGAGAGAAAGGAGAGAGAGAGAGAGAGGGGGAGGAGAGGAGAGAGGGGAGGGGGAGGGGAAGAGAGAAGGAGAAAGAGAGGAAAGAGGAAAAGAGAGAGGAGAGAGAGAGAGAAAGGGGAGAAGAGAGAGAGAAGAGAGAAGAGAGAGAGAGAGAGGAGAAGAGGAAAAAAGAGGAGAGAGAGAGGAGAGAGAAGAAGGGGAAAGGGGAGAGGAGAGGAGAGAGAGGGGGGAAAAGGGGAGAGGGAAAAGGGGAGAGAGAGAAGAGAAGGGGGAGAAAGAGAAAAAAAGAAAGCCCTTCTTTCTCTTAAAAACCCTCCTTACCTTCAAACTGGAAGTGAACGCACACAAAACTAAACCCTTTGTGTAAAGCCTTTGAATCCTCAAGCCTCCTCCCCCCCGTCTTCCCCTGGACGACCTGGGCACGGCCTTCTTTATAAAGGGCCCGAGCGATGGGCCGGACTCATCACCTCGGGGCATCTCACCCGACTACTAATTATAAATAAATTTTTAATGCTATTTATAAATGTTTCTTCGTAAAAGTTTGTTCTTAAAAATTTTCAAATAAAAAACTAAAAAAAAAAGCTAAAAAATGCCATTACGAGACTCGAGAAAAACATGAAAATTTTATTCACTTCAACTCTTCGCCATTTAAAAAATTTGCAGTCAACTTTACCATGAAACAATCAAAAGAAGCGCAAAACTTATTACTTTTTCCCTTGATATATTTTTTTTTTTCTGATAAATTAATTAAAACCTACATAAAGTACGTTAACTAAAAAAATAATCATCAAACGGGGAATTTTTTCCCCATTTAGATGTTTTTATTTAGTTCGCTATTTATGCATGGGCTAATTTATTTATCAAAAAAAAAAATATAAAAAAAATGATAAAAAACATAAACGGGAAAACTACCCATTTCTGTTTTTTTATTTAGTTAACGGTAAGTAGTAATGATGTTTTTTTTTCATATATTTTAATTTTCTGATAAAAAATTTGTAAACCCTCAAAATTAGCGTTAACTAAATAAAAAACTCATCAATCGGGGAATTTTTTAAAGGAAACTAATAAAATTGCACTTTTTTGATATTTTTCATGGTAAATGTTGACTCGCAAGTTTTAAATGGCGAAGTTAAGTGAATAAAAAGTTTAAAATTTTTTTTTTCAGAGTCTCCCTAATGGCATTTCTTTAGCGTATTTTACTGTTTTTTATTTTATAATATTAAAACCATTTCCCAAGATAACTTTATAAATCCATTTATAAAAGCTGTGAAAAATACGTAGCCGGGAGAGCGGGGGGGTTGGAGCGGGGGAGTACCAAAGGGTGATGACGTCACGGCCCCTCGCTCAGGCGTGATAAAGAAGGCCGTCCGAGGGCACCAGCGGCCAGGGCGTCGTGAGGGTGACACAACTGATGCCCTCCTTGATAGTCCTTTGGTCAATCCTAGCTTCTGTTAGCTTTCTTTTTATAGGTTGAAAACTTCCCTTTTCTTTAATGTTTAGAACGATTTTCTCTCGCTTTCTTTTTTCATCTTAGGTCGAATAGGAACATCATACGGTCTATGTTAGGTTTCAATATATTCCAGATTTTGGCCGCCACTTATTTTCATTTCATGTCACCTTCTACTGTACATATAATTGGCAAACCACTCGACTTTAAGTCTGACACAAATAAATAAAAAGTATAAACTCCCTTCCGGCGGTGTGGTTTCGCCCCTTTGTTTCTTTGCCACCGCCTGGCACACAGGCCGAGTGCTAAAAAAAAAAAAAAAAAGAGTGCTATTGTTCAAGGGCAAGTGGTAGCGGAGAATTTTCCAACAAATAATGATATCGCCATATTATATCATAGTTTTTGTGTGTTGTGTTGTGGACCTATTATTATTGTTGAACGGTGTTGTAAAAGCATAAAGGGGATGGCTCGATTGGGAACAAGGTGTTATGGTAGGACTTAAGGAAGTCTTTCGTTACTATGGGGACTAAGGCGTCACACACAAACACACACACACACACACACACACGCACACACACACAAAAAAGAGCACACACACACGTACACACAAAAGTGCATCGATACTAAGACCATGTAACATTACATTATTTAGTATTAATTATCCTACGTAAACACATTATCCTTCAGTTTCATCATCATAACGCCAGTCAGTGCCCGGCTGTGCCTGAGTAACGGCGTCCAGGTGACAACATGAACGTTGTACACACACAGCAACACATTTGCTTGTGTTGACCCTTGTGATGAAACACACACACACACACGCACACACACACACACACACACACACACACACACACACACACACACTCGTATATATATACACACACATACACACACTTTTCTTCATATGTTATATAAATGCCGCAAAAACTCGTATTATAGTGTATACATCTCAACGCAAATGTGGACAAATACAGATCCATCGTGTAGTCGCGGCCGCGCGTCGCAGTGCTCTCCTCCCCTCACTGGGTCCGTCGTCCTCACTTCCTGGGGGCGTTCATCTATGCGGAGCAAACTAATTTAGTGTTCAACGTAATAACCAATCACGTCACATAAATTTATCAGGCAGAAAGTAATATAATACAAAAAAAAGACACTGTTCACATACCTGTCCGCTTAGGAGCGACAAGGCGTTTGTGCGTCAGTCCCTCTCTGTGGCGCGCCAACCATAAGGCCGGGACAGTGCCGCCGACTGCTGCTCCTCACACCCCAACCTTGGAATAGCACTGCCCTCATCAGCCATCCAGCTGCCTCCTGAGCTCATTTTTGTGAGCGCCCGTCTACACAGCCGCCAGCGGTGGACCAGCTGCATGATAGACAGCTGCAGGTGTTGGGCGAGGTGGTTTCGGCCCGGCCGGGGAGGCCGCTGACTCTACACCTGGACGCCGCTCTTTCCAGCTGACGTGCAGCAGGCAGTCTTGGAGTAGTAAAGCGGTGCGACGCGCCCCTCACCTCACCATGGCCTCAGTCTGAACCACAGCCACGGCAGCTGTCTCGGCATGAGGCGGCAGCAGCATCACTTCCTCGCGTCGCCTCTGTCCGTCTTCCTCCCATGTCACGTTGTGCTGTGGTTTACGCCGCAGCCCGAGCTGCTGCAGGCACTGTGTGGCTTCCTGCAACCCCGCAACCTGCTGCTCCTCAACATGGGTTCGACCTCGGCGCCGAGGTGCTGGGGCGGGCTGGAGGCGCTGAGCGGCGTGGACAAAGCTTGTGCTCATCGGAGCACCTCTTAGCCGAGGCGAACAAGACCCCGACGCCCCTGGGGGTGTACACTGTGCTGCCTTCTCCCCCGGCGGCGTGCAGCTCCTTGGGGCCTGGCGGCGCGAGTCCTTCGGCAGCTGGGAGGCGCTCTTTCCCGGACAGGTTCCCGTCCTTCGAAGGATACACTTTCATCTGGCAACCTGTGATTGATTATCCATATTTGTATCGTAAAAACATAACTTCGTCCCAAGGCAGAGGCCATTACAATCAAGGTCTTGGACAGTCTGTCTGTGGCTGCTTGAACTTCAGCTACACCCTCACGGTGGAGCCGCCGGAAACTAGTGTATGCAGGGCAGGTGAATGGAGTCTTGGCATGGCACGCTGGTGGAATGTGTATAGGAAGGAAAAAACTTTTTACATTAACATTTTTATGTAATCTCCGGAGCGCTGAAAGATTTGATCACTCTGCGTATTGGTCATTTGTTAACATCGAGTGTTTCTGTTAGCGCCTCGCAGCCTTCCGTGTCCACCAACCTGCTGCGTCCCTTCACCTTCTGCGTGTGGGCGACCGTTGTCACCTCCTTGGCGGTGGCAATGTCCTCCTGCCTGGTGCTGGTAAGTACCAAAATGTTAGTTATAGAGAGCTAATTGTTGGCGCAGCATGTGTGCGTGATTCAAGAATCCTGCTTTTTCCTCTGGAAAAAACAGGAGATGCCCGAGGCTTGGCGAGGCCCTCGGGAGCCAGCGTGTGGCTGAAGCTGCACCACGGCCTGGTGGGCCAGAGTGTGCCCGCCCTGCCGCGAGCCCAGTGGCAGCACGTGTTCCTGGCCGCGTGGCTCCCCTGCTGCCTGGTGATCACCACCGCCTACACTGGCAACCTGGTGGGCATCTTGTCCAGTCCCGCTTACCCGCGGCGTCTCCACACGCTGCGAGACCTCGCCGACAGCGACTTGAGGTATGGCTGCAACCTAAGTATACATTACCTTGTATAGTTATAGTTATGGTATAGATACTTTGGCTGCAACGATCTAATTTTGAATAAAACTCACTATTAATTTAATGCTCATGAAAGTTTTGCCTTCGCCGTCTGCACTGTGTCGCACGCTCTAAAAAGTAGACAGTTTTGGCTGAGAGGACATAGCTATGGCTCATAACTCCCTGTGCCTCCAGGCTGGCCAAGGTTGAATTCGGAGACAAAACGGGGAGTCTCATCAAGAATCCGCCCAACAGCCTGTACCGCAAGGGCGACCTGTTCCCGGGGAGTGAGGCCGCGGTGGGCGCCATGCTGGCAGGCACACACGCCCTGGTGGAATTCACGTACATCGCCAGGCTGTGGCTGCAATCTTACCCTCAGGTAAACAACACGACTGGCTAGATGTATAATGGCAAACTGCACCCATGTTCCTTTTGATAGCATTTCCCTCTCTCTCCGCGCAGGCCCCCAGCTGGTATATAATGCGGGAGCCCCTACTGACGGGTTCTATTCACTGTTACTTCAGGAGACACACGCCCTGGAAGCACAAGTTCGACCACAGTTTCCGGGGTCTGGTGGAGGGCGGCCTGTTCCCGCAGTGGGCCAAGGTGGGAGGCGCGCCGAGGGATACTTTTTGTGAGGCCTTCGTTGCCTCGCCCATTTATTCTACTTGAGTGGGAAAGAACAAAGATATAGCGTTGCGTCGCCTTACTTGTCACGACACTTGTCTGTGAGGAGGGTGTAGGAAGGACATCACTAACACAAAGATTACTGTACTTCATCAGAGTCTGTTTTGACACAATTAGACAATTGACACTTAAGCACGATCCTTGAGCCTGGAACACCAAGTAGTCTGCGTATAGTCTTAAAGACCTATATCACCCATGGCCTACTATACCATAAAAACAATCCTTTATAATTTCTTTGCTCATATTTGGCAACTTTTAAAAAAGATACACAGGTAGGAAAAGAGAGTAAAGTAGAGAGAAAAGAAAAGTATAGGTAAAAAAAATCACCTCTACATCAAATTCGATTCCTCAATATCGTATATATTATATATATATATATATATATCATATATATATATATATATATATATATATAATATATAATATATATATATATATAATATATTATGTATATTATATTATATAATATCTATATATATATATATTATATATATATATATAGTATATATATCTATAAAATAAAAAAATTTTAAAAAATTAAAAAATTGTATATATATATTATATATATATATATATCTATATATATATATATATATTTATCTATATATTAATATATATATTATATATATATATATATATATATATATAATATAATTACTACTAAAGATTCCTTTTTCAAAATTGTACCGAGGAGGCGAGACGCAATTGAATGACCGAGTCGGGAAGGGTGCGGGCAGGCAGTGGGCAGGACCCCCGGCGAGGCTCAGGAGACTGCCCCACCCCGCCCCTCACCCTGACCCACCTCCATGGCCCTTCTACCTCCTAGGCATCGTGTGTGGGTGGCCGGCGGGGCGTCCTGGCTATGGAGATTTTAACACACCGTCACCAACGTCTCGCGGCAGGTACTCTTGATCGTGTAATACATTAAACCTTTCTCTAAATCGAAACCGTTTAATTCAAACTTCGGATAATTCGACCTGTTTCAGGCCAGTTCAAGTTTTTCAATAACTTTCCATAATTCGAGCAAGTTTGAATTATCCTCATCCTTACTAGTAGGAGTCTGACCTCTCCCATGCGGTGCGTGCCGCGGCTGCCCAGCGTGATCTGATATATGATCATTTATAATTACGAGAAGAAAACGGGAAGGGGAGGAGGAAGAAGGGGA
>JACEEZ010009603.1:2500-25000 GCA_016584305.1 Chionoecetes opilio | reverse complement strand
AAAAAGAAACACTGTTCCACATACTTGGTCTGCTTAGGAGGCGACAAGGCGTTGGGCGTCAGTCCCTCTCTGTGCGCGCCACCATAAGGCCGGGACAGTGCCGCCCACTGCTGCTCCTCACACCCAACACTTGGAAATAGCAATGCCATCAGCAGCCATCAGCTGCCTCCTGAAGCTCATTCTTGTGAGCACCGCCGTAGCCGCCAGCGGGGGCCAGCTAAATGATAGACAGCTGCAGGTGTTGGGCGAGGTGGTGTCAGGCCCCGCCCGGGGGCGGCCGCTGACTCTACACCTGGACGCCGCCCGTCCAGCTGATGTGCAGCAGGCACACTTGGAAGTAATTGCGGTGCGACACGCGCCTCACCTCACCATGTGCCTCAGTCTGAACCACAGACACGAGCAGCGGTCTCGGCAGGAGGCGGCAGCAGCATCACTTCCTCGCGGCGCCTCCTCCTCTTCCTCCATGCTGCACGTTGTGCTGTGGTTCACGCCACAGCCCGAGCTGCTGCAGGCACTGTGGCTCGCACTGCAAACCCCGCAACCCTGCTGCTCCTCAACATGGGTTCGACCTCGGCGCCAAGGTTGCTGCGGGCTGAGGCGCTGAGCGGCGTGGAGAGCTGGCGCTCATCGGACACCTCCCGGCCGAGGCAGAAGCAAGACCCCGACCCTTGTGGGGGGGTACACTGTGCTGCCTTGCTCCAGCGGCGTGCAGCTACTGGGCCTTGGCAGGCATGAATTATTCAGTGGTGGGCGGCGTCTCTTCCTGGACAGGTTCCCGTTCCTTCGAAGGTACAATTTTAACCTGGCAACCTGGATGAAATAATTTTCCATATTTGTATCGTATAAACAAAACTTCGTCCGCAAGGCACAGGCATTACAATCAAGGTCGTGGACAGTCTGTCTGTGCTGCTGAACTCAGCTACACCCGCACGGTGGAGCCCCGTAACTAGTGTACGTCGGGAAGGTGAATGGGTCGTGGGCAGGCACGCTGGGATGGTGTATAGAAAGGAGAAAAACTTTGACGGTTAAATGTTTTATGTTAACTCTGGAGCGCTGGAAAGATTTTTGCATCCTCTGCGTATTGGTCATTTGTTAACATCGACGTGTTTTCTGTTAGCGCCGCAGCCCTTCCCGATGTCTCACCACCTGCTGCGACCCCTTCACCTTCGCCGTGTGGGCGCTGGTTGTCACCTCCTTGGCGGTGCGGATGTCCTCCTCCTGTTGCTGGTAATTACCGAAACTGTTAGCTTTAGGGAGTTAATTGTTGGCACAGCATGTGTGCGTGATTCAAGAAACCTGCTTCTCCTTCAGGAAAAAACAGGAGGTGCCCGAGGCTTGGCGAGGCCCTTGGGAACCAGCGTGTGGCTGCAGCAACACCGCGGCTGGTGGGCCAGAGTGGCCCGCCTGCCGCGAGCCCCGGGGCAGCGCGTTTCCTGGCCGTGTGGCTCCCCTGCTGCCTGGTCATCACCACCGCCTCACCGGCAACCTGGTGGGCATCTTGTCCATCACGCTACCCGCGGCGCCTCCACACGCTGCGAGACCTCGCCGTGCGACTTCATGTGGCTGCAACGGTATTTAATTTTGAATAAAACCCATCACTATAATCTCAATGCTCTTGAAGTTTTGCCTTTGCCGTTTGGGTGCCACTGTGTCCGCACGCTCTAAAAATTAGAGAGTTTTGGCTGAGAGGGACATGACTCCCTGTGCCTCCAGGCTGGCCAAGGATGATATCGGAGACTACTCGGGGAGTCCTCATAAAGAATCCGCCCAACGCCTGTACCGCAAGGGCGACCTGTTCCCGGGACGTCAGCGTGGTGGGCGCCTGCTGGCAGCACACACGCCCTGGTGGAATACACGTACTACCCGGATTTGGCTGCAATCTACCCAGAGTAAACAAGACCACTGGCTCGCTTGTATAATCGCAGACTGCACCCATGTTTCTTATAATCCCTTTGAAGGCCCGCACGTAATTTCCCATGTATTTGGGTACCATATGACGAACATGTAATGCGTAAAGCATATTTTTATAGTAAGACCCGTTTAGTATCCTTGTCCCACTAGCTAATTTTGTATGTCTAGTTACTTTTCGTGATTTTATGCTAACAACAACGATTTAATGTATGCAAAGGAAGACCTCTGGCGTTTAGGGTTAATATTCATTCCCGTCTCTCTCCACGCAGGCCCCCAGCTGTATATAATGCGGGAGCCCGGCTCATGACGGGTGCTATCCACTGTTACTTCAAAGACACCTCCTGGAAGTACAAGATTGACGACGGTTTCCGGACCTGGTGGAGGGCGGCCTGTTCCAGCAGTGGGCCAAGTGGGAGGCGCCCGCGGCACACTTATCTAAGTCCTTCGTGCCTTGCCCATTGTTTTTAATTGAAGGGGAAAAAAAAAACAATGAAAAAGCGTTGCGTCGCTTACTTGTCAGCATTGTCGTGAGGGGGTTTTGGAAGGACACACAAACCCAAAAAATTACTGTATACTGAGTCTGTTTTGACACAATTTTTAAGCACAAACCCCTTTTGAGCCTGAACCCCCAAGTAGTTGCGTATGGTATTTAAAAGACCTATAAAAACCCCAGTGTTCTACTATGAAAAAAAAACAACCCCTTTATAATTTTCCTCATATTGGCAATGCTTAAAAAAAAAAACACGGGTGGTTTAAAAGGAGTAAAGGTAGGTAAAAGAGAGAGTAAAGTAGAGAGAAAAGTTAGGTAAAAAAAATCCTAACGCAAATTAAAATCCTCATATTTTAACCCGCATGATTTTTTTTAAATTGACCGGAAGGATGAGCAATGAATGACCGATGATTTTTTACAGGGGAGTGACGCAATTTGAGTGACCGAGGGGGAAGGGTAGCGGGGAGGCAGGGGCAGGACCCCGGCGAGGCAGGAGAGGGCCCCCCCCGCCCCTTCCCCCACCCCAGGGCCTTCTACTTTGGGGGCATGTGTGGGTTTTAGTTTAGTTAGTTTACGCCAATCTTTAAAGTACATTTTTATTAATTATATACAAATGTGATCTTGGGCATTAGCCCGCCGAGAAACAGCTCCCTGGCGGACAGGAACAGGTAAAAATTTAAAATATATAAGGGGCGGCAAAAATAAAATATATTTACAATAAAAAAATTTTAACTCCATAACAATTCCCCAATTTGATTGATACAATTAAACATAATTTTGCTATAAAAAATAAATGATGTGAAAAATATTCATTTTAAACCCAATGTTTTGATTCTTTTGAGGAAAAAAGAAATCTTAAGTCTATTTTTTAAAGTTTTAAAAATTTTTAATATTTTTTAAATTGTTTGGAAAATTGTTCCAACAATGGGACCAACCAGTGCATGAATTTTTATATAAGGTTTTTCGGGGTTTTGTGGAATATCGGGGCAATAGGGTTTCCCCCGTACCTTGATGTGGTGAAGAACTTTAAAAAATTTTATTACTATCACACTATATTTAACCATTGTAAATTTAAGTAAAAAGAAAATATTTTTTTTTAAACCCAAAATTTCAGAAACCCCTAAATCATTAAAAAAATAAACTGTATGATATACTTCCCTTTTTTAAAGGAATTGTTTTATTTTTTTTCTTTTGGCAATGAAAACATTTTACAGGAAGCAAAGTAACCCCTATCCCAGACAGCAAAACAAAAAAATTATATAGGAAAAAATAAAAATGTATTGTTTTCGCAAAGCTTCACCCTTTAATTGTGCCTAATTCTGTAAAAAATTCCACACTTTTTTGATAAGTTCAAATTTACAGTTTGTAATTTTTTTTTCCAAATTTTAAATTTGTCAATAAAAACCCCCAAAATCTAATGTAAGACTCTTGAATTTCTTTTTCTCCAAGGTAAACTGACCCAAAAATATTAGAAACAGAACGATTTTGAAAAGATTAATTTTTTTTCTTATTTTTAAGAAGTTTTTTAGCTAAAACCCATTTCGATTATTCTCTAGTTCACTTTTAACTTTAACTTTAAAACTGATTAAGCCCTATTTTTTTAAGAGAAGTTTTGTGTCGTCTGCAAAGAAACATAGCTAAAGTTATAACGGGCATTCAAATTTCATTAATATATCCCAAAATAGAAAACCCCCAAAAATTGTTTGGGGGCCGGGGGGGGGCGTCGTGAGGGAGATTTTAAAAACATCGGCATTAAAACGTCTCGCGGCAGGTACTTTTATCGTATATACATAAACCCTCTTTAGACGAACCGAAAATTCAAACTTCGGAAATTCGCCCCTATTTCGGGCCCATTCAATTTTTTAAAACTTTAATTCGAGGGGGTTTTGTTTTACCCTTAGCCTACTATGGGAGCCCGACCTCTCCCATGGGGTGCGGCCCGGCTCCCAGCGTGATTGAAAAAGATCATTAAAATTATCGTAAGAATACGAGAAAAGGCGGGGGGGAAAAGGGGAAGAAAGGGGGGGGGAAAAAAAAGGGGGGGTGCAAGGAAGGAGGACGGGGAGAGAGGGGGGGGAGAAGAAGGAGGGGGAAAGGAAGGGAGGAGAGGAGGAGGGGAAAAGGAGAAAAAAGGGGGGGGGGAAATGGGAGGGGGAAAAAAAACAAATTTTTAAGTATCCTTCGTTTTGCATACAACCCTTTAGAGTCCTTCCGCCCTCTTTGCTCCTTACGTATCCTACAGAGTCATGGGGGGCATTAAAGTCCAAGGTTTGCTATGTTTCCTGTTTTTATAAATACTTTGACAATCGATGGGTGCCTAAAATAGGGATAAAAAATAATTTTACAAACTGAAAATACAAATACTGATATTTTTGAAAAAATTTAAATTAGAAAACCCGCATTTTTTTAGTTTTGTTTTAAAGTTTGTCAAATTTTTTTTTTTTCTAAGGAATTTTGGGAGGATCAGTCATTTGAATAGGCTAAAATAGGGACTTGAAATCAATGTAACCGAAAACTGACCCCATATTCGTGTTCAGCTGCCCAAAACTACTGGGAACAAAATTTTTTAAACGTCTATTTAAAAAAAATTTCAAATTTTGCAAGGGGTATTTTTAAAAATTAGGTTTTTTAAAAAATAAACAACTAGGCGATACGGCAACATGAATAGAAAATAAATAGAAGAAAATCAAGGCTAGCAATTGGCGTAAGCAAAACAATATTGAGTGTGTGTATGTGTTTATTCATCTAGTTGTTTTCCTAGTTGTTTTTTACAGGGCCAGAGAAATTTCTCGGGGCCCCCCTTTCCCCATATCAAATTTTTTTCTTCATCCTTTGTGTTTTGTTTTGCGAAGCCAGCACCCGGAGAGCAGATCACAAACCCCGGCAACCCCCGGTACCCATTCATGGGGGGACAGGGGCTGGGGTTTTTAAAAAAAAAAACAACCCTCTGTTCCCGCTCCCCCCGGGGATCGCCCCGGGATTCTCTGTTGTAAAACCGAGGTGCTACCCCTTACACCAGGAGTACCCCAAGGGGGTTGTGTGTGTGTGTGGTGATACTTTTCTGCAATAATCTGCGTCAAAAATAATTTTTTTTTCAGTTTGTAGTCGCTAAATGAAAGGTCAAAAAGAGAACCAGAAAAGGGAAAGGGAAATTTTAAACGCCCCCCCTAACCCACGCACCCGACCCACCCACCCCCCTAACAACCCCCCTGCCCTTCCAAAACAGAAATATGTACGCCCGCGGGGCCTCCTACAGAAGCACTTTCGGGTCATTTGGAACATATTTTTTCTCTTTAAAGGATCCACGGATCAAGTGGCTCCCAAAGCCTCCACACCGTTTTCCCCGGGCCTCCGCCCTCCTTTTGCGCGGCCTCATCAACCCCGGATTGCCGAAAACCCAATACCGATAAAAAAAAAAAAAAAGGAAAAAATATGACCAGAAACCTGAGAAAAATTTACCGATAAAAAAAACCCAAAAGAAACAAAGAGGCCATCCTTTTGAAAAAAACAAAAAAAAAAAAAAACAATGATAAAAAACCAGAGAACCCCCAGTTCTTGTTTTTTTGTTTTGGTGCGAGTATGTGATATATCTCTTTATGTGCGCGTTTGAGGTGAGGGATTAGGGTTCCTGACGTAAACCCCCCGCACGCACGCCCACGCCCCAGCACGCACGCCCACCCCACGCACGCACGCAGCACGCCCCAACCCACGCACGCACGCACGCAACCACGCACGCACCACGCACGCACGCAACACCATACCACACAAAACCCCCACACACACCACACACACCACTCTCACCAACACACACACACAACGTAACACACACACACACACTGTAGACCCTGTGGAGCGTATTTAAGGCTAACACTTTGGTCCCCGGGGCCCACGCGATGCGCCCCACTAGTAATTCCGTCTGCCCGTCTCGCGCCAGCGGTCTACAAGGGTTTTGCTGGGGGCGCCGGGTGGTGATGGGGCAGCTTGGGTGATCGGGTTTTATCCCAGAAAATACCCAAATTAAATTTTTTTAACTCTCCAAAGGGTTGGTTTGAGTCACCAGATGTCTTGAAGGGCTTTGAATAGGCGACCCCCTCTGGGGAAAAGGCGTTCTTTTTTAAAAAGTTTTGACTCTGGTGGCTGCTTGGGATTTTCCTCTCAATGGGGCAGAGTCGGCCCATCGTTGATAAATGTAAACGTATTAAAGGTTTTTGATTGTACTCCAAATTTGATTTTTTAGAATAAAAATGGCTATTTTTCTCTCGTTCTCCAGTGAAAAAGGGTTGATTTTTTTCAACTGTCCCAGATTCTAGGTCTCGAACAGAAAGGTTTTTTACTGGTAAATGACCCTGCACAGTTCGAGCGACGTTTTTCTCCGACCTTCCAGGGGGGCTCCACAACTGCAGCATACTCTAACAAGGGCACGACGAGTGATTGTAGAGCTCAGCATGGGCAGTGTGTCACGGGTCCAAAAGGGGTAAAAAAATCCAGCCAACATGACTTCATGCTTTTTTTGTCCATTGACTTGTGAGTAGTAAGGCTCAATCACGGGCTGAGGGAAACACTGAGGTCTCTTATAGTTCCTTTTTGTTAAGGGAGATCCGTCATGTGCTGTGTAAGGTCCCCCATTGTTAGTTCTTCGGTCATGTTGTAACCAAGTGTTAAAATTTTGTTTTTAAAAGGACATATGTTCTGTTCCCCCACAAGAAAAGCGCTGAAAGGCATTTTTTGGAGAAAGTCGGCGTCGGTTTGAAAGGACATTTCCCTTTTAAAACAAAAGGGTGATCGCAAAGGAGGCGCGGAGAGTTTAAACATTTTTTTTGATATCGGAGAGGTATGAGGAAGAGTGGGGGGCCGAGGACGCCCCCCTTTTTGTACCCATAGTACTCCAAATCTGGGACACTGCACCTCAACTGCTAAAAATTGTTCTCGGTGGGTGAGGAAAAAATGCAACCACACTCAGAGTTTTCCCAACCCCCGTTCGTATTTTTATGCAGCAATATGCCGTGGCCCGCTTTATCGAATGCCTTTGCGAAGTCTAGGTAGATCACGTCAACATCTTATTGGTTCAAGGCTCGAGAATGTTTTCAGGGGGCGGAAATTTGGTAAGGCTGAGGGGCGGGAAACGGAAGCCATGTTGATCTTGGTTCATTTTGTCTTTATCCTCAAGATAGGGGCTTTTTTTTTCACTTTTAAATTTCCAAAGGTTTTTATGATGTGGGGGAAGGGCAAAGTCAAAGGGTATTTCTTCAGCTCTCGTTTCCCCTTTGTAAATGGGTGTAATTCTAAAATTTTCAATTTTTTCTTTATGACCCCTCGTAAAGGGGAGTTTCTGTACAAAAATACAGGGGATGCAAAACTTGTGGCGAAATTTTTTGAGAAGCTTCGCTGGGAATTGACTGGGCCAGCTGCTGCGTTGGTGTTGATGTCCTTAATTGCTTTTGTATGCCCCAAGTAAAAAAAATGTCTTTTATGCTAAATGTAGGATCTGCGATTTCAAAGAAATTTTTGGGGAAATTTATTTTTTTATTTGCGGGGGGTGTGAGGGCCCTTTGTGTTTGGGGGTTTGGTAAATTTGTGTTAAAACGCGAGGCGGTGTTTTCCGGTTGTTACGTGTCGGTCTTTGTTCATGACACACACACATACACAACATACACATCAACACACACACCTGTACGGAACTCCGTAGTGAGGGGGAAACACGCTCGGTTTTTCAAACCCGGAAGTCAGGTTCGACCCCGGGCGGAGTGGAAAAATGGGGTGTTTCCTTAAAAACCCCAGCCCCTGCGACCCACCCGTGAAAGGGTAAGGGGGTTGGGGCCCGGGGTTGTGATTGCTCTCCGGGGGGCTGGTTCGGCCCAAAATAAGCACTAGGGAGAATGATAAAAATTTTTATAGGAGACGGGGGCCCTACGAGCTTGCCAGACCCTGAAAAAAACTAGTGAATACACACACACACGCTCAACCACAAAAAAAAAGACAGACCACACAAAGGTGCATCTACTAAGACCAGATGTATCATTACTTTATTTAGTATTACTTATCCCACTAAACACATTATTCGTTGGGTTTTACCATCAAACGCCCGTCAATGCCCCGGGTCGCCCGAGTAACGGCGCCAGGCAGCAACATTAAAGTTTACACCCCCACCAAATACTTGTTGTGTTGACCTCGTGATGAAAAACACAAAACACAACACACACACACAACCACCACCACCACCACCACCACCACCAAACCCCCCACCAACCCACCAACGCACCACCCACCCCACCCACCACCCCAAAACCACACACACACACACACACACACACACACACACACACACACAAACACACAACACACACACACACACACCCCCACACACACCCAAAAAAACCCAAAAAACAAAAACACCAACCAAAACAAAACACACCCCCCCCAACCCCCCCACCCCCCCCACCCCACACAACAAACAAACAACAAAAAAAACCCCCCCAAAAACACAAAAAAACCCCAAAAAAAACACCCACAACCCCAACACCCAACCCACCCCCCCCACCAAACCACACCCCACCCCCCACACCCCACTTTCTCCCTAGAATAGCCCCCCCAAAAAATATTTTTGGAAGCCCCCTTCAACCGCAGGGGGGCCCTCAGTTCATCGGGGTCGGGGGGGTGGCCCGCCGGGGAGGTGCTGCTTCCCTGGCGCCCCCCCTTTCCCTGCGTCACAGGGGAAAAAGCAAAAAAAATTTGTTCCTAATACCCCCCTTACGGTTTTAATCTTTTTCCGGACAAGTAAAAAAACCCAAAAGCCAAAAGTAAAAACTTTGCCTCAAAGCTTTTGGTTTTATTTTTCGTTTTTTGCGGAATTTGGACAGTGGCCCATTTTTTCACCAATAAATGGGGAATAAGCAGTAAAGCAAGTAATTTTAGATCGCTAACACAAAATGCATAAAACATTATGGGGGTTTACAGTGTATTACAGTTTTTTAAAAAAAAAAAATAAATATAATTCATTTACTCTGGTCACAAATTACAATGGTTTTAGCATGACATCTAATTTGGTTTGTTATGTTTGTTGCGAAAAACTGTTGAAAACCTGGGGAAAAAAATCCAGAGATTTTCTTACAAAGGATAAACTTCACTATGGGAGTAAGAAGGAGCTCCCAGGACGCAAAGTTGACATCTCAGAACCTCCACCTGCAGTCCCCAGACAAGCGTACGCCGACCCGCACTAGTCGTAAGAAAATTCCTGATCGGGGTACCCCTCTCCGCCGTGGTCCCAGTTCCCCCAACAGACAGGCCCTTTCCCGATTCCCCATCTCCAGATTTTTTCCCGAAATAAGGAAACCTAAGCTCAAGACCTCGCCAAAGAACAGTGGGGCTATCATCCCCTTCTGGCAGATGGCTGGGTCAAGACCATGACCAAGTCAAAGCAGGCAGCATTCATAATTTACAAAAGCACAGGAAACTAGAAAAGGGAAAAAAGGTAGAAAAAGGTGACCCGGAGGGAAAAAGGAGTGCCCTTTTTCGGAAAAAGATAGCTGTTGACATAGGGGTCAGGTGCCATCCAGGAAAAGAAGAAAACGACTGATCAAGGAGAAGAAGGACAAGGGCATCAGGTTCTACCCGGATCAGAAGACGGAGAAAGGCCCACATGTCGGTCATGACAAGATATTGAGCACGGGCCCAGCGCAAGCAGAGAGGGCTCCAAAAACTGCAGCAGAGAGAGGAAAAAGTATGAATTTGCACAAAATTTCTACAATTTTCAGCTGCCCCACACGAAAGGGTCGGTGATGTGTCTACCGGGGGACCCAACCGACATGAAGGGAATGCAGAGGCATGGATCCAACAAATCGTCCTGGATGTTCACATCACCAGACACGGGCTTACATTTTCCCCGGAGGGTCAGGAGGGTGTTGACATTTCAGTACCGCGATCGTTGGGGTTTTTCTGACAACAAGTGACAGCCCAGTTTTGCACATTGAAGGTGGGGAGCGAATGGACAGTTTTTCATTCAAATCAACAAAGAGACGGAACAGGTGCTGCAAGTACCCCATCAGCAGGGGGTACACACGCCCCCCCCCCCCCCCCCCCCACAAACAAATTCCAAACCCCCCCCCCCTTCTCCCCTTTCTTTCCCCCCCCCCCCCCCTGAAGCAACGGGAGTCCAGTATGAAGCTCAACGGAGGCTGGCCCAAGGTTTGGGTTTCTGGAGGCTGGGGGCACTAGGACCCTGTTTGTTTAAACAACGGCCCAAACAGGGAGTACTGGGGGGTCCAAGTTTGGGAAACCACAGGAAAAGGCTCCCGGCCGAGAACCAATTCTGAAGTTGGGGGCTTAGGGGAAATCTGTTTGGCAAGGCAAAAAACCCCGAGAATCCCGGTCAAGTTCGGGACGGTTTTACAGATCTTCCACGACAACCTAAACCCTGTCCTTAGAAAAAAGGGTTGAATAAAAAAGAAGAAAGATCAAGGATTACAGAACCTAGGCAAACCTCCGACGACAAAGTGAGGAGGTAGCAAATATCGTCCTTGGAGAAGCCCCCCCGGGGGGGAAATCCATGGGGGTCGTCCTGGAGCCTTCATCAGCAGGTGGATGGCCCGAAACCTATTCTATGAAAAGTTAGGTTTTTGACAGCTGGGGTACGATGAAGAAATGTTGTGAAACTGGAACGCCCCAAACCCTTCCCAGGACTGTTCTATCACCCAGGGATGTCATTACACTTGCTGCAGATGCTCCTGCAAATGTCTGCAGTTCATGAAGGCTGATGAAGTTTAAGAGAACAGATCCCCGAGATTGCCAGGGAATGCACAAAACTTGAAAAAAAACAAGTGGTCCTGACACGGAGGTTTTTGGGCCCTTCGTCTCTCGGTTTGCAGACTCGTGACAAAAAGGGAAACAGGACATTGTGCCAAGCTGCACGCCCCGGAAGCCAGATAGCTTTAGACGGGGAAACCTAGTTCCCTAGGTTACAGCCAAAAAACGATCGGTGATCTAGTTGGTCCAGAGATCATTTTTTGCTTGAACCCTTGGCATTGGTATGACTGGTTCTTCAACCTGTGGCGACATGGCCAAGGGGGATACTACAGCAAGGCCTGGAATAGTCAGCAAAGTAAAAGTAGTGAATACATTGTGAGCGGGGAGTCAAATGATGATGATTTCGCAAACATCATTTCCACAGAATTTTCCCAAAAACATACCTTCTTCAAACTGTGGGGAAAACAAGTGAGCCGATTTGATAGCTTCAAAAAGCAAACTCTGAAAAAATGACTGTGAAGTGTCCTTCGACATAGACAATAAGTTTTCTGCCCCTTGAAAATAGTTTTTTTGAGTCTAGGGCACACATTTTTTTATGTCAAGATTGTAATATTTATGAAATTTATATGAAATTTCAGAAATTTGCTTTTTTTTTTTGGATATGTGGGCTTTTTTCTTGAAGTTTACTTGGATTTTTTTTCAGAAATAATATTAAAAATGCTTCAATTTGTACCCCAATTTGTTGTTCATCCCCAAATTTTAAAAAAAGTCTCAGGTGAAAAAAATTGGGGGAAGGAAAATTAGGCGTTTTCTACTGTCGCGGGGTTAAATCTTTAGGTCCAATGAAGCAAAGGTTCCCGACTTTAGCTCAAAATGGTTTTTTTTCGCTTTTCCAGGCAAAAAAAAGGGAAACCTTGAGGGGGTAAAAAATAGGAAAATATTTTTTTTGAAAATGTCTAACTGCAGGGAGCTTGGGGAAATAGAAGCGATGGACGCGCGCCCGCCTCACCCTGGCCCTCAGTCTAACCACAGCCCGGGCAGCGGTCTCGGCAGGAGGCGGCAGCAGCATCACTTCCTCGCGGCGCCTCCTCCTCTTCCTCCAGCTGCACGTTGGCGGGTTCACGCCCAGCCCGAAGCTGCTGCAGGCACTGTGGCTCCACTGCAACCCCCCCAACCTCCTGCTCTCAAAATGGGGTTTGACCCTCGGCGCCGAGGGGCTGCGGGCGAGGGCCCCGAGCAGCGGGAGAAGCTTGTGCTATCGGATCCTCTCGACCGAGGCAATCAAGATCCCGACGCCCTGGGGGGTTTAAACTGTACTGCCCTTTCCCCCGGCGGCGTGCAGCTCCGGGGCCTTGGCGGCGCGAGTCCTTTTGGGAGCTGGGAGGGCTTTTTTCCGGATAGGTTTCCCTCCCTTTGAAGGAACCCCTTTTTCGGAAAAGTGGATGAATGATTTTCCTTTTCTGTTCGTAAAAAACAAAACTTCGTCCCCAAAGGCAAGGTTACAATCAAGGCTTGGGCAGTCTGTTGTGCTGCTGAACTTTACTACACCCCACGGGGGAGCCCCGGAAACCCAGTGTACGCGGGAAGGTGAAAGGGCTTTATGGGGCGCGGGGAAAGGTGTATAGGGAAGGAAAAAAACTTTACATTAATATGTTTTTTGTAACTTTGGGCGTGGAAAAATTTTTACTACTGCGTATTTTGGGCATTTGTGACATGGAGTTTTCTGTTAGCGCCGCAAACCCCTTCCCGATGTCCCCCCCCTGCTGCGTCCCTTCACCTCGGGCGTGTGGGGGGACCGTTGTCACCTCCGGGGTGGGAAGGCTCCTGCCTGGTGCTGGTAAGTACCCAAAAGTTAGTTTTAGGGAGCTAATTTTTGAGGCAGCATGTGGGTGATTTAAGAATCCTGCTTCTTCCTCAGGGAAAAAAGGGGGGCCCGAGGCTTGGCGAGGCTGCGGGAACCAGGTGTGCTGCGCTGCACGCGGCCTGGTGGGGCCAGAGTGTGCCCGCCCCGCCCCGAGCCCCCCTTTGGGAGCGCGTGTTCCTGGCCGCATGGTCCCCTGCTGCCGGTCATCACCACGCCACACCCGGCAACCTGTGGGCATCATGTCCAGTCCCGGACCTGCGGCGCCTCCCCACGCTGCGAGACCCCGCCGACAGGACTTCAGGTATGGGTGCAAAGATAATATTTGAATAAAATCACTACAATTAAATGCTCTTGAAAGGGGGTTCCCTTTCCGACCAGGGCCAAGGATTCCCAAAAGGGGACCCCCGGAAACCCGCCCTTTTTTGGGGGGGGGGGGGGTGAAAAACCCACTTTTTTGAAAAATTTGGCCCTTTTTCCCCCCCCGGGGCCGGGCGTGCCCGGGGGGGGTTTTTTCCTGGGGCCTTTTTTGGGGGCGGGGGCGAGGTCTTTTGGAAAAGGCTGGGAGGGGGCCCTTGTTTAAACCGGTGGGCCCCCCTTTCCCTTCGGGTCCCCTTTTCATTTTGGCCCGGGGAATTTTCCCCTTTTCCGGGTTGGTAAAAAAAAACCTTTTTTTAAGGGAAGGCAAAATTTTTGTTTGGGCTTTTTGGTTTTTGCGTAAATTTAAGAAACCCTCCTGGACCCGGGAAAAACCCGGGGGAGGGTGGGTCTTGGGGGCCTGGGAAAAGGTTTTTGGGGTTTTAAAATTTTTGCGGCCTTGGCCCCCAATGGAAAGTTTGCCGCGAGGCCCCGGGGCAGGCGTTTTTTGGGTTGGGCCCCTTTCCCATGGCCCAAAAACCTTTCCCCCTCCCCAAACCTTGGGCTCGGGGCCGGCCCGGTTTACCCTTGGCGGGCGCCTCCCCGGTGCGGAATCCCAAAATGATTTTTCAGGAAATTGTGAAGGAATATTTTTTTTAAAACCATTCTAAAAAAATCCCCCTTTTGGGGTTTTTTTGGGGCCCCCCGGTCCTGCAGTGCCCCCGGGGCCTGGGAGATTTTTGGCCCCCCTGGGGTCCTGGCAGGGCTTTCCCCTTTGGGGGTTTCCCGGCTGCCGGTTAATTTGGGAACCCCAACCCGGGGGATAAAGAATCCCCACCCCCCTTTAACCCAAAAGGGCCCAAACCCTTTTCCCGGGGAAGGGCTTGGGGAGGGTTTGGGAAAGGGGGGTTTTGGAAAAAACCACTACTTTTTGGCCGAAATTTTGGCCCCCTGAAAATTTTACCTTTTAAAAAAGAACTTTTTGGCTAGGTTAATACAGGCTAAAACCCTTTTTCCTTTTGGTGCATTAAAGGACACACCCCCGGGGAAAGCCCCCCAAAGTTTGCCCGAACGGTTTCCGGGGTCCGGGGGGGGCGCCTGTTCCCCGGGGGGCCAAATTTGGGAGGCGGCCGCCTTCCCCTTTCAAAGGGCCTTCGTTTGCCTTTTGCCCCATTTTTTTATTGAAGGGGAAAAAAAAAATTTTTAAAGGGGGTTGGGGGGCGCCTGCTTTTTCCCCATTTTTTGGGGAAAAGGGGGGAGGGGCCCCCAAAAAATTTTTTAAACCCCCTCCGGGAATTTTTTTTTACAAAAAAAAAAAAATTAAACCCCCTTTGGCCTAAAACCCCAGTTTTTGGGGGAAATTAAAAACCTTAAAAAAAAAATTTACAACACCATTTGTTTAACAAAATTAAAAACACCTTTTTCCAATTTGGCCCAAAAGTTTTTTTAAAATTACACAGGTAAAAAAAGGTTTAAGAAAAAAAAAAAAAGGGGGGGTTTTTAAAAAAAAAAAAAAAAAAAGGTAAAAAAAAAAAAAAAAAAAATACCCCTTACGTAAAAATTCAAATTCTCATATGAAATCCCCCAAAATGTTTCCCTTTTTCAATTGTACCAGGAGAAAAACCCGCAATTGAATGACCGATTTTTTTACCAGGGGGATGACGAAATTTGAATGACCGATTTTTTTACCAGGAGATGACGCAATTGAATGACCGATTTTTTAAACCGGGAGAGGACGAAATTTTTTTGAATAAAGATTGTTTACCGGAGAGGACGCAATTGAATAAACCGATTGTTTACCAGGATGCGCAATTGAATGACCGATTTTTTTCCCAGGAGATGACGCAATTAATGACCATTTTTTAAACCCAGGAGATGACGCAATTAAATGACCGTTTGTTTACCGGGAGATTACGAAATTGAATGACCGATTTTTTCCCCGGAGAAGACGCAATTGAATGCCCCGATTTTTTTACAGAAGGGCGGGGAAGAAATTTGAGGGACCGAAAAGGGGAAGGGTAGGGGGCAGGAAAGTAAACCCCGGCGGGGCCTCAGGAGAGGCCCCGCCCCTCCCCTTCACCCTCCCAAACCACCCCAGGGCCCCTTTCTACGTCCTGGGCATCGTGTGGGTGGCGGGCCGGAGCGTCCTCCCGGGATGGGATTTTTAAACCACCCCGGCCCCAAAACGTCTCGCGGAAAGGTTACTTTTGGGATCGTGAATACAGTAAACCTTCTCAAAAATCGAACCCGAAATAATTCAAACTTCGGAAAAATTAGCCGGATTCGGGCCCAATTCATATTTTTTTAAAAAACTTTCTAAAATTAAAAGCAAGTTTGGAATTCCCCCTTACCCTTAAAAGCCCAAACAGGATTGCGTAGTTTTCCCCAGGCTTTTATAAAGTATTTTGACAATCGCGGGGTTTGGCTCAAATAGAGTTTTAAAAATTAAAACACTTATATTTGAAAATACAATACTGGTCGTTGTATTGAAGTAATGAAAAATTTTAAAAGCAATGCCTATCAATTTTTAATGTCTTGTATTAAGTTTTCTAATTTGAGATTTTTAAGAAATATCTGGAAGTATCATGTCATTGTAAATTTGGTCTGAAATAGCGACTTCTAACCCATTGTAATTGAAAACTGCCCCCAAATTCTTTTGTCAGCTGCCCGAAAACTGCGGGGGAAGAATTTTTTTTAGCAAATCTATTTTTCTAAAATATTGCAAGATATTTGATTTTTTTTTCAATCACGTTTTTTTCAATAACAAAAAAAAACTAGGGAGATACGTGCAACATAAATAGAGAAGAAATTTAAACCCCTTTGACAAGGGCTACTTTGGGTTTTTATCAGGGTGTGTTTGGTGAAAATTTTCTGAAATTTTTGGGCGCCCACCAGAAATTTTTTTTCAGTTTGTAGTCTGTGAATGAAAGGTAAAGGGAAGAGAAACCAGGCAGCAAAGGAAGGAGAAAGGAAAGGGGGCCTAATTTTTTAACGCCCCCACTCCACCCCCCACCCCCCCCGAACCCCCCAAATTTACCCACAAACCCACCCCCAAAAACCCAAACCTCACTTAAAAAAATTTGCCAAAAATCCCCACTTACGAGCAAACTGTCTGTACGAATCACGAGTACGCACATAGCCAAAGGTAATTTGTACTCACCACTCGGCACACAACAGCGGCGTTCCCTCCCAGCGCTGACTTCCCGGGTTAAAGCAAAGAAAAGAAAAAGTTAGGCGAATAAAAAAAAAAGTTAGAAAAAAACCCAAAATCCCTCCAAAAAGAAAAACAAAAGGGAAATACATTTAAAACGTTATTAAAAGGGAAAAAAAAAAAATATTTTAGAAATAAATCAAAGGGTTCCCTGAAAAATAACATAAAAAAACACTTCCCCCCTTTTGAGACCCAGAACAAAATTTTCATTAAATTTTGGTTTCCCATTAAAAGATTTTAATAAAAAATATTTTAATAGATATGACTTTTTTAGTATCCTTGCCCACTGGCTTTTTTGTATATTCATTTACTTTTTGGGAAATTTTTAAAATTGGCTCTACAACAGACTTTTTTTATAGAAAAGGGAAAAGCTCTGGGCGTGAAGGGGTTATTTGCATTGTTTTTCCCCAAAATTTTTGCTCTTAAATACGTGTCTTTTAATTCTGACTCATGATTTCTGCCCTGTGTGAAAAATCTCTGAAATACAAAACTTTTTAAAATAAAAAAAACCCCCTAAGTAATACATAAAAGTTTCTTTTGTATTTCAACGGGAAAAGGGTATGTTACTTTTTATTACTAGTTTTCCCTTTATATAAATCTTCAAATCCCACTAAAAACGAGGTGATCACGCCAAGGGGCCCGTGTGTATTTTAAAAAGTATGCTTTTTGTTATTACTACATTTCCTTTATATAATTCTTCAATCCCATTTAAAACCGGGTGATCACGCCATAAGTCCGGGGTGTATGTTAAAAGTATGTTTTATTGTTTTACTACTTTTCCTTTATAACAAATTTTTTTTAAACCACAAAAAAAAAAAAAAAAACCCAGTGATCTACCAAAGGTCCGGGTGCTTAAATCAGAGGGGGAACCTTTAATCTACCTTAATAAATTTGGCATTTTTTATTTAATTACCCCAAGAGATACAGTCACGTGATTTTTTTATAAAGACCTATCTATACTTATAGATACAAAAAAAAAGAACAGGGAGAAATAATAGAAACCTTTTCCCCCCTCTCTTTTTTTTTTTTCCCATACAATTCTTTCCCTTTCTTTTTTCCCCCTCTGCCCTTTTATCCTACTTTTTTACCCTTTTCCCCTTTCCCTTTCCCCTTTCCCTTTTTTCCCTCTGTTTTTTTTAAATTCCTTTTACCCTTTTCCCCTTTTCCCTTTTTCCCCTATCCCTTTTTTTTCCCCCCTGTCCTTTCCTACTCCTTTACCCTTTTCCCTTTCCCTTTCCCCTTTCCCCCTTTCTCCCACGCCCTTTTTCCGCCCCCTTTTTCCCTTTTCCCCTTTCCCCTTTTTCCCTTTCCCCTTTTTTCCCCTCCTCCTTTTCCCTTTGCTCCCATCCCCCCCAATCCCCATCCCCATCCCTTCCCTTTCCCCTCACACACAAAAAAGCAAACTCTGGGGGCCTTGTCTAGTCCGGGGGGGGCCGCTTTTCTATCTCCCCCAGTAGTGGGGGTCGCCTCCTCGTCCCTCTTTTGAGCCATAAATCTCTTAGGGAAAAAAATGAAAAATTTGGCCCGCCCTCTCTAGTAATCTCAGCTGCTGGGGGGAAATTTGTGTAGTACATGGCCACAGGGGGGGGAAAAAGAGGGCCACGTCGGGGGGAAAATGGGGAACGTGCCCCTGGGAAATGTAAATGGGTGTTTGTAGTACGGGCATGTAGGATTCTGGGTGATGGGGAAAACCCGGGGGACTTAAGGTGGTACTGGGGAGGTTTGGGTGGTTGGGAAAAAAGATGGGTACTTTTTTAGGTTGGGCGCTTTGGGGGACGGGGGGGGGGCTGGGGAAGGGAGGAGGGGGGGTTGGGGGGTAGTGGGGGTGATAAGGGTGTTAACCGAGGATTTTTGAGAAGGATTGGGAGTGTGTAAGAAATTCAACAAGGAGAAAAATATATAAACCCAAGGAGAAAAGATGAGGTTATATGTTTGCTTTAGGTGCCCGATGGAGGGGTAGTTTAAGGGAAAAGGAAAGGGGGAGGAGGGGAGGAGGAGGGGAAGGGGGAAAAGGAGGGGAGGAGGAGGAGGAGGGAAAGGGGGAGGAAAAAAAGGGGGAAAGGGGGAGGAGGAGGGGGGGCTGAAAGGTTGGGGGCCTCCAGGGGGTGGGGCGGTCCCCCGTTGCTGCACTAAAATTTATGGTTGTTCCGTTAGTCCCCGACAACATCTCAAAAAAGAATTTTTGCCACTGACGCCAGAAAGAAAAAAAATATGCCCTACAATATAATAGTGTGTGCGTCTCTCACTCCCTCATTCTTTTCTATTAAATTTATTTAAAGCAACCGCTGGTTTAAAGGGCGGGGAGATAAGGTAGATGGGTGTAATGAAAAGAAAAACGCAAAGGATGAAGGAGAATGGGATACAAAGGAAAACAAAGGAAACAAGACAGATATACCCCCAATGGGCCCAAAGGGGGGCTGCCTGTGTGCTTTCTTTCTAAAACTATGTTTTAAAATTTTAGATAAAAAAAAACAAAAAATAAATTTTTTAGGTTTGGGGCATCTCGCGATTTAGAAGCTGAAAGTTAGTCTTTCTGAATAGTTTTTTTTTGGGGGGAGCCCTCAGCCAAGCCAAGCCCCCCAAAGCCCAAATACCCCACCCAGCCCAAAACCCCCTAAATCCAAATCCCTCAGCCAAACCAAGCCCCCCAAACCCAAATCCCTCACCTAGCCAAACCCCCAAAACCCAAATCCCTTAGCCCAAAACCAAGCCCCCCCAAAACCCCCAAATCCCTCACCCCAAACCAAGCCCCAAATCCCCAAATCCCTCACCTAGCCAAAACCCCCAAAAACCCAAGTCCCTCACCTACCCAAAGGCCCCCCCAAAACCCAAGGCCCCTTTACCTAGCCCCCCCCAAAACCCAAAACCCCAAATCCCCCAGCCCAAATCAAGTCCCAAAAACCCCAAATCCCCCAGTCAAGCCAAACCCCAAAACCCAATTTCCCCCAAAACCCGGGAAACCCTTTATTGGACTTCCCCCCGGGGGCTCCCTTTAGGGCCCCCGCCCAATGCCCTCCCAAGGGCACGCTCCCCCCCCTCCCCAGGCCAAACAGGGGCGGCGGCCCCTTTTATTACCTGGAAGTGATGGTGCACAGAGGGAAAAAAATTGACGTTTTAGGCTTTTCTCGGGGGGGGGGTGAGGGAGGGAGGGAAAAAGGGGGGAGAGGGGAAAAGGAAAAAGGGGAGAGAGAAAAGAGGAAGGGGAGAGAGAAGAGAGAGAAAGAAAAGAGGGGAAGAGGGGAGAAAAGAGAGAGAGAGAGAGAGGGGAGAAAAGAGAGGAGAGAAGAGAGAAAACGGGGGAGAGGGAGAGAGAGGGGAAGAGAAGAAAGACAGAGAAGGGGAGAGAGAGAGGGGAAAAGAGAGAGAAAAGAGAGGGGAGGGGGAGAGAGAGAGAGAGGGGAGAGAAAAGAGAGGAGGGGGGAGAGAGGAGAGAGAGGGGGAGAGAGGGGAGAGGGGAAAAGAGAGAGAGAGAAAAGAGAGGAGAGAGGGGGAGAGAAAAGAGAGGAGAGAGAGAGGAGGAGAGAGGGGGGAGAGGAGAAGAGAGAGAGGGGAAGGGGAGAGAGGGGAGAAGCAAAAAGCCAAGAAAACTATCTCTATTCAATGTATCAATATAATTGATCTCTAAAAAAAAAAAAATATATTTTTCTATGTTTAAAAACAAAAAATATAAAAACAAAAAGCCAAATTTTAGTTTGTAGTAAATTTAGGGACGTTTTTGGTTTTTGTTCATAGAAACTCATAGAAATCGAAACGTTTTTAAAAACAATAATAATGGGCAAAAAGGAATGAAATTTTATAATACATAGGGAAAAATTTCCAGACCCCTTTTTTGGTGATTTCCCAAATTTTATCAAAAAAAGAAAATTTTTTTTCCTTAAAATTTCGTCCCCCGATTTTAATTTTGGGGGGGGAAATAAAAAGGGTTAAAGGGTTTTCTGGGGGCATTTAATACTTCCATTACTGTTAATTTTCCCTTGTTCTTGTCTAATGTAGCAAGACGTGATTTGCCTTCCCCTGGGTTGACACTCTTTTCTTCATTTTTTTTTTCAACATGAAAGAAACACTATTCTTTATTCCCCCAACAAAAAATTTAAGTAAAATGTTCATATAATACATAGACATAATGTTAAAAAAAAAACCCCAATGATACACTCCTTAGTTATTAGTACCTGATTTTTAAAAGTACAAGAACAAAAAACTAATGAATAAAATAGAATGATGTTTATTAAAAATAAATTTTAGGAAGAGGGGAAAAAGGGGAGGAGGAAGAGGAGGGGGAGGAAAAGGGGGCAGACGGGTTGATGGGGGGAAAAAAAAGAAATAGTACGCTACTTATGGGACACTAACTGAAAATAATAGAAAATGGAATTAAGTGGGTATAAAAAAATACCCAGGAAGAAGAGAAGAGGAAAAAGAGGAAAAAAGGGAAAAAGAGAAAGGGGGCAGGGAGGGAGGGGGAAGGAAAAGGGGGAAAAAAAAACGGAGAGGAGCAAGGAGGAAAAAGGGGGAAAAAAAGGGGGGAAGAGGGGAAAAGGGGAAAAAAAGGGGAAAGAAGGGAAAAATAAAAAAAAAAAAAGGGAAAAAGGGGGAAAAAGGGGAAAAGGAGGGCGCAACACAAAACCGAGGGGGTTTAGGGGGGGGAAAAAAGGGGAACCGGGAAAAGACGGAAGAGGGGGCCCCCGGGGGAAAGGGGAGGAGGAGGAGGGGGGAGGGAAAAGGGGGAGGGGGAAGAAGGAGGGGGAGAAAAGGAAAGGGGGAAAGGAAAAGAAAAGGGCCTTAAAAAAAAAGAACGAAAAAAAGGCAAAAAATGGGGGAGGGGGAAAAAAAAAAAAGAGGGAAAAAAAGAAAAAAAAAAAAAAGAGGAAAAAGGGAAAATTCCCCTTTCCATAAAAATTTTTTTTTGAAAAAAACCCGGGGAAAAACGGGTTTGGGAAATGGGAAAAACCGAAAAACGGGTTTTAAAAAAAAAAAAAAAACGAAAGGGGGGAGGAGGGGGAAGGAGGGGGAAAAAAAAGGAAAAAAAGGGGAAAAAAAAGGGGGAAAAAAAGGAGAGGGGGGGAAAGGGAAAAGGGAGGGAAAAAAAAAAAAAAGGAAAAAAAAAAAAGGGGGAAGGGGGGAAACCAAGGGAACAAAAAAAAAAAGGGAAAGGGGGGGGGGAAAAAGAAAAAAACGGCAAATTAATTAAAATTTTTAATTTTTTAAAACAAAAAACAGGGGGGGGAAAAAGAAAAAAATTTTAAAAAAAAAAAAAAAAAAAACAAAAAAAAAAAATTTTTTATATGGTTTTTTAAAAAAACCAGAAAACAAAGGTGGGGAAAAAATAGAAAAAACCCAAAGGAAAAAAAGGGAAAATTTTTAAAAAAAAAAAAAAAAAAAAAAAAAAAAAAAAATTGACAACAGGGGCAGGGAAAAAAAAAAAAGGGATGGAACTTTACGGGGGAAAAAAAAAAGAAAAAAAGAAAAAATTCAACGGGGCCCCGGGGGCATAAATTCTTTGGTCCAAAAAAAAAAAAATTGGGTTTAAAAACAAAAAAAAACCAAAAAACCCAAAAAAAAAAAACAAAACCAAAAAACCCCCCCCACACCGCAAAAACAGCCAAAAACGAAAAATAAAAAATATAAAAAACAAAAAAAAAGGTAAAAAAAACTTTAAAAAAAACCTAAAAAAATTTAAAATAAAAATTAAAACCTTTTTTTTAATGGCCCCTTTTTTTTATTTTTTATTATTAACTAGCCGCAAAGCCGCCCTCCGGGCGGACTTTTTAGCTAACTCCTGCGGAGGGCTATTGGTGGGCCCTTGGCCCGCCCACCACCTGTGTTTGGTGGGCCTTTGGCCCACCAAACACAGACTCTCCAGATAGCCCCTTCTAACTTTCCTGAAATCATGGATGTAGAAATGTATGTATTAACGCCAACCCATTCACATCAACA
>JACEEZ010009602.1:0-39836 GCA_016584305.1 Chionoecetes opilio | reverse complement strand
CTGTGATGTAGTGCCTGATGAACCAAAACTGATCAGAAGAGATTAACACGCTAGTCAGTTTGGAACTAATATTGGGCCTGATACACAGGGGACCAACGGGACACTGCGCCACTTCATTTAAGCATTTTCATTCGCATATGGGTGCAATATAAAAGTGCGAATTTTGCATCAGTTTGCTGGATAATCAGTTGCCGCGCCTCGAAAAGGGAAGTTTACACGTATGACGCACCATTTTATAACAAAATAATCGTAGAACTATTAACACTTACAATTGTAGTTAGTATTTTCGTCTGCGTAGCCCTTACTCTGATGACCCTTGAAGGCGACGTGGTACAATGTCAGGACAAGATTTTGAGGAACTTCAGGCTTAAATTATTCCCAACACTTTCGGAGCTCAATTCTCAAGCTTGGGGGTGTAGAGGTGTCACGTGAGCGGAGGTTGCCTTTAATGATGGCCCAAAGATCTTTCTACATGGGTGATATATCGGAGAATTACCTGGCCAGTCCATCTACTCTCCCAGTTCTTGCATTCATCAAGCCACTGTTATAACATCTAGAGCTGTGTGGCAGAGTGCTCCATCTGTGGAAAATCTGTGCCTGTGTCGTTTTAAGCAGGCCTCCAGGGGTCATTTAAAAGACAAAATACACCACTTGTTAACAGTTGTGTTCTTTGGGAAAATACACTAAGTTCCCAAATACCATGAAAAGTAAAGCAAACCCCACACCATAAAAGCGCGGAGGGTGTTTTGTGGTCTTTCGTGTATGGCGAGCGCTCGGTGGGGTATGAGCCGGAGCGACGGTACACTTTTGCTGGTCCTCCTACACTCACCACAAAATGTGCCTTTCGTCACTCCACAGCACAGCCCGCACTTGTCGAGAGGCCAATCTCGTATTTCTTTGCAAAGTGAAGGCTTTTTCCTTCTGCGGTCACTTTATCAGTGGTTATTCCGCGCCCGGCAAAACTGTAGCCAAGGTCACGTTTCAAAGTTTCATGTACAGTACGAAGCGACAGTCACCAAGAAGAGTAGATTTTCCTCTTCAGTTCTCTGGCTTTGTAAGCTCAAGGATTGGCATCAAAGCTGCGCCTTAACACGCCTCTCTAGTCTGTTACACGTTTTTTTGTTTCCCAGGGTTGTTTTTTGGGAGCGGGAGATTCACCTCTCCGCAGCCTTAAATCGGCGGATCAAATTTGCACTGTTCAAGCTTTAATTCCTTTAAGCTTGCAAAATTTCCTATATTATGACAGCATGTAAAAGATCAATGATTGCTTGAATCTTGTGCCATCCGTATGTTTTCCACCCATTATGTAATCCATCCAAAAAACAGGCAAACACGGGATGTAGGTGAACGCTGCAGCTATAAGTTTAAAAGCACGCAAAAACTGGTCAACTGCCTATGGAGGGAGGAGAGGGAGGGGAAACCCTCTCCACCACACCGGTGGAGTGCTGCAAGATGATTTACGTCGCTGTCAGAATACGATTCCATGCCTTCTGCATTTTTTTCTAGCTTGGGAAGCAACTTTAAATCTGCCGCGGTAAATCTCGATGAAACGGATTCTGGCAGTAAAGATAATCCGCGCAAGCTTGTAGTTAGGAATGCTCAAATTCCCAAATGGAAATAGTAAAAAATCGTCTTAGAATTATATTTACATCAGGAAAATGGCCTGGCCAAAGTTTTGAGAAAAAGATTTTTGTATACGGGTACCCTAAATAATCAGTTAAGCGATGCACTTAACTGAAAATACTGGAAAATATGCAAAAAGAAGAAATTTCGATGATGAATGAAGAAGAAGAATAACAAGTAAGAAAAACAAGGAAAAGACAAGAAAAAAGAAAATAGACTTATGGATAAAAAAAAATGTATACCTATCGGCACCTGCACGAGAGTTGAGAAGAATCGAAAAAAAAGAGGGAAGAGGCCAAATTGATCTCCAAAAATGCAATACCAAAAAAGAAGCAAAAACGGAACGTAGTACGATTCTTGTTAGCGGCAAAAATTAATGAAGACTGATGATGATCCTGTGTCCATTGAGAGTCATATTTAAGAGAACAGCGACACACCGAACATACACACATTATACCTTCCTGATGGTCTAGTTGATAGCGTGCTGCTGCCATCTGTGTAGCCGCGTCAAATCCTCACTGTCACAGAGATTTTCACTGAAAAAAATTCGGGACTTACTGTCCTACTTGGGAAGGGGATGGGGTGGTGTGGTGGTGAGTCCCAGCATAACCAGAGATCGGTAAAACGAGCTCAAAGCTCGCACCGGGAGGGTGAAACTGGCGATTCGCGAAACCAGATCGCGTGGACAAGACCATAGTAGAATAACAAAACACACACACACACAAACACACACCCACACTACACACACAAGGCCCTTGAACAAGGGCGTATGGGTGTGTGTCAGAGCGGTGGCACCGCAAACGACAAATCCACCTCGCAGAACGCAACCCGCAAACCCAATGCCTTACGTTCCGACAACCACAAATCCGCAAATTTCTTGAAGTTCAACTTCCGACAACCTAAGTCACGTAACACCGCAAACCAATTAGGTGATATTTTCGTTGTTATATTGGCAAAAATAGAGAGAAAGCACTTTGGGTCAGTAAATTTATAAATGATTTACTAAATCAGTTGGCAATTATATATATATATATCATAATCTATATATATATATAGACTTATATATATATATATATATATATATTATATATTATATATATCTAATATATATATATATATATTATATAGAACTTCAAAACTTCGAAAAACCAAAACGGACCTGAGAATTGCCTGAATATATGTCTCCTCTATATTTTTTATAATTTTTTTTTATATATCAATTATATATATTATATATATATAATGTATATATATATATAATATATATATTACTATTATATATATATATATAGATATATATACATTAGTATTTTTTTATTACATCCCCGCTCGCAGCCCCCACATATGTTATAGCTCAATTTTCAACCTTCCTCATTACCAGACCTTACCTTAACCACTCACTCAATATATCACTTCAGTGCAACACTTAGGGTCAATAATAAGGAAAGTACTCTAAGTTACACTCCAAATTATATTCGTGATAAGATATCAGACCCTTACCCCACTCTTCATCATCTACTCTGGTGGACTAGTTCATCTGAGCAGGTCCACTGTTCCCCTTCATGAAGACCAATCTCTCAAAATGATAGGAGGTCAGACTCGCTCTCTTGGCCTTCATGATGTCCACCCGCCTTGGAGAACAGTCTCTCTACAGCTGCCAGAGCTGGGTATGGCCGTGTGTACATAACAAACACATCACCCAGGCGCCATGGAAAAAAGCGGGGAAAAACATGGCCTGCTCCAGCAGCTTGTTCCTCTGCTTCTAGAAATACCAATCTCAAGCTCTTTCCCCATCTTGCTTGGAGAGGCGGGTAGAGTGCCGTACCCTCTGTAGGTGGGTCCTGGGAATCATCAAAGCATTGAAATAATAGATACATTGTAATATATATATAAATATATATCATAGAATATATTATATATATATATATATATAATATATATATATATATATATATATATATTATATATATATTATATATATATATATATATATATAGTAACAAGTTTTAGTAATTGCAGTCGAAACAAAATTATAGTTACTTTGAACAAAAAATTCTTAGATTTTGTATTAAATATGTTATTGTAATTAAATCATATATACAATAAACCCATCATGCTCGCGGGGGTTAGGGAACAGAGACACTCGCGAGTATCGTAAATCCGCGAGCATGACCCTTAGTCAAATTTATTTTCCATTTTTTTTTTTTTTTTTTTTTTTTTCATCACAAGGAACTGGCCAAGGGCACAACAAAAATGGGTAACACAAAGCCCGCTTCGTCGCCAGTCCCTATAAAGAAGACAGTAAGAGAATAAAATAAAAAACAGAGGGGTAGGCCAATTTAGTTCGGGAGGTGTCTTGTACTCTTCTTTTGAAAAGATTAAGTCATAGGAAAGTGGAAAAATAAAAAACAGGAAGAGAGTTCCAGAGTTTACCAGTGAAAGGGATGAAAGAGTAAAGATAGATTAACTCTTGCATTAGGAAGATGGACAGAATAGGGATGAGAATGAATAGAAAGTCTTGTGCAGCGAGGCCGCGGGAGTGGGGGAGGCATGCAGTTAGCAAGTTCAGAAGAGCAGTGAGCATGAAAGTAACGGTAGAAGAGAGCAAGAGGAAGCAACATGCGGCGGTGATTTAAAGATTGAAGACAGTCAGTCAGAGGAGAAGAGTTGATGAGACAAAAAAACTTTTGACTCAACCCTGTTTAGGAGAGCTGTATGAGTGGATCCTCCCCAAACATGTGAGACATACTCCATACATGGGCGGATAAGGCCCCTGTAGAGAGCAAGCAATTGGGAGGGAGTAAAAAAAAAAAAAAAAAAAAAAAAAGGGGGGGTTGAAAACCTCGAGTAATCAAATCCGCGAGCCTAAAACCCCGCGAGCATGAAGGGTTTATGTATTACAATAATGTATCAGCATGACGCTCGAGATTGCTAATATGATGACATGGAGTATTGAACTGTCACAACTGAACTGAAGATGCAGTAGATCTCGATAAATTTAATAAGTCTCACCTTGAAAAAAACACCCTCTTCGTCTTCATCTGGGCTATTGCCTTCTGAGGTATCCAAGACAGCCTGTTCCGTGACCTCGAACAACAGTTTTAATTTCACGGCATCTACCTTCACAGGGTTAAGAAGGCGGACCACAGGCAGCTTGAAGAAAGGGTGGATTGCTGTCAATCAATCATTGGGGGCATACGCCGGGGGGCGCGTTGCCTCGCCCACCCTACGACGACACACATCGATTCGCCTCTTCAAGTCGCTATTTAGTGTCCATGTCTCACAACCATAGAATAAGACAGAAGTGACTTGATGATCCGGATCTTTGTCCTCCTGCACAGGTACCGACAAAGCCAAATACTCGTGCTCAGCGAGTCTATAACACTGTGGGCTATGCCAATCCGCCGTAAGACTTCTTGATGTGACCCGCCGTAATTATGGACTGCGCTACCAAGGTATGTAAGACTTTCCAAGATCTCAATGTCCTCGCCGCACGCATGAACAGACTGTACTGTTTCATCTAGTAAGCCTCCAAACACCTGGACCTTGGTCCTGAGCCAGGAGACCACAAGTCCCAAAGGCTTTGCCTCCTCGTGCAGCGCCTCAAGAGCCATTACCAGGACCTCCAGCGACTCAGCAAAGATTATTGCATCATCGGCAAAAACAAGATCAGTCATCTTGGTGTTGCCGAGGGATACTCCACAATCACTTTGATCTACTACAAATTTAGCCAATACAAAAGTTGAAAAGTGATGGGGCAAGGGTAGGGAGTAGGCAGTCAGACACCTGCCGCCATGGTGAAATACTCCCGGGGAGGTACTTACGGGAGTTGAGGGAGTGCTGCAGATTTATCATTGAAATCTCCCGTGTCCTCTCTTTCCATATCCTTTAGTTTCTCAGATACACAAGAGAGTAGCTGCAGCCTGCACTCTAAAGACAATTCCTCTTACTACTCACATTACACTACATGCACTTACATCCCTACACTATCTTCCCTCAAAATTTCATTATGGCGACCATTCACCCAGCTTCGGAGTCCCTTACTGGGGAGTGGACCATAAATATCCCCAGGTCGGACCGACTCAAAGGTGACGATCTGAGGTGTCTTGATACTTTTTCTAGCCTTCTCTCCTTAAACTTCTGCAACATTCGCGGTCTTAGATCTAACTTTCTCTCTGTTGAACATTATCTCTCCTCTTCTAAACCTCATCTTCTTTTCCCCACCGAAACCCAGTTGTCTGTGAGCACTGACAGCAGACCTTTTTCTGTCTCCTCTTACTGTCTCTATTCTCATTTTCAATCCAAAGCTGGCTGCTGCGTATATGTGCGCAATGACATCACTTGCTCTCGTGCCCACGGCCTTGAATATTCCGAATTTTCTACCATCTGGCTTCGACTTTAATGTCACTCTCTTACTAAATTTATCTGTGCTGTATATCTCTCACCTAACTCCTCTGACTATGTAAAATTGTTCGACTATTTAACATCAAAAGTGGAGCACATCTCATCTCATTTTCTTTTAGCAGAAATTTCCATTCTTGGGGATTTCATTGTTTACCACCAGCTTTGGCTATCATCTTCTTTCACTGACCAACCTGGTGAACAAGCCCTACAACTTTTCTATCCTCCAAGACCTAGAGCAGCTGGTGCAGCACCCTACCCGTATTCCTGACCGCCTTGGAGACACGCCCCAACATTCTTGATCTTTTCCTAACTACTTCTTCTAACCCTTCTGCTTACTGTGAAACTATTCTCTCCGTTGGGTTCCTCCGATCACAATCTTATTTCTGTAACCTGTCCTATCGCTCCGGTGCCGCCTCGGGACCCACCTAAGCGGAGGTGCTTCTGGCACTTCAACTCAGCTGAGTTAGAAGACCTAAGGCAGTACTACTCTGATTTTCCATGGAATGATTACTGCTTCCATGTCAAAGACCCATCTCTTTGTGCAGAGCGCATAACTGAGGTCATAGTCTCTGGCATGGAGGCGTACATTCCACACACTTTCTCTAATCCTAAAGCCCGTCAACCTTGGTTTAACTCTGCTTGTTCTCATGCTGTCCGTGATAGAGAGGTGGCTCACAAACGGTACCGTAAGCATCCATCTCCTGAAACTCATGCCCTTTATATTTCTGCCCGTAATCATGCCAAATCTTTACTTCAACTTACCAAAAACTCTTTCATTCATAGAAAATGTCAAAATCTTTCTGAATCAAATTCCTCTCGTGACTTCTGGCATCTAGCAAATAAAATCTCTAATAATTTTTCTTCTGCATCTTTCCCTCCTATGCTTCACGCAGATGGCTCCACAGCTGTCTCATCTATTTCTAAAGCTGAACTCTTTGCTCAAACCTTTGCTAAAAATTCCACTATGGTTGATGAAGGGCTTGTTCCTCCTTCTCCTCCACCCTCTGACTATATTATGCCTTTCATTAAGATCCTTCGGAATGATGTTTTCTTTGCCCTTTCTGGCCTAGATCCTCGGAAGACTTACGGTCCTATTGTTTTAAAAAACTGTGCTTCTGTGCTTGCACCCTGCCTGGTCAAACATTTCCGTCTTTGTCTATCTACTTCCACCTTTCCTTCTTGCTGGAAGTTTGCTCACATCCAACCTGTTCCTAAGAAGGGTGACCGTTCTAGTCCTTCAAAAATACCGTCCTATAGCTTGACTTCCTGCCTTTCTAAAGTTTTGAATCTATACTTAATAAGAAGATTATAAGCATCTATCTGCTCACAATCTTCTATCTGATCGTCAGTACGGTTTCCGTAAAAGGCGATCTACTGGCGATCTACTAGCTTTCCTAACTGAATCTTGGTCATCCTCCTTTAGGGGTTTCGGTGAAACTTTTGTTGTTGCCCTTGACATATCAAAAGCTTTTGATAGAGTCTGGCACAAATCTTTAATTTCCAAACTACCCTCATTCGGTTTCTATCCTTCTCTCTGTACCTTCATCTTAAGTTTCCTTTCAAACCGTTGTATTGCAGCTACTGTAGACGGAAATTGTTCTTCTCCTAAATCTATTAATAGTGGTGATCCCCAGGGTTCTGTCCTATCACCCACTCTATTTCTATTATTCATTAATGATCTTCTAAGTCTAACTCAAAGCCCTATTCACTCCTACGCTGATGATTCTACCCTGCATTTTTTAACGTCGTTATTAGACGTTTCCAACTCAACAGGAACTAAGTGATTCACGGAGAGATGCCACCGAGCGCCTAACTTCTGATCTTTCTATAATTTCTGATTGGGGAAAAGCAAACTTGTCTTGCCAAATGCCTCAAAAACCCAATTTCTTCACCCATCTACTCGACAAAAACCTACCAGATAACTATCCCCTCTTCTTCAATGACACTCAACTGTCTCCTTCTACAATGAACATTCTAGGACTATCCTTTACTAAAAATCTGAACTGGAAATCTCACATCTCATCTCTTGCTAAAACAGCTTCTAAGAAGTTAGGTGGCCTGTGGCGTCTGCGTCCTTTTTTTCTTCCTCCAATTGCTTGCTCTCTACAGGGGCCTTATCCGCCCATGTATGTCTCACATGTTTGGGGAGGATCCACTCATACAGCTCTCCTAAACAGGGTTGAGTCAAAAGCTTTTCGTCTCATCAACTCCCCTCTTCTGACTGACTCTCTTCAATTTTAAATCACCGCCGCAATGTTGCTTCTCTTGCTCTTTCTACCGTATTTTCATGCTCACTGCTCTTCGAACTTGCTAACTGCATGCCTCCCCCCTCCCGCGGCCTCGCTGCACAAGACTTTCTACTCATTCTCATCCCTATTCTGTCCATCTTCCTAATGCAAGAGTTAATCAGTATTTTTACCCTTTCATCCCTTTCACTGGTATACTCTGGAACTCTGTTCCTGTTGCTATTTTTCCACTTTCCTATGACTTAAATCTTTTCAAAAGAAGAGTAACAAGACACCTCCTGAACTAAATTGGCTCACCCCTCTTTTTATTTTATTCTCTTACTGTCTTCTTTATAGGGACTGGCAACTAAGCGGGCTTTGTGTTACCCATTTTTGTTGTAACCTTGGGCAGTCCTTTGTGATGTAAAAAAAAAAAAAAAAAAAAAAAAAGGACGCACCCTTGCCTCAGTCCTGTATTAACAGGAAAAAAGCTGGATACACCTCCACCACACTTCACACGTTCACAGCACTCTCAGTCTCAGAGTACAGGATGCTGTGGCCATCAAAAATCCATTTGATCTAAGAGGGAGAGTCACTGGTGGGTAAGCAGCGTTCTCTGGACGGTGCGCGTAACCACGCAGGTATCATGTTCAAAATGGAGAGTTTGCGGGACATACGCAAATCCGCAAACATTACATTTCCGCAAATCCGCAAACGAATTCGGACTTCTGCAATTTGCGGAAGTTGCGGTTTACGGAAGTGTTTGCGGAAGTGCCCACCTCTGATAACCACACACTGACACACTCGCACAAGTTCTGGACATTTGTGATCATGTCGCTGTATTTCTCATGTACATCTGATTCGAGGTGTTGAAGCGTTGGATTTGTATATAGAGAATACTGAGCACACCTATTTACCATGACGGGAACGAGGAAGAAAACGAAGCAGACACAGATGTCACCGCCACGCACCCCCGTGGCTGACCCGAGTGACGCAGTTTTACCCGCCGGGGTCGCTACCCCTTTACCTCCGCCTGCCTCGCGTCGGGAACATTCCCCACCGCCTCCACGATGGATCTTTCTGATCTCATGCAGTGGATGGAAGCGCAACGACGTGAAGATGAGAGGCAAACGACGCGAGGAAGACAGACGGCGGCGTGAGGAGGAGTCGACTCTTTTACAGACGCTCATCACGACCCTGTTACCGCATGCAGCCTCATCCATGTCGTCTTCCACACCAGTGACGCCGCCCACACAAGGAACCACGGCCCCAACACAGAACAGCTGCGCTCCTACACCCGCTCCACCCATAGTCCATGGACCGGACGCCCCAAAATAACTTTTTGGTACCATCCGAGGTGGCAAGGCCTAGTGATGTTTTTTATATTCCCCCATGTCTATAGGATATATTTTGATGTGATAGCCCTTTCTAGGTAGCTTAGTGCTAGTAATTGCGACTTTTATAGCCGCACCCAACGGCACTCAACTACGGACATCCGCAACTGTGAAAGTGATATTACTATAGGTTAACCTTCTGAAAATGTTCAAAATCGAAGTTCATTCAATTACAGTTTTATTTGTTAATATACACACAATAACATAATAAGCTGGCATCAGGTTAAATGACATAAAAGTTAAAACACTAATACTAATGAACAGAAATGTGTCGCTACCATATGCAATGAAGTCTGAATGTGTACTTCTATGCGACTTCTTGTGAACATAACAAGGACTAATATTCTTGAAACTATTGTATTAATAATTTGTTGAGTCATATGGAACCTTTAGACATGCATAGAAGCCCCAGAAGCATATGTATCTGCTGTACCGTTTACTCATCTTCTGAATCCTCAGAATCCGGCTCAAAGTCGGATTCCTGCTGCTGCACTGCTTGGTTGGTGTAGGTCTGGAGCTTGCACATATCAGTGCATGTGAGGCCATTGACCAGGCATGCACAGTCAGGCAGCTTGCAAATCCGTGAACACTTGCAAGCCAGTAGCTCCAACACCACCTCTGGTGCTGGTGCCGAACGCATCCAGAGGATGTTCAGCTTCCCGTCTTCTTCAGTCCAGCCATGCTCACTGGGGCTTGGCACGTTGGCCTTGGGCTCTAAACAGCGTCTCCAGATAGCAGCCTGGAAGTTGGCTCTCTGTGCGTGTAGGAAAAGGCAGTCTCTACAAGGTGGCAGCTGCATGGTTATCAGAGGTGACTGCCACCTCCTCTCGGGTCATGATGTTGAAGCCGGTCCAGCTGCTCACTGACTGGTCTTTCTCTTGCAGCATGCGGCCCAGCATCCAAACAAGATTCTTCTGCCTGGCAAGCTGGGTCTCCACGTCAGCAACAACTTCAGCGGTCTTGCTCATGGGTGGGCCTGCCCGTTGCCCGGCGTTGTACGCTGGCAGCATCAGCGGAGGTGCATCAATGCTCCTCTTATTTGTTCTGGCCACAGTAGGCCTGGATTGGGCAGGGACCAGGTCTGTCGGCTTTTCCTGCACAGCAATGCCATTCACCCTGTGCGACGTACCTTCGCCACTCAGCGTCTCTTCTAGACGGTCGATGTTGTCCCAAGCCAAGGTTGTGAAGATACCGGGAAAGATGTTGCTTGGCAGTGCGGGATAACCTCCTGAGGCAGACAGCTTCTGCAAGCAAAGGGCGGTGTCGATCTCCTCCATCTGCGAGTACGCAACACAATGCCCAAGGTGTTTGAGGATGCTTATCAGCTCAACATTACCTGTCAAAGGCTTGACACTGAAGGACAGGGCAATGTGTTTGGGCGGCTTGGCTTTGCCACATGTCACTGCATACACAATGTCCTGGCCAAACGATTGCAGGAGACGCTGAACTCTTGGGGTTACACTGTCAATGCTGTCAGGGTCGTCGGACCCTGTGAGCAGGGTGCGCAAGAGGCACAAAAGTTATTCTGGAACGATATCAGGTTTGACACTCTCTATCTCTGGTGGCCAGGATTGGTTGATATCTTTGGCTTTGGTCTTGATGTCAGCCCTGAGTTGCTTGGCAGCCTTTGTTTGGAGTTCCTGGGCATCACCTCTGGACAGGGTCTTCAACTGTTTCTTTAGAGATTGGTTTTCCCTGACAAGTTCCTGCACAGTTAAGCTGTCTGGATAGACGAAAAGTTTGCCATTATAATCTTGGATGATGTGAAGAAATCCACCAAACTCCTTCTCAATCCTTTGCCGCAGGTGCTTTTTGGTGGAGTCCTGCACTTGGTCCACACCAAAGCTCTTCATGGATGCCACAAGTCTAGAGGTAACATCAGTCATCATCAGGACCTTTGGGGTACCGAAAAACTCCATTCTGATGTAATGAAAGAGCTCACTGTATGACTGACTAACAGCCGCCTCATATATATCTTCATCTTCTTTGTCATCGGCACTGACAGCACCCTTCTGCTGTGAAGTTTCGCCCCGTGTGTAGAATCTATAGCAGGACCTGTGGTAGTGTGCTTCAGCGGCCACAATATCTCTGCTTACAATGCCAAGTATTCTGCTGTCCAGTTTCTTTGTGGCGGCATTCCTGATCTTAGCATCAGCTCTTAGTTCTCTGCACTTCACCAACACTTCTCGAGTCTTCTGTCGTTTGGTGTACTTCTTTGTTTTCTTGCAAAATATGCACTCTGCTTCATATGTTCTTGAGGTGCTAGGGATTGCACGACCAGCCCTTGCAGGGTTGCTATCCACAGGACAGACATTGGTAGTCATCTCTTTTTGAGCAAGGATGCCATCTAGTGCTTTCTTCATCGTGAAGATTCTGCGACATTTTCGTGGTAATTGTGGTAATTTTGTGGTAATTGACAGCAGGGATCTCTCCTTCGGGAGTGTCTTCAGCCAACTCCAATATGGGCTCATGACGCCGTATTTGAGCTGCCCGGAGGAGAGTTTTCCAGGAGTCGACTGATTGTGGTGAAATTAGGTTTTCATTGTCATCGGAACAATGAATGATGCACTCTAGCCGCGGGCGCTTTGGAGTCGGATCAGTACAAGGGTGCTCAGTGTCTGCCATCATTCAGCTCGTCCATCTGCAACAGACAAGAACATGGATTATAATTTATTTTTTTCCAGTTCTTTCAACGTAAATACTCTGGTCAAATATAAGGCTTATGACGTAAATTATATCAAGATATGGATTTCTGTGTATATACAGTTTTTTTTTTTTAGCCTCTCAGACGTCAATATATAACATTTGAAGAATAATAAGAGTACCATTTAAAAGATGAATCATCACCCTACAATCTCATCTCCATGGCATTTTATCGAGAAATTACTTGTTTTAGAGTTATTGAACTTGAATATGGCTTGGAAACGCAATTTTTTCAATTATGATGAAAACATGCCTTCAACTTCCGGCTTCATTTGCGCAAAAACTATGACATATATATAGTAAAAATGCATGGAGACAAATCTGTGCAGAATTTAATTTACTAAATCCTTAGTTAATATACCATTTATGCCTACGATGCACCGTTTCATAAATATAAACGGAAAATATGAAAAAATATCCTATGAATGTGGGTTTTTCACAAAAATATACCGTAAAGCTACCAACATGGAAAGACTATCATATATTATTTTACTTCTATTGATGCAACAAACAAAATGGCACAAGTATAGTTTTGCCACCTTGGGTGGTACCGATATCTGGTCCGGCCCATGGACTACCAAGGCTTCTGTTCAGCCACCCCCAGTACTCCACCCTGACGTCTCTTACTAGACCTTCAGAGAATGGAGGCGGAGATGGACAGATTACGCCACGATGCAGGATCTACCGAGCTTGTCACAGGAGAAACAGCTCATACAGCTACGTATGTGCTTGTCCCTCGAAACGCAGCGAGTACTGGAGCACACACTACAAGTGCCCCCAGACTCCACGTCTCCTGTAGAAGACGTACTTGATGTCCTGCAGGAGCACGTCAAGGCCCAGAGGAACGAGGCACTTCGTAGGCGGGAACTCTTCAGCTCCAGACAGATGGAAGGCGAATCGTTCGCTGCCTTCTATGTTCGCCTGAAGCGGGCATCTGAAGAAGTTGACATCTGTAAGGGCAATCACAAGGAGTGCGAGGAATCCCAGCTCAAGCAGGTGATCTTGATGGGCGTTCGAGAGGAAGAACTTGACCAACGCCTCAGCTCCCATGACGACTCATGCACTCTGCAGGAGGTAGTGACGGAATGTCGGGCCTATAGGCCGCCCGAAACACCACGTCAGCCCTGCAACCCCCCCCCCCCCCCCACCCTATGCTGTGAGGTCCATGTCGCAGTACAAGAAGGTGAAGACGGCGGGCTCATAAGGCGAAGAATGGTTCCCGTGCCGTTACACCCCCGCCAGTACACCGTGCAACAGCTGCGGCAGGCAGCACGCTCCTTTATTCATGCCCGGCTGCCGAGTCAGTGTGAAAACTGCTGTTGACGTACGGGACATTGGACACACACTGTACGGTCCCCTGCTAAAAGCACCCAGTGCCGTTTGGCGGCCGCATCGGTCACTATGAAAAAATGTTGCTCCCAGATAAAACCCAAGGGTCAACAACGACGCAAACAACGCCCCCGGTACCAGTGTTTTTCGTCCCTACTCCCCTGGCAGTTCAGCCGCACGACCCTTAAACAGCGTCCGAGCCACGTCAAAAGCGTCGGCTCGACTCCCCGGTCCAGTACCAAGCGTCTTCAGCCCATCAGCGTCCCCGTCACCCACGGCAAGTGTCAGCACGTCTGCAGATGCTCCCCGACACTAGCGTGGACGTTACCTTTATTAAACTCAGAACCCCTTTACGATTCCTGGGTCTTTCCAACCATGACCTCGAACCGCCCCCCAAGGCCAAGCGGTTCACAGCTGACGGTTCGGAGATGGCTCCCGCCATGGGTTATTCCAAGCCACCATCACTTTCAAACAAACAGGTCGTGCTCGGCGTGGATTGACGTGCACAGATGACGTACCAACTCCTCTGATCTCGTGTGAACATCTGAAGGAGCTGTCAATCATCTCACAGGAGTTCCTAAACCGATCCTTGAGGTGAGGCACGCAACAGGTTGCGCGACGCGATCAGTGCCGAGAGTGGCTACACGCTTGGTGCCACTCCTCAGACCGGCCCTGGCCCCGCCGCTCCACCCACATCCACGCTACCACCGTTCCCTCTCCCCGGCAACACATCCCCTTCAGAGGCTCGTGGATACTTCCTGAAAAAATTTAGCGATGTTTTGGTGACGAAGGAGACGTACGGGCCAGGCCACTCCAGCCGATGACAGGCCCACCCATGAGGATCCACTTGAAGGAAGACGCCATACCCTTCGCGATCCATACACCCGTCTGACCCCCCTTCCCTTACCGCGAGTCAGTGAAGAAAAGAGTGAAGTCTATGGTGGCCAGGGTTTTTCATTATTCCTGCCGGCGACGATCCATCCTCATGGTGCTATCCTCTCGTAGCCGTTCCCAAGCCCAATGGTGGTGTCAGGATCACCCCCGACCTGTCTAAACTGAACTAACAGTTGTCACGTCCAGCGCATCCCTCACCCACGCCCTTCGCAGCGATTCGTAGCGTGGACCCGAAGGCACGCTTTTACTCCAAGGTAGAGCGTTGTGTGGCTACTGGCAAATTGAGCTCGCTGAAGAAGGCCAGCCACTGAGGGACATTCATCACACCTTACGGCCGCTTCAGGTACCGCCGTTGGCCCAATGGGTTTTACTGCTACTGGAGACGCTTTCGCCTCGAGGTGACATGGCACTCGAAGGTGTGATGAACTGTGTGAAGGTTGTCGCCGACATCCTTCTATACGACGAGGACTACTCCGCACACTTACTCCGCGTCACGAAGTATTGTCAAGATGCCGTAAGTATGGAATAAACCTCAACGCGGAACAAGTTTGTCTCGCCGAACCTGCAGTACCCTTCTGTGGTTACAAACCTCTCCAGGGATGGCATAGCAGCCGACCCAGAAAAGATCCGTGCCTTTCAGGGACTTTCCCACTCCTGCCAACCTCACTGACTGACGCTCTTTCATGGATCTTGTGAATCAGTTGGCGGGTTTTCTCCGGAATCTATGCAGCCGCACAGCCCCCTCGCCCCCTGATGAGCCCCAAGAGGACTTTCTTTGGACCCCGACCATGAGGAGCCTTTCCGACGTGTGAAGGAAGCCTGTCGAGCCCACCTGTCCTCACACGTTTGATCCTGCTTTGCCCACTGTTTTGCAGACAAAACCGCCTCTCGTTTGGGATGGTCTTGGCTACGCCCTGCTACAAGACCACGTGCGGCGGAGGAGAGTTCCGACTGGTTCATTTGTGGTTCCAGGTTCCTGACTGAGGCAGAAACACGCTACGCTCCCCTTTGAGTTTGAACTTCGGGCCTTTAGCATGGGCGACATCGAAGTGCAGATTCTACCTCATCGGCCTGCAGAAATTCGAGGTAGTCACCGACCATCGCCCGTTGGTGCAATTTTGAATCACTACTCGTTGGATGCGGTTGAGAATCCTCCCCTTTCAGCGCTTAAAGAGAAAACTCTCAGCTTACCTTTTCACAGCAGTGTGGCGCGCGGGTAAGCCCCTCTGCATTCCCGACGCTTTGTCTCGCGCACCCGCGGCCACCCTGCCCCGAGGATGAAATGTTGAGCACCGAAAACTTGTGTTCCATCAACACTGTCGTGACTCTGAGGCCATTCAGTCCCTCGCCAGCCAGCACCGTTCGGAATTTTCACCTACCGGGGTGACATGGACTGGAGGCCTACAAACTGCAGTCGCAACGACCCTTCCTACGTCAGGCTGCTAGACTGTGAAGAACGGTTTTCCTTGAACCGTTACAGTTTTCACAATACTCTGCCCCCTTTACTGAAAACTACGTGAGGACCTATACTGCGATGGGGGATCTGGTCCTCCATGGAGCATGTGTTGTAATTCCAGCTGCCCTACGCCGCAACGTTTGGCCCGCCTCCACGACAGCCATCGAGGAGTAGAGGCCACCAAGAGACGTGCGAGGCAAGCTGTATACTGACCCGGCATCAACTCTGACATCGAAAACCCAATGTGCAAGCATGTGGGCCATGCCAAGGGATGCGGCCAAGCCAGCAGCAGGACCCCCTGTTGTCGGGACGATGACTCCACCAGACCTTTTGAGTCAGTGTCAGCAGACTTCTTCACTGTTGTTGGGAAGTCATTCCTAGTCATAGCGGACCGTCTCTCTGGTTGGCCAGTTGTGGTGCCATGTGGCAGCGACACAATGTCTGCCGCACCATCCGCCAGTTCCGGTACTATTTCCCGTGACGTGGGCGTCCCTGTGCGTCTCGGGGACCGACAGAGGCCCCCAAATTTAAAACGAGCCGGGACTTCGCAGCTTTCCTCGACGTGGGGAGTCAGGCATATGGTGTCTTCACCGCATTACCCGCAGTCCAACGGCCACGCTGAGGGAGCAGTAAGTCCGTCAAACACCTAATTTCTGAAGGTGGCTCCATCAGGCAATATCGACTGCGAAGACTTTGGACCGCGGACTGCTGGAGCTCCGCAATGCTCCGAAACACATGGTCGCTCCGCAGCACAATCTTGTATGGACGACCTCTCCGTTCTTGCGTCCCCCGCCCACCCCCAGTCCTCTTGATGGAGTGGCAGACCAAAACAGAGATAGTGGCCGCCGAGCTGCCAACCGTGCTCAAGACGTCGTGACATGCTACAACGCGCACGCCCGTCCCTTCCCAGGCTAAAGATCAACGAGCAAGTTCGATCCAGGATCCGACATCGCTTCGCTGGGACAAAGTGGGCACCATCAGGGCAACGGTAGGTCACGGGACTATTTAAGTTCGGTTACCCAGTGGTCGGTATGGTGGCGCAACCGACGGTTCCTCCGTCCTGTGGCAGTTCCCCACTGACGGCCCCCCCCGACTATAGATGAGTCCCCTACTTCACCAGGGACCAGTCCTCGCCGCTCAAAAAACGGATAAAGCAGCAGCAGGGAGTCCGCTCAAGACCTTTCTATGAACGTGAAGGGGGGAGGGAGGTGTGGGAAGTTTAGTAGCAGGTGCTGCCTGGCAACCTTTCGCCGGCATCACGCTATCTGGCAACCCCTAGTGGTGGCCAGTAGTCACACCCGCCGAGGCTTGGTCTAGGCGTTCCCTAAAGTGTCTACTCTCTATTTATATTGCTACCACTAGAATAGAAACCTACATACTTAAAGTAAAATCGTGTTCTGTGATCCCACTGGACCTAGACTGATCACTACACAAGAACAGGCAGGACATCATGATTTCAGTGAAGTTCCTTACTTGGTGTTAACGTCACCTATAAAGCTATCTCTCTCTCTCTCTCTCTCTTCGTTATCAAACAATTAAAGACACAATTAAATGAAGACAAGAGTCAAGCAAGGTAAGCCAAAATGTAAAGAAGCAGCCAGGGCTAACATGCAAGCAGGTATCAGAATGGGAATCGCTCCAAAATAGTAATCAATAGAGGGTTTACACCATATACGCGGGCACTGCTCAGGTCTATTTGCAAGTAAAAGCAGCAACAGGAAGGGGATCAAAAGGAACGTCTTTTAGTTTGACTTAGGCACAGGGTTGATTCTCATGGTCGAGAATCCAGAAGTAGAAAAATTATATTCTGTACATTGATACAGCTATGGTGTTGGTGTGTGTCAGAGGTGGGCACTTCCGCAAACATTTCCACAAAACCGCAAAATTCCGCAAATAGCGGAAGTCCGAATTCGTTTGCAGATGTGCGGAAGTGTGTAATTGTTTGCGGATTTGCGTTTGCGGAAGTGCTTCCGCAAACGCAAATATGTCCGCAAACTCTCAATTTTGATCACGATTCCTGAGCGGCTACGCGCACCGTCCAGAGAACGCTGCTTGCCTACCAGTGATTCTCCCTCTTTAATAAATTGGATTTTTTTATGGCAACAGCAATCCTGTTTCTTGGGACTGAGAGTGCTGTGAAGTGTGGGGGGGCTATCCAGCTTTTATTTCCCGTTAATACATGAGTGAGGCAAGAGTTTTTCCTTGCCCCATCACTTTTCAACAAATTGTATGGACTGGGTATTGGGCAAAGTTGTAGAAACAAAGTGATTGTGGAGGCATCCCTCAGCAACACCAAGATCACTGATCTTGTTTTTGCCCATGTTGCAGTAATCCGTGCTGAGTCGCTGGAGGTTCTGGTGGTGGGCTCTCGACGCGCTGCACGAATGGGCAAAGCCTTGGGATTGAGGTCTCCTGGTCAAGACCAAGGTCCAGGTGTTTGGAGGTTACTAGATGAACCAAGTACAGTCGTTCATGCGTGCGGCGACGACATTGAGATCTTTGGAAAGGGTTTTTCATACCTTGGTAGCGCAAGTCCATAATGACGGCGGGTCACGTCCAGAAGTTTACGGCGGATTGGCATAGCCCACAGTGTTATGGATCGTCAGCAGTAGTATTTGGCTATGTCGGTACCTATACAGGAGGATAAAGATCCAGATCTTCAAGTCGGGTTGTGATCCCTGTCATACTCTATGGTTGTGAGACATGGACACTAAGTAGCGACTTGAAGAGGGGGAATCGATGCCTTAGGTAAAAATTGTATTCGCAGAATCATGGGGTATCGCTGGGATGATTAATGTCAATCAGCGATTGCACCGCGAGACTGAAGCGAGGCATATTACCTTCATAGTTCGTCAGCGCCAACTTCAGCTATATGGGGGATGTGACAATCTACCCTGAAAACCGATCCTTCCCATCGGGATGTATCTGTAAGAAACAATCCAGTATGAAGGAGGCCAAGGATGCGCCACAAGGCTCGTTGCTGGGACAAGTGATGATACTGTCGAGAGTTGCTTGGTATGAGAAGGGAGCCTGCTTGGGGACTCGCGCGTGGTAAACCCTCGGGAGTGTCGTCGTAGGGTGGGCGAGCGATGCGCCCCCTGGCGTATGCCTCCAATGATTGATTGACATCAATCCACCACTCTTCAAGTTACTGTTTGGGCCCCTTTAACCCTGAAAAAGGTAGATGCCGTGATATCAAGACTGTTGTTCGAGATCACGGAGCAGGCTGTCTTGGATACCTCAGAAGGCAGCAGCCCAGATGAAGACGATCGAAGAGGATGATTTTTTCAAGGTGAAACTTATTGATTTATCAAGATTACTGCATCTTCAGTTTAATTATGACAGGTTTACTACTTCAATTCGTTATATTAGCAATTTGAGCGTCATGCTGATAAATTATTGTCATATATATGTATAGGTGCAATAATATATTTCAAACAAACCTAAGCACTTTTATTTTTAAGAAAAAACATATATATTGGTTTTACTCCGATTACGTAACATTTTACTTAATAAATATATTACAAAGGATCTATTTTTTCCAGGCCTTGAGGAGCCCAGGAACCACAGTACAGAGGGCACCAACTCTACCCGCCTCTCCAACCAAAATGGAAAAAAAGCTTGAGAGATGGTGTTCAGAGAAGTAGAGGAACAAGCTGCTGAAGCAGGCCATATTTTCCGCCATTTCTGAGCCGCCTGGGTAGATGTGTTCGTTAAGTACAACACGGCCATACCCCCGCTCTGCAGCCGTGGAGAGACTGTTCTCTCAGGGATCGGACATCATGAAGGCCAAGAGAGCGAGTATATGACCCCCGATCATTTTTAGTATTTGGTTGATTTCATGAAAGGGACCTGCTCAAGATGGAACTGCACCAAAAGGACTCTGAATGAGGAGTCGAGGTTAAGGGTCTGATATCATATCAATGAAAAAATTGGAGGTAGTGATTATATTATTATTACCCCTCAGTGTGAACTTAAGTTGATATATTGAGTGAGTGGTACAATGACGAGAAGGTAAAATGTGAGCTATAAACATATGTGGGGGCTTTGGGAGGTATGAAAAAAAATTACTAATAATATATTATATATATATCAAAAATTAATTGCCATAAGTGATTTATTAAATAATATATAAATATACTACCACAAAGTACTTTACCTCTATTTTTGCACTATAGGCAGAGAAAACTATCACCTAATTGTTTTGCGGTTTGCGGGACTTGCGGTTGCGGAAGTGTGACCTTCAAGAAAATTCGCGGAACCTGCGGTTGCGGAACGTAAGGATTGGGGTTTGCGGAAGTGGATTTTCGTTTGCGGTGCCCATCTCTGGTGGTTATACACGGGTGGCGGCGGCGGGTGGCGGCAGTCAGACTGGTAGCCACAGGCCCTAGGGGTGGGGGGGGGCTTCGCGCGGCTTGCATAGTGTCGCGTCGCTGCAGTGCTTCCATTTTAGGGTAAAATACCTAAACTAGGGTAATCAGACCCCTTCTAGGGTAGCGGTTAGGGTAATGCATAATCTAGGGTAATTCTAGGGTATCAGGTGCTTGTCAGTTTTTTTAAAATTCAAATTCAAAGGATTCATTGACGTAAAATCAGTGTGTTTAATTTTCATTTTTTATACACACGAAACTGTATTTATGTAAGGCTAGCGGAAATCTACTGGTGTCACCCTTCATAGATCCCTGTTTTCTGTCTCTGCTCTGGGACGGGTTTAGTGTTGCCAGATGACGAAAATTTTCACCAGATGACGAAAATTGGTGAAATTTCTAAGACAAAGTCAGTTGCCAGTTTTATTATTGCAAATGACCCATCGAAAAGTCTGCACGGAAAATTGAACTTCGGGTGTGTGCTTTTCTATCAGAACATCACTTGCCCATTTCCTTATGTGAGCCTTACTAGACCTCCTAAAAGCCATGTTTCCTGATGCGATGTCTTTAAAAAATGTAAAAACTAGGAAGCAAAGAGCCTCAAAACATAATAAGACAAGTGTTTGGAAAGCATTTTCGATCGGCACTGAACTTTTTAGAATCTTACGTGAAAGGCTTTTTTCTGTAATTATAGATGAGACAACAGACAGGGTACACAACTAACCAATTGTGCGTATTAGCATAATATTTTGAGAAAGATAAACTTGAAAACTCTTTCATAGATTTGATAGAGGTTAATGATAGCCCAGCTGTAGGACTGTTCAATGCCATGAAGGAATGTTTCACATCAAAAAACATTCCTGTTAATAATATTGTTGGGTTTTGTTTTGACACTACAAATGTGATGATGGGAGCCAACCATTCAGTAGCTACATTGTTGAAAGAATATTTGCCTCAAGTCATAATTGTCAAATGTTCATGCCACATGATTCATCTATGTGCATCAAATGCTTGCCTCAAACTCCCAAATATGTTGAAGATTTATGCCGTAACATTTTTGCACACTTAATTTAGTCTTAGCTCCAAGAGGCAACATGCATTCAAAGAGTTTCAAAATTTGTTGATATTGAACCTCATAAAAATCCTGGCTCCAGGCCAAACCAGGTGGTTGTCTGTACAGGCATGTGGGAAAAGATTGCTAGAACAGTGGGATGCATTGGAGCTTTATTTCACAGAATTAACATTTAGTGACCCAACACATGTAAATGATATGATTGTTACTGCCTTGAAAAACAAGCTTACCCAAGCCTCCCTCGAATATTTGGATTACAAACTTGGGTAAGTTCAATAGTTATAATACGTTCTTCCAGTCTGAGGCTCCAATTTTTTTCACACTGAAAAACTGAGACATGCAAACTCATTCGAAGCTTGTGTACTGACTTCATGGATGTGAGCTTTGTTAAGAATGCTGATATTTCATATTTTAGTCCTGGTCAACATATTTTTTCAAGTGTCTTAATTCCTGTTGAGAATGTATATCTAGGAGTGAGTGCATCAGCAACAGTAAGGGATCTAAAAACAATCGGGAACAGTAACTAGCGCAGAACTTTCACAGTTTTATAAGTCATGTCAGTCTTTCTTGATTGAAGCTGTATCCCAGATTCAGAAAAGATATTCACTCAATGACAAAATTCATGAAGTAGTGGCCTGTGTAAACGCTCGTTCTGCATCAACTCTGCTGAATCCTCCATCCTTAGCATATATATTTGATGAACTGCCACAATTACCAAAGTATGCCAATAAAAATCTGTGGATGAAGGATGGAGATGCACTGTTTGGATGAAGAACTTTCTAATCAACTCCACTTCACAAAGTTACTGGGATATTGTGCTGAATAGAAAAAATGATGCAGGACTGCCATGTTATCCCAATTTAACCATAGTCATATCCACCCTCTTCTCACTACCCTTTCAAATGCAGCGGCTGAGCGTTTTTTCAGCAAACTAAATCTAACTAAAAACTTGTCAAAGATCCTCTCTTAAAAATGAAACCCTAGGTGGCTTGATGCATGCAATATATCACATGAAACGCTTGAAAATATCTTCACATAACCTGAACATTGAGGACAATATGCTAAAAGCAATCAATAATGTCAAAAGTGATGCAACGTGTTCAGAGGTTGCAAATATGTAATACTAGCCGCAAAGCCGCCTTCGGGCGGACTTTTTGCCTAGCTCCTGCGGAGGGCTATTGGTGGGCCTTCGGCCCACCAAACACAGACTCTCAAGATAGCCCCTTTTAACTTTCCTGAAATCATGGATGTAGAAATATATGTATTCCCCCACCCATTCACTCACCCATTACCCATCACCCCCCACCCATTCACTCACCCATTACCCATCACCACACACCCATTCACTCACCCAATTACCAATCATCACACCACCCATTCACTCATCCATTACCATCACCTCCCACCTTCCATCACCTATCACCCATCACCCCAACCCATCACCCCCACCCATTCATCACCATCACCCACACCCATACCATCATCCCACCATTCACTCACCCATTACCCATCACCCTACATCAAGGTTTCCTCAATTCTCGCAACCCACTTTTTTTTCTTCACAATTCTCGCTAATAGGCTGCTAAAAAAAGAAAAAAAAGTGATCGGATCATCTCATAAGTGGACTTAAAAAAAGTGCCCCTGGTCGACCCGGTTCCAAAACTGTGCCATATGATGGGATTGGGGCACTGGGGGCGGCACCTATCGCGGACACACAGACAGACAGACAGACAGACACACACAATTTCGCTTATATTATTATAGATGTATAAATATAAATATGTATATGTACCTGTAAATATGCAAATATGTATATGTACCTGTTACTTTTAATGTGTTTGAAAGATTTGTGGGTCAATATAATTCTTAGTCAGTTATTTCTCAATACTTATTTGTTAAAGTGTGTTCTTATTAAACCAGAAATATATATTTAATGGAAATGATATTAAAACTAGACAAACTAAACTGGCTTAACTTTACTATTTTGTTTTTTGGTATCAATAAAAAATATGGATTTTCACCTACTTCCTTTTTCTTTATATACATAATATATATATATATATATATATATATATATATATATATATATATTATATATATATATATATATATATATATATATATATATATCGGAAATATACAGTCGAGCCGATTATTTAGGGTAAAACGCAAGAATTTAGGGTAAAATTGACTTGACTCTAGGGTAAGTTTAGCGGAGCTCATGGAAGGCCTGCGTCGCTGTGCGGCTGTCACTCACAAGACAGTGCGCCGCTGGCTATTGAGAAGGGAGGGTTAAACGCTCTGCGCTCCGAAAGACGGGAGGACAGACAGGGGGGGGAATGACCAATCCCAGAACGTAGCCACTGCTCGCACGAAAACGCACTGCACTGCACAAAAGCTTAACGCACGTCACTGCACACACACAGACACTGTATATACACGAATAGCTCTGTAGCTCCTGGCACCGTAAATCCACAGGGAAGAATGAACTCTGGTGATGAGAGCGGGAGTCGGCGCGAAGCTGAGTCACACAAAATGGCTGGCGGCGTTTTTTTCCCGAAAAAAAAATTTTCATGTCCACTATGTCTCACTCGCCATGCAGCTTGTGTAGGTAAATCAGTCTGGGTCCGGGGATCCAAAAAAAACACAAGTTTATTTTAAAGTAGCCAAAAGCCTCTGCTGGTGTGCTGGTCCCCCATGGGGGGTTTGCCAGGTAGGTGCTCCCGGGCGAAAGGGTTGCCGGCAGCACCTGTAAAAAAATACCACCTCCAAAAAAGATTTATGCTTCCCAGATATAAATCCAAGCCGGGGCCCAAACCTGGTTTGGCATTATTGCGGGAAAAGCAACAAAAAAGAAGAGCAAGGGCCGGGCTGCGAATATGCCCCACCCAAAAAAAAAGTATAAGACCTGAAAAAAACTGTGTAAGTTTATGAAAATTGTCGAGAAGGGGCGATCCCCTAAGTGAAAGTTTCGGGCCCGTCTTTGGGCCAAAATGTTTGGGCTTTAGCAGCATAAAACAACAGGGTTTTTCTCTGCGTCAGCATCCCGCCGGTGACAGCCCCTGATTGCTCGGTCACAAGCCCCCGGGGAAAAAAAAGCTCGGTGTTTGGCTACCCACTTTTCCTCCAAGATGACTTTCCTGCCCCAAAAACGTGAATTTCCTTTGAAATTTGGCCACCATTAGACTTTTTTAGTCAATAAGTATTTTTTTATAGTTTGATTTTTTAGTATCCTTTTCCACTATAATTTGGTATTTGGTTCCCTTTTTTGTAGTTTTATGGCTCCCCAAAGATTATTTTATATGCGGAAAAGATGGGGAAAGGGGTTTAATAGGGCCACCTGGGGCCATTATCTTCCCACGGGAAGGGTTGCAGCAACTTCAGCAAGTTGACCCCAAAAGAAAGGTTGGGGCCAAGATAACACCACCCCTTGGGGGGGGCTTAAATAATCGCCCCAACCCCCAAATTTTGTTTTCCCTAATTAGTTGACTGAACATTCAAAAACCCTAATTCACCAAAAATAATTGATTTCCAGCCCTTATTTCTGTAAAACACACTTTTGTAAAAAAACGCGCCATTTTTTTTTTTTTCCCCCAAAAGGGGTACGCAGTTTTGATGACGTCAAAAAAGGGACCTCCAATGTAAAACAACATCGTTGCCCCTGTGAGACTGTCGGCAAAAGTTTTTTGATGAGCGATTTACTTCGGGTCAGTGTAATCGTCGCTGTGAAAATCTAGAGTACGTGCTTAATCTGAATCGAACAAAAAGACGCTGCTCGCGTATATAGGAAAACGAACCAGATTTTGGGGGGAGCCCAACCCATATTTTTTTAGCCAAATACGAGGTGGAAACAGGTGTTAGCGGGGCCTGCTTTAGGTTCAACATACTACACACCACAACACACAAACCTGCTACACACACCAAACCCTCTACACACACACACACAAACATCTACACACACACACGAACACTACCCACACACCCCACAAAAAAAAACACTAACACACAAACCCCCAAAACACTATACACACCACAAACACTACTACACCCCACCAAACACTACCCAAAAACACAAAAACACAAAAAACACCCCAAAAAAAATACACACACAAACACATACGCCACAAAACAAAACAAACACTACTAACCCAACACACACCCAAAAAATTTCTACACACAAAAAAAAAAAACATACACACACACCCACTTAAAAGCACACCAAAACACTACTACTCTACACACACAACACAAACACTACTACACCAGACAAAACACTACTACACACAAAAACCTATACACACACAAACCTACTACTACAACACAAAAACCCACTACACACACGCAAACACTACTACGCAACCACACATACTAGCACACCAAAACACACACAAAAAACTACTCGCCACACACAACCCGCTACGACTGTACGAAATTTTTTTTACCTGTCCCTTTATATATTCGTTTTCTGATAAAAGAATTGCAATGCAAAATTAGCGTTAACTAAATGAATCGCCGCGCCACTCTCTCTCTCTCTCTCTCTCAAAAAAAATATATAATATATTATATATATAAAAAATAAAAAACGAAAGGTGTGTGGGTGTTTCTGTCCGCGATAGGTGCCGCCCCCTGTGGCGGAATCCCATCATATGTCACAGTTTTGGAATCGGGGTTGACCAGGGGAAGGTTTTAAGCCCTCTTATAAGATGATCCCATCACTTTTTTTTTTTTTTTTTTTAGCAGCCTATTAGCGAGAACTGTGAAGAAGAAAAAAAAAAGGGTTGCGAGGGAAATTTAGAAAACCTTGATGTAGGGTGATGGGGGAATAGTGAGTGAATGGGTAATGGGTGTGGGGTGATGAGTGAGTGAATGGGTGGGGGGTTGGATGGGTTTATGGGTGAGAGAATAGGTGGGGGGTGATGGGTAATGGGGGATGAATGGGTGTGTGGTGATGGGTAATGGGGGAGTGAATGGGTGTGTGGTGATGGGTAATGGGTGAGGGGAATGGGGTGGGGGGTGGGTGGGTAATGGGTGAGTGAATGGGTGGGGGGAATACATTACATTTTAGGAAAGTTAGAAGGGCTATCTGGAGAGCCTGTTTGGTGGGCCGAGGTGGGGGGGTAATGGGTCTATCTGGAGAGTCTGTGAGGTGGTGCTCGGCCCGAGTGGTGGGCCGATGGCTCACCAATAGCCCTCCGCCCGGAGCTAGCTAAAAAGTCCGCCCGGTGGGCGGCTTTGCTTTCAGGAAAGTTAGAAGGGGCTATGATGTGAATGGGTTGGCGTTAATACATACATTTCTACATCCATGATTTCAGGAAAGTTAGAAGGGGCTGGCTATCTGGAGAGTCTGTGTTTGGTGGGCCGGGGGGTGGGTAAGGGTCTATCTGGAGAGTCTGTTTTTGGTGGGCCGAAGCCCACCAATAGCCCTCCGCAGGAGCTACCCAAAAAAGGCCCCCCGGAGGGCGGCTTTGCGGCTAGTATATACATATAATTTCCCCTGCTCAAGAGAGAGAGAGAGAGAGAGAGAGAGAGAGAGAGAGAGAGAGAGAGAGAGAGAGAGAGAGAGGAGAAAGAGAGAGAGGTAGAGAGAGTGAAAGAGAGAGAGGAGAGTTACTAAGAAACTTTTTCTACTATATAAAATATATATATAAAATATATTTAAAAATATATAATATATTTAAAGTAAAACAGTTTTTGTTAACACAGGCTCTTTTCTCTCTCTCTCTCTCTCTCTCTTTCACTCATATCTCTCTTTAACTCTATCGCTCATGCACTCATTTTTTTTCTCTCTCTCTTTCACTTATATCTCTCTCACTCTTCTATTTCACTCATATCTCTCTCTCTCATTCTCATATATCCTCCTTTTTCTCATATACCTCTCTCTCCTCTTCACTCATATCCTCCTTTTTCACTCAATCCCCTCTCTCTTTCATTCATCTCTCTCTCTTTCATCATATTCTCTTTCAACTCATAATTTTTCTCTCTTTTACTCATATCTCTCTCTCTCTCTCTTCTCTCTTCTCTCTCTCTTTTCCTCTCTCTCTCTCTCTCCTTCTTTCACTCATATCTCTCTTCACTCATATATATTTTCCTCTTGCCCCCATCTCTCTCTCTCTTAAACTCATATCTCTCTCGATTTCAACCTTTCACTCATTCTCTTTTTACTCATATCTCTTTCACTAATCTCTCTCCTCTCCTCCCCTCTCTCTCTCTCTCTCTCTCTCTATATATATATATATTTTATTTTATATATATATATATGTGTGAGAGAGGGAGAGAGGGGAGAGAGAGAGAGAGGGGAGAGGAGAGAGAGAGAGAGAGAGAGGAGAGAGAGAAGAGAGAGAGAGAATTTTTGTCAGATTGTTGAAGATGCTATGGAAAGGGGGAACCTATGCCCTAGATCGTGGTGAAGACACGTCGTCGCCTTGATAGAGTGTGGCATCAGGGCATCACCACCAAGCTGAGAAATCTGGGGATCTGCGGTGCCCGGCTACACCTCCACCAAATTACCTCTAAGGCATGACTCTGCGCGTGGTGGTGAATGGTCAAAACCTTCCCTAAAACCCTATCAAAGCCAGGTCCCTCAAGGAAATGTACTCGGGCCTTTACTATGGAAACGTGACTTAGTGACATCCAGCAGCTGATTCTGAGGCAAGAGTGTACGCAGACGACTGTACTCTCAAATTCAAACCTGTGAAAGGATTGACCGCCATAACACAGTCGTGCACATAAATCAGGCACTGCAGGAGCATCGCCTCCTGGGCGATGCCTCAAACTCCTCTCGTGACTTCTGGCATCTAGCCAAAAACATCTCTAACAATTTTACTTTTCATCTTTCCCTCCTATGCTTCACCAGATGTGCTCCATAGCTGTCTAATCTATTTCAAAATTTGAACTCTCTGCTCAAACCTTTTCTAAAAATTCCACTCGGGTTGATAAAAAGGGCTTGTTCCTCCTTCTCCTCCCTTCTGACTCGTACCTTCTGGGGCAAAAGATGACAAGACTCTTTAGTACCAGAGAAGATTCAAGCCGTCCTCATCTCTCGCAGACAAGATGCGGTCAATTGGAACAAACCCAAACCATTCTTCTGGAAAGCCAAAGGGTACACCATAGGAATTTCAACATCTGGGTTCGAGTCGACTCGGCCTCACGTTCATCAGCCACGTCGGGAAAGGTCGCCAAGATGCTGCCTCAAAAACTGAGTGCATCCGACCGCTGACTTCGGGCGCTCAGGGAGTGGGCACCTCTAAAAGGGTACAAGTCCGCCCTGAAATACTCGCTTTCGCAGGGATTCCCCTGCCCCCGTCATACCTCGGCCTCCTTGCCCGGGTTCAGGCAGAGCCCATGGATGGCCCTTGATGGCAGGGCCCTGATAGCCCCTGAGAGCTGCAGGATTGATCCAACCTCTCCAGGCATGGCGTGACTGGGCCTGTGTGAATGTACAAGATCACAGGATACAACTCCGCAATGGAAAGCACTGCATCTCAACCCCGGCACTGCCCCCCCATGCTACCCGTCCCGACCCACAACATATACAGCCAAGTGACTGGGACCTACGGAGGCCCGAACATTACCCCTGCTCCTTCCTACCGCGCTATGGTCGACTGTAGATCTCGTTGAGCTTAACAAAAAGTATTCATGCCATTTTTGGTCTAGGGTCAATGTTTCATAGTAAAAAATAGGGAAACGCAATACAAGTAGTGTTCGGGACCATTTTTAGCTGTTAAAAATTTGGTAGTTTATTGTCATACAGACGTAAAAAATGATTCAATACCAATTGTCATCTTGGGGAAGAACAATAATAAAAAATTGTTCATATATTTTTTTACAGAACCCTCCAGTCAAAAAACAGTTTAAAGTCTTTTTTTTATAGTAAAGAACGCTTTTTCCCGTTAGATAGGGGAAAAAAGTCAAAGGAAGCAAAGTTGTAGAGCTTTAAAAAATCCTGCTCTATTTTCGTTCCAAATCCGCTCTCGGGCCAGTATTTAGACGCCAAATACCAAAAAAAACTGTTTTGTGCACGGCAACTGTGTGCACGTGCACACCGTAACCTACTTTTCTACGCACTTTTTAACGTAAAATGTATTGCATACACACACGGGGGGATAGTAGTAGCAGTACCGATGGAGGATTGGTTACGAGGAGGCCGACAAATATAACTCGTCACAGGCAGCCTCTGTCTCGGACTTCTTATTCTTGTTTTCTGTCTTCTACTGGAATAGTGACACTATTTCTTACGGCGTCAGTCTTCTAAAACCCATCCATTTGGAAAGCCATGTCCCCGAGAATGAATGTCCTTGCATGTACTAAGAAGGCTAAAGTTGAACCAGACTAGGAACATGGTGAAGGTAAATCTTTATGAAAATAATATAAAATAAAATAAGGTTTATCCTTTTGTCATGCTTAATCACCCATGCGGCTCTAAAATTGATCCAGGGGTCTGTATTCCATTAGTATCTTTTTCTTTGGGGACTTGCAAGCGGGGTTTTTTTCCGCCAGTGGCGTAGAGTCTCTAGTTCAGTGGTTTATTTTAACCTTTTTTAGTGCTCGTACCCTTAGGGGGTCTCATAATTTGTCTCGTACCCCGATCAGAAAAAAGTATAATTAGAGTAACGAACCTTTTATTTCAACTAACTTACAATACTACATAGTACAAAATGTTACATTTCAGTGATCTTTTGTTGTTGCATTTCATCAATTATGATGATTGAAAAACGAGGTTCCCGAAGTGCCACACGCTTTGTCGTCACTTGCATCCAGACGGTTCCTAACCTTTGTTTTGATGTGTAGTAGTGTTGAAAAACGCATAAGAAACGTGGTTGAAAATGGCAAAAATGATTTCCAGGGGTTTCCTTCTGCTAACTGTGGGAATTTTGAGTTTGGGGCACACCAAAACATATCTAGCTGCATTGTTTTAAACTGCTTTTGGATTCTGTCGTTGGCCTGCAGTCAACAAAAATCATCTTTCAACATATTACTGTTATTCAGGGAAATCCAGGTTGAAAAATATATGGATCCCGTATCCATCTCTGTCCCACAGAAACCTCTCCATGGTGAAAGTATCCTGGAAGGAGTGAATCAGCAATTGCAAATTACTCTTTCATTTCAGTAACGATGGCCCTCCCTCTGCAAAAGCAGCCTCATTTAAAGAAGGAAAGTTAGCAAAATTCCCTTCTACAATGCGCCACATCCAAATTGGAAGTTTCTGGGTAAAAAAGGCAACTTCTCTGACAGTCTTCATGTTCAGCATTCTTCCTTGGATGGAGATGTTCAACTCGTTCAAGTGCGTGAATACATCTGTCAGGTATGCTAAGGACAAAATGAACTCCCTGTTTTCAAAGTGGTCAGCAATGTCACTGCCTTGATTTATAAGAAACATCTTGATGTCTTCGTGTAGTTCGAAGACACGTGTAAGTAGTGCGTGAGAGCCACCTCACTTCCGTGTGGAAAAGAGGAACCACTATTTTCAGCTCAATTTCTTCAAAAAAAATGATGCAAAGAGAAAAGGGACAAGACAGACAAAATAATTATAAATATATAATTCCAGCCTCCTCATAAATATGATATTGAATTATTGGTAAGCATGTCTCGTACTCTCAGGTGTAAGGTTTCGTACCGGTGGTACAGGTACCCCAGGTTAAGAACCACTGCTCTAGTTCAAGACTCGCCAAGAGGTACTTTTTTTTCGGTTGTCGAGTAGCCGAAGACACCCACATGCTGCCCATCAACCTCTCCTACGACTGCAAGTGTGACAGAGGGCACCAGGGGGAAGCATAAACCTCAATTAATTACATCTCACTCAACAAATCCAGCCTGCGACACCACGAGCGAGGGCCAGCCATCTCAGCCTTCTAGAAATAACATATAAGGCCAACCACCTGAGGCCTCAAGGAAGATAAAAAAAAAAAAAAAACCCTAAAGGCGCAACAGGTATGAAATAATAATAAAAATAATACTAAGAAAATAAATATAGGGTGGAGTCAAAAGCTTTTTCGTCTCATCAAGTCCCCTCTAAATGACTTTCAACAGAGAGCTCGCACGCGTACGTCTAATCTCTGAGACGGAAACTGAGAGACTGAAGCGCCTTTGTTGGGTAAAAATAGGCGAATTTTGGTGAAGAAGCCGTAAGAAGCCGGCTTCTTGCAGCTTGCGTTTTCTGTTATGGCGAGGCACTTTTAAGAAGCCGGCTTCTTATGGATTGGCCCAGCTGGTCAAGCCGTAAGAAGCCATAAGAAGCGAGAGCCGGGGGCTCGCTTACCACGGCTTCTTACGGCTTGTTGCCGGGGACGTCAGAGATAACAACAAATTGGCGGGGAGGGCAGAGATTCGGGAGACAGTGAGTATCGTCGTAGAAATACTGTAATTACAGATTACAGGTCACAAGTAAACACATAGATGTACATTCAGAAGCATGCACTTACCTTAAGACCACGAACAAGAATATACAAGATTAATGACACGACAGGACAACTTTAAAAGGTGAAAAGAATGATCATGTTTTATCAGGCTGACGATAGGGCCTAGCTGCGACGTAGTAGTTCTTGCGAATTTCGCTGATAATATGGACAAATTAGCCTGATTTGTCACATTTAGTAGCACGGGCTTAACTTTCGGACCACACTAATAGAGCTAAAATGGAATGAATGGTGATAGGAAACGTCGATCGTCTGGTGAAATAACTTTCTCTAGTCTTTTTAACCATAAACCAGACGTTTTTTTTTTAAATTTTAACTAAATTAGCTATCAAAAGCAGACCGGAAACGTTTTCGCTGATTCTTTATGCTCCAATTTTGGTTCTTAGAGATCTCTCACACTTGTTGAGAACGTGAAAATGTTGGAACTCTCGCGACGGAGAGGGAGAGTACCATAACTTCACCATCATCCGAATTCCACCACAAAAAAATTGCCAAGATATCTTAAGTAGCATTATATTACTGTTGACGACATGAACAATATTAATGTGTAGGTGAGGTGCTGATAGGTATTGTGGAAATGGACTAGCATTGCGTTGAGGGAAAATCTTAAGAACAAGGGCTCCACGGTAAGCTGACCCAAAATGTTGGCTCTATGTGTTATACTTACTGTCCTTAAACACTCGTTTAGATTTTAATGAGTACCGTCCTTTACTTTGCCTACATGGCCGATATTAAATTTCAGGTTCTTGAGAAAAACTAAGTCCAGTAGGGGTTTGGTTAGGGCAGGGCAGGGTTAGGTTAGGTTAGTGCACAGCCCGATGGGCTCGAGGGGGGGTGCTAGGTTAGGTCTGTAGAGTTTTGTCATCTTTAGAATTTAAGGCTCAACCTCCATCTTTTTCTTCTTATAACAACAACTTGGGGGAAATGGTGGAAAACCCGGGGGTTTTTTGGGTGGGGGGGGCACACAATAAGGGAAATATGACCCCCATAAAGTCTATGAACTAGGGAAATTCCCTAGTTTATGGATTTTTTGTGGGGCCATATTTCCCCTTATGTGTGTGGCCCCCCCACCCAAAAAACCCGGTTTCCACCAGTCCCAAGCTTGTTGGCTATAAGAAGAAGAAGATAGATAGGGGGGTGGAGCCCTTGTTCTAAGATTTACCATATATATTTTATATATATATATTTTATATATATATAAAATTATATATATAATATATATATATATATATATATATATTAATATATATAATATATATATATGTATTTTATGTATTATATGTATTATATTATATTATTGTATTATATGAAGGGTGTATTTCTGTATATTTTGGTTTTAAAATTAGTATGTTTATGAAAGAAGGATTAATGGCTATTTTTTGGTGTACGATTTTTATGTTGACATATAATTTAAAGGTGTAAATGATGTACTCTCGCTTTGACGAACCAAAAATTTGGGGGAAGGATGCGAGGTTATAATTACCCAGTGATCCGAACTTTTCGCATATAACAAATTGTGGTAGTTATATGAGGTGAAAGTTCCCTATTTCCGACTTATTCCGTGTATCGTGAACTTTGTCCGTTACATCTGACGAAAGTTCGTAATACTTACATACATGCAGCCATCACAAATACTACACGAATACAGGGCAATTAAAAACAATCAGAACCGTACAACGCATATACTGAACTTTTTCGGTAAAAGCACGCAAAATACCGGACTGGCAGAAAAAGTGTTGAAGCCGATATTTGTTATCTAAAGGTCAGTAAAAGCGAGGGTTGTGGGGTATACACTAAAAATTTGAAAAAGTACTACAGGAGCATCAGTGTATATACTAATACGTTCGGTTTGGTGACATTAAGTAGGATTAGGTTATGGGTCAAGAGTGTTTCTGCATATAGGAAGTACAAAATTATGAAACTAGTTATGAGAAATTGTATTTGTTGAATATGAATGTTAATCGTATTTACTGGCTACTTTGGTTGCAATTATTGACCAATCAGTATTACACTGACCCTTTGTGCATTTAAAATCTGAGGTTTAAAAAATATTTTTTTATTTTAGTGTTTTAGTTGGATTATTTGCTTCTGTTATTAATTTTTACTTGTCCTTATAAAACTTCTATATAGGTTTCACATCAACAAACATACTTTTTATATTATTTGCATTCCTTGTATATTTACCCTGTTTATCTATAAAGGTGGCAAAATTCGGTAAAATTTAGGATGAAACTATGAAACGACTATTTTCATGTATGAACAAACACTCATAATGCTGTCTGTCTCTATTCCTTTCATGGCAAGGGTTTAATCTGCAATAGTAACACAGTCTATGTTTCAGGTATGTAGTGCCGGTTTTATGAAGTTTTTATCCGACCGAAGATGAAGGAGAAGACTCTGAGAGAAGGAGTGAGAGGGGGAGTAAATAAATAAATAAATAAATATCTTATTTCCATGAAACATGGTTTTTACTATCAAACTTACATCACAGATGTTCTATGCAATATATACTAAATGAAACTTCTGAAAGTCACGCAAATAAAAAAAAATACATAAAAAGAAAGTCAAACGAAAAAATTAAAAGGAAATTAATTATAACATTAAACAATAAGAATAAAAGGTCACTTCAATATCTTAAAATACTACTAACATAGCAAATGCTATTTGATATGGGGAAACAAATTATAGTTCACTTAGGGTCAATTAAAAGTAAAAATTTTTAAGTCAAGACTTAAAAGTGTAGACTTCCATAATTAATGATGCATGAAGCCAAAAATTTTTCCATAGTTAAGGCCTTTGTACAGTGATGGGTCTTTGGGACCAGTTCTGTTCTGGCTCTTGGCACATAAAGGTCTTTTAGCTGCCTTGTTGTACTGGCTTGTATTTTCCCTGACAATGGAAAACTAGATACCACTCCGGATACAACCCATTGACAGCCTTATAAACAGCGAAACATTTTTCATAAAAAATATCTGTCTTTAATTGCTAACCACTTTAACTCTTTTAAGATAGGAGTAACGTGATCCTTCTTTTTAGCTCCTCCAATAGCTAGTTTAAACTGCAATATTTTGCAGTTTAAAAACGCTAAAAAATAAGTTGAGAAAAGTATTTGTTGAGTCCCATATACCCATACAGTAATTCATTTTAAACTGAGAGAGAGAGAGAGAGAGAGACGGGGGAGAGGAGAGAGAGAGAGAGGAGAGAGAGAGAGGGGAGAGACGAGAGAGAGAGAGAGAGGAGAGAGAGAGAGATTAATTTAATGCCAAAAATTAGCCAAGAAAGAAAACCCGACCCCCTATCTTCCAAGCAAAATATAAATCAGCCCAACCACCAAAGCGGAAAATCCCGGGCACTGGCGGGCAGATGATGGCCAGTTAATGAAATCCCTCATTATACCTGACCTTTGCCATCAGGTGCAGCAGTTAATAAAAAAATAAGTCACTAATGTGGAACTCGACCCAGCCAGCCCCATATGATGTCCATAGGTGGGCCCCCCTCTTTTACCTTGCCCTATTAAAAGTCCTTGGTTTATGGAGCAAAAAAAAACATTAATGTGAAGGATATGTGTTGTGGGTCCATTCACAAAAATCGTCAGTCAGTTATCGTAACTTATTAATGGCTTTCATTCGACGGTACACTTCGTCAGTTGGTTTTTTTGTTTACAGTTATCAGCTGTGAGCGCCGACCGGGCGAGTCTCGACCACTGTCAGCCGTTCTGGCGAGGCACGAAAGCGAGAGAGAAGCCGCAAGAAGCCGGCTTCTCTCACCAAAATTCGCCTAATAACAACGTTAGCCGTGGAATGTCTCAGTACGAGGCTGCGGAAAATGGGGGAAGCAATGTTTTCATAATATCTCAAGTACCGTATTAGCTACGAGAAAACGTAATGGAGTGAAACAAAATATCAGATTTCAAACAGGCTTCCCTGTGGTATAAGCAGAATTAAATTCATTATTAAATGAAACCCAATTAAGTGGGGTTTTGAGGGCATATTACCCGAAAAAAATACTCCGAAATCAAGGGAAAATTGCAACATGCGTAAAACTTTTGCGAATAAGAAAAAGTACATTTTCAAAGTGGAATACGATTCCGGCAGAAAAAACGCTCTCCATCAAGACATAAAACAATGTTAGACGGATGAAAGATAAGATAGATGTATGGTGAATCAATAAGCTGCTGGTCATTGAACGGCACAAGGATGCGCAAAATATAAAAACTGTTATATATACAAATCTGTATTAGCAAAAAAGAAACGGATAGATCAGTGGTGCTCAACCATTTTCACTCCATTTCCCCCTTCATAAATTCTCAACATTCGTGTGGCTCCCCTTCATTTTTCTCCCAAATCCCACCCCGCCAAAAAGGGAGGTAAAAAAAAAAAAAAAAAAAAATGTTGATGAAGAGAACACCTTGCTCATTACAAGGTTTACAGTCATAAATATCTAAATTTGATAGATTTCTGTGATATGCTTAACTTACATCACTTGCCTACAAAAGGGACTAGCGGACACTAGCAAATTTAAAATCTGGTGGGAAAAAGTTCAATTAATCTCTGCATATTTTATCACACATCAGTGGGAAGGCTGATATTGTTTCTTTTCAGGTCAGTTGACGAATCCGAGGTTGTGTCACTGACAATGCACATCTCATGTCGGGGTCCACATCCAATCGGTTCCGGCTCTTATTCTTGATTTGTAGAAGGGTGGAGAAACCAGACTCACATAAATAGGTAGTTGAAAAAGGCAAGAGTAGTCGAAGTGCAATCTCACTGACTTTTGGATATGACTGATGCATTGAACACCGAATACATTTATAAATTTTTCTTCATAGAGATATTTGGCAGCAGAATCATGTTTGAGATAAAGGAACTCGTCCTGAAACATCACGGGGAATGGTAGTAATATCAAGAGGCCAGAGAATGGATTCATTACCAACTTCCCTTCTTCCTCCTCAAATTCTGGGAAGTACCTATTAAGTTCACTTTCCAAGGATCTCAGATGCTGAGTGATTTCAGTTTTAAGTAATGGGTCAAGCAGACTATCTTCTTCATTCTCGTCAAGGACAGCTGAAAGGTTTTCAAACATGGCAACATTCCCGGCACCGACTTTCCTTTGCCAATTCTGGAGCTTGGCAAGAAATCCGCGAAGACAACCCATCAGGTGAAAACATTTCTTTCCTTGCCCTTTAGCTTCAGATTCAACCTATTTAGCTCCTCAAATATATCTGCTAAATTATGCAAGACGTGGCTCCCACAAAACCTCATTGAAGTGACTAAAACAGATCATCTTTCCCTTGCATTTCCAGGAACGATTTAAGCTCCCCCCGAAGTTCAAACACTCGATTCACAACATTGCCCTTGGAAAGCCAGCGCACTTTGGAGTAAAAGAGGAGAGCTTCATGCTCCAAATCCAGTCTCTACAAAGGTTCTGGAAAAGGCGAGAGGTTCAGAGCTCCAGCTTTTACAAAGTTGACGCATTTGACCACTGCCCTCCAGGATCTTGCAAAGTTCATCGGGGGAGGGTTTTGACGCCAGTGCAAAACGATGGATCATACAATGAACCCCCTTGGCATTCGGAGCTACTTCCTTGACACGCTTCTGGAACCCCTGATTTTGATCCCAGCATCGCTGGAGCCCCGTCTGTACGACTCCACAACAATTTTCCCAGGGGATCCTGTTAGCTTTGAAGAAAGAAGATAGCTTTTCCACACATCTTTAGCTGTTGTGGTTGTCTCAAGCGGGTGTACATAACAGATATTCTTCCTTGTATCACACAAAAAAACTACCTAACAAACACGAGTAGTGTGCACAAGAACTCACATCCGTTGACTCACCCAAAGCTGTATTGCAAACATACCAGTTGGAGACGTTTTGATCTCCGTATCACTTTTTCCTTTATGTCATCTGACATTTCATTAATTCTCCGCTTCACTGTGTTCGTTTGACAAGGAAATTTGTTGAATTTTACGTTCACTGCATCTCCAAGAACACGCTTGACCATTTTTTAAAGTACATGGCTTGAATAGGTTTCACCAATTGTGTGGGGCTTCTTTTGCTTCGCTATTTCGAGGGAACCTCGTATGATGCCTCAACTAAACTTGAGGTCTGTTTTTGGAAAGCACCAGTCGCATCCAGTTTCTGTTTTCCCAAACTACTTTCGTGAGCTGAAGAAAAACGGGTCTTTCTCAGCATTTCTGTTTGGGTGGATGGTCAGCAAATGATGCTTCAACTTACTAGGCCTCATAGAATCGTTCCCAGCACTTTGAAGCACAGTACACCCCTGAGGTTTCTCGATGCCATCAGCGAGGTTTGATGTAAATCCGTTAGTTAATGTACTCTTCACTGTACTTCCGCTTCTTACTAACACTAGTACCATCGCAAATCTACGGAAAATAAAGAAGACAGAACATCAGAAACAAACATTAATGAAAAGACAAAAAAATGATAATGAAGGACAGATAAATAGACAAGTGATAAAATGACAAACACACAAATATCCACATACATAACACATCCAGGGACTCACAAATTAAGGGACACACACAGTCAACACAAACATACACACAGAGAGAGTAAAGATGATAAACATTCCCCACTTAAGCTAGCAAGCTGAAAAAGTATTTTCTACAGCAAGAAAACGCCTCCTTTGACAAGCACTGCCCCATTGAAATAATAATAAGAATAGCGAGTCACATCAATATTAGCACTAAAAAAAAAAAACAGGAATACCTAAGTAGGGAATGAGCATGAAAAACAACTGATACCAAAAAATAAGAAATATTTCACACACGAAAAAAAGCGAGCTTTATAATTGTCGAACAAAATAAGTAACACAATATATGGTTCAGGAATCAATTATACCCACATGTTTACCATGTATATCCCAGGCCACACTGAGATCATTCGATCGCCTCTCCCTCTGTCTCCCGGTGACTCAAGGCCGGTTCCCATCAGCCCGCTTGTTCGGCCGTCTTACAACAGCACCGCTCAACAATGACGTCACCATCATCACCGCTTGAGTTGGTTTTGTGGTACTGGGCACAGTTGGCAACTCCGCTCGAGCGGGAACACCGCCGAGCGGGAGAGATGACTTGAATTTAACTTGGTACGGCGGCCGTACAGCGGTACGGCGGTGCGGTAGACTTTGTTGTGACGTCATTGTGACGTCTTTGTTGTTGTACGGCGGCCGTACAAGCGGGCTGATGGGAACCGGCCTTCACCCTCACTCACCGCCCGTGTCTCTCACCCGTCTCATACCCGTTCGTTCTCCTCCGCGTTTTCTATCACCACCTACCAAATGCACAAACAATTACAATTTCACACAACATTTAAAAACGTACACACACATTCGTAACAATATTATGTAACATAGTTTTTGTCAACTTAAGATTATCAATTAATTATTAAAACAAGAACATTTTCTTTGCCCGGACAGTGATGCAATTTTTTTTTTTATTTTTGATTCCTAACATTATTTAGAAATGTATAATTTGCAACAGTCCACCATGGCCCCCCCTTTAAATTCTTGCCATGGCCCCCAGGTTGAGAACCACTGGGATAGATGCTTAGGGTGGATCCTCGTTGAGCTTAACAAAAAGTATTCATGTCATTTTTGGTCTAGGGTCAATAGTTTCATTAGTATAAAATAGGGAAACGCAATACAAGTAGTGTTCTGACCATTTTTAGCTGTTAAAAATTTGGGAGTTTTATTGTCATACCCGACGTAAAAAAGATCTCAATACCAAAATTTTACATCTTGCGAAGAACAATAAAAATTGTTCTATATATTTTTTTTACAGAACCCTGCCAGTCAAAAAAAAAATTTTGTCTTTTTTTATAGTAAAGAACGCATTTCCCGTATAGATACGGGAAAAGTCAAGGGAAGCAAAGTTTAGAGCTCTAAAAATCCTGCTCTATAGTCGTTCCAAAATCCGTTCTCGTCCAGTATTTAGACCCCAAAA
>JACEEZ010009600.1:15000-21293 GCA_016584305.1 Chionoecetes opilio | reverse complement strand
ACTCAGTTTATCTAATGTTTCATACTCATATTTAGTTCTAGTACCTCTCCTGTACTGCCATTTTTGATCACTTTTTCTTGAGTCTCAGTAAACAATCCACTACATTATTATTTTTCCTGTAGAAGGGAAGGTGATGAACGCCTCTATCTTTCCCTTAGAGGCGCGGGAGTATGATTAATGGTTACCGGAGAGGTGAGGGGAAATGGCGTCTGAGGGGAAGAGGTAAGGGGAAATGGGGTTCTGAGGGGAAGAGGGAAGGGGAAAGAGGGGGAAATGGAGTCTGAAGGGAAGAGGGAAGGGGAAAGAGAGGGGAAATTGCGTCTGAGGGGAAGAAGGGAAGGGGGAAATGAGGGAGAAATGGGGTTTTATGGGAACAGGGAAGGGGAAAAAGAGGGGAAATTGCGTCTGAGGGGAAGAGGGAAGGGGAAAGTGAGGGGGAAATGGCGTCTGAGGGGAAGAAGGAAGGGGAAAGAGAGGGGAAATGGGGTCTGAGGGGAAGAGGGAAGGGGGAAATGAGGGGAAATGGGGTTTGAGGGGAAGAGGGAAGGGGAAATGGGGTTTGAGGGGAAGAGGGAAGGGGAAATGAGGGGAAATGGGGTTTGAGGGGACAGGGAAGGGGAAAGGGAGGGGAAATGGCGTCTGAGGGGAAGAGGTAAGGGGAAAGTGAGGGAGATAGAGGTATGTTTAGAAGAAGAAGAGGAGAGAAAAAGGCAAACGAAAACTAATTAAGGTGAGAACGAGAAGGAATAAAATGAGATGTTTGAGGGAGATGAGAAGGAGGTTTGGGTAGGACAGGAGGAGGAGGAGGAGGAGGAGGAGGAGGAGGAGGAGGAGGAGGAGGAGGAGGAGGAGGAGGAGGAGGAGGAGGAGGAGGAGGAGGAGGAGGAGGAGGAGGATATTAGAGCACCCAATGTCTGACTAAATACCTGAGTGACATCCCAGAAACAATGTGTGTGTATGTGTGATGTGTGTATGTGTGTGTGTGTGTGTGTGTGTGTGTGTGTGTGTGTATGTGTGTGTGTGTGTGTGTGTGTGTGTGTGTGTGTGTGTGTGTGTGTGTGTGTGTGTGTGTGTGTGTGTGTGTGTGTGTGTGTGTGTGTGTGTGTGTGTGTGTGTGTGTGTGTGTGTGTGTGTGTGTGTGTGTGTGTGTGTGTGTGTGTGTGTCCCTCAAATAACCAGGCAGAACACGTCCACAATGAATAACAAGTGAGACAAAACAGCCTAGACACCACCCCATGTAAAGTACCTGATCAGCCCTTTCCTCTCCCTTCCCCCTTTACAAAACACATATAATAGAAAGGACGGGAAGAAAGGGAGAGAAAGGAATATACAGTACCCCTTGAACAACCTTTACCACCCACCTGTGTCACCCCTTTCCCTTCCCTTTACCCCTTTCTTACTCTTTTACTTTTTTTTACTCAGTTTTTACTTTTTTTTTTTACTCTTTTTACATTTTTTAAGCTCTTTTTACAATTTTTTTACTTTTCTTTTTACGCTTTTACTTCTTTTAACGCTTTTTTTTTTTTTTACTTTACTTTTTTTAGCCTCTTTTTACTATTCTTTTTACTTTTTTTTACTCTTTTTTACTTCTTTTTACTTTTTTTTCCCTCTTTTTTTTTACTCTTTTTACTTTTTTTAAACTAATTTTACTCTTTTTTTTTACATTTTTTTATCCCCTTTTACCAAACACGTAACATAGAAAGAAAATGGAAAGGGAAGAAAAATTAAAGGGATCTACAGTACTCCCTTTAACACTTTTATACTACCTAATGTGTCCCTCTTCATCCCTTTCCCTTTATTTCTACCCATCCATCCCCTTTCTCCCTATTCCCCTTTGTATTCCTTTGTATCTATCTATTCCCTCTCTATCTCCCTTTTCATCCCTTTTCCCCTCTGTTTTCTACCCTTCTCCCCTTTTTCTACCTATCCCCTTCCCCCTATCTCCCCTCTCCCTTCCATATTCTCCCCTCTTCCTTCCCTATCTCCCCTCTTCCTTCCCTATCTCCCCTCTCCCTTCCCCCTATCTCCCCTCTCCCTTCCCCCTATCTCCCCTCTTCCTTCCATATTCTCCCCTCTCCCTATCTATCCCCTCCCCTTTCCTCTTCCCCTCATCCCCTCCATCACTACTGTCCCCCCTTTTTCTACCTACCCCCACCCCTTTCCCTTCATTTCCCCCATTACTACTGTACTGTCCCCTTCCCCTCCCCATCGCCCCCCATCACTACTGTACTGTCCCCTTCCCCTCCCCATCTCCCCTCCTCACTACTGTACTGTCCCCTTCCCCTCAACCCCCCCACCACTACTGTAGGGGGTGACTTCGTGAGGGGAATAGTTTACCTCAAGTTGCGGTGACTGCGGGCCCTGACGCAACCACTACTTATGCACACACACGCAGGAGGATGGCAGGAGGAGGAGGAGAGGAGGAGGAGGAGGAGGAGGAGGAGGAGAGAGGAGGAGGAGGAGGAGGAGGAGGAGGAGGAGGAGGAGGAGGAGGAGGAGGAGGAGGAGGAGGAGGAGGAGGAGGAGGAGGAGGAGGAGGAGGAGGGGGAGGAGGAGGAGGAGGAGGAGGAGGAGGAGGACGAGGACGAGGAGTAGGACGAGAGAGGAGGAGGGGGAGGGAGGAGGAGGAGGAGGAGGAGGAGGAGGAGGAGGAGGAGGAGGAGGAGGAGGAGGAGGAGGAGGAGGAGGAGGAGGAGGAGGAGGAGGAGGATTACATAGGATTACATAGGAGTAACAGACACCAGGAGACCTATTGGTCCATAGCGAGGGTATCTGCTGAACTACATACTACTAACTATCAACTACTTGTAAGAAAACAGTTGGAAAAAGATACCATGTCCCTAAAGAGGATGGGAACATGGAAGTTCCATAGTGCAGAATGATAGGATATGAAAAATACTAACTACCACTACCACTACAACTAATCGATACAGGGGACTAGATACGAATTCGCACTATCAATACCCATTTACTTTACAGTGCGCGTCAAGTCTGTTTTTGAATGTAGTTATTGTGTTGGCTCCGACAACATTTGCTGGTAACTTGTTCCATCGATGAACGACTCTAACATTGAAATTATTTTTACGGAGATCGGTGATGCAACGTTGACCGTTTAGTTTTAAACCATTATTTCTTGTTGTCACTTGAGTTGAAAGCTCGAATAGGTTCTCTTGATTAATGACATCAAAACCTTTTAGGATCTTAAAGGTTTCTATCAAGTCCCCACGGATTCTACGATCCTTTAAGGAAAACATATTAAGTTTCCGCAGTCTCTCTTCATAAGATGAATTTCGCAGAGATGGAATTTGTTTGGTTGCTCTTCTTTGCACTGATTCCAATTTGGCTTGATCTTTTACGAAACAGGGCGACCAGAATTGAACGGCATATTCCAAGTGCGGCCTAACCAAGGACGTGTATAATTGTGTCATTACTTTCGGAGTTTTATGTTCAAAGTTTCGTTTAATAAAGCCCAACATCATATTTGCCTTTTTATTGGCAGCTAGGCAATGCGAACTGGTTTTCAGATCATTACTGATGATGACACCTAAATCCTTTTCCTGCTGTACTTCAGTTAACGATTTATTTTGCATTTGATAGTTATATTTGAGGTTATCGTTGCCTATATGCATTACTTTACATTTATCGGAATTGAATTTTAATAGCCATTTATCACTCCAATCTGATAGTTTGTCGAGATCTCTTTGTATGAGTTCGCAGTTTTCTCTAGTATATGCCTTTACCGCCTAATTTGGTGTCATCTGCAAATTTGATATTTTAGATAACAAGTCCGCAGTCCAGATCGTTGATATATATCAGAAAAAGAGTAGGACCCAAGACCGAGCCCTGAGGCACCCCACTAGTGGACACCCTAACCAATCCAGATGCCTCACCATTTTACTACCCGTTGTTTACGATTTGAAAGCCAATCGCCAACCCATGAACATAATTGCTCTCCTAGCCATGTGCCCTTAGCTTGGTCAACAGTCGCTTATGGTGGAACTGTATCGAAGGCTTTCTGAAAATCAAGGTATATTACATCCAAAGGGAATTTTAGCGTCCCAGTTTGAATGAGGAGGAGAGAGGATTACCAAAGGATTACAAAGGATTACAAAGGAAAAACACAAACAGCAACAGACCGATAGGTCCTTACAAGGCTGTTTGCTTTAACTGCACTACACTAACTAGATGATAAGAGAGAAAGGATAGGAAAAGTAGAAGGCTCCTCCCCACCCACCCATCCCTCCAGCCGAAGCTGGCCGGAAATGAAGTGAGTACCATGCAGTATAGAAAAACTGCATGGAATTTGTGAGGAAAGTTGAAAGCTGTAATCTATGGCTAACTACTACTAGTTTGTGGGGTAGGTTTAGTGCTTGATAGATTTGGGCATGTTATGCGTGTTTTGTAATTGGATGTGAACACAGTGTGGAGGTTCAAGGGTGGTGCGGCAGCCTTGCCTGGCGCTTTCTTGGGAGGCAGCAGTCAATCAGGCCCCAGCTCCGTTCAATCCACTGCGGATTGTGTACTTTCCATGTAGGACGCCGTACACTTCAATGCCTCCTGCAGCAGTGACCCCTGGTACCTTAAATCCCGATGGTGGTCACTAACTGACAGGGCCCTTACTGGTCCACAACCCGTCACAGGTCGAGAGTAGTAGTGGTAACCGTTAACTCGGGGCTATCTGTGTGTGTTATGAGGTCTAATGTAGTGTTGGTGTAGGCTCAGTGTGGAAGTTCAAGGGTGGTGCGGCAGCCTTGCCTGGCGCTTTCTTGGGAGGCAGCAGTCAATCAGGCCCCAGCTGATGGAGGAGGAGGAGGAGGAGGAGGAGGAGGAGGAGGAGGAGGAGGAGGAGGAGGAGGAGGAGGACTGCGGTTACTTTTTTTTTTGGGGGGGGCCTTTATTCTTATAGGTTTTACAGTCAGGAGCTTCAGCTGGACTACTGAGAACTATCTTTGACTTTTCAGGAATGTGTAGATTATTCCTAGCTTAACCTACATACAGGGGTTACTATTCTAGTTTTATATTTCTCTATTTCACTATTCCACTACTAGATGAGTTGACAAGTACTTGGACAACAGGATATGTTACTATTCTAATTTTACATTTTATTTTTCACTACTAATAATTTATATATATAGACATAGTTGAACTTAAACATCATAGGGTTTCCATGTGTCTCTCTCTCTCTCTCTCTCTCTCTCTCTCTCTCTCTCTCTCTCTCTCTCTCTCTCTCTCTCTCCTCTCTCTCCCCCCTACTGTTTTTTTCTGTCCTAAACTACCAGTCGAGAAGAAAATGGATGAGAGTTTAAATTATGTGGAGTGAATGAGGCAGTAAAAAGGAGTAGCTAAGTCCGTCGCCACTCCTTGCACACGCTAGACCCCTTGAGGCCCAGAACGTAATTTCCATTGTAATTTGGGTACCATTAGACGAATTTTAGTGACTATAAGTAATATTTTATAGATATGACCTGTTTAGTATCCTTCTCCACTAGCTAATTTGGTATATTCACTTACTTTTCGTTATTTTATGGCTCTACAACAGACGATTTTGTTTATAGCAAAGGAAAGATCTGTGCGTGAAGAGGTTACTTAAGGAGTAGGGTGGAGCTCTCTGCGAACTCCATCATCACCTCCGTCAGGCAGAGCTCGGCCTATGTATGTGGACCTATACAACAACGGTGGCTGGGCCTGCTGTTTGTACAGAATGTGGGGTGGCACAGGTGTCCAATTTGTATAATCTATGTACAGTAGTATTTATATTGCCCACATGTATATATTATCTTATAGTTGCTTTAGTACTTAACTCCTTCACGCCCAGATCTTTCCTTTGCTATGAAAAATTGTATGTTGTCAGCCATAACATTACGAAAAGTCACTAAATATACCAAATTAACTAGTGGGCAAGGATACTAAACAGGTCATATCTATAAAATATTGCTTATATTCACAAAAAAATCGTCTAATGGTACCCAAATTACAATGGAAATTACGTTCTGGGTCTCAAGGGGTGAAGTTCATTCCTCATGTCTGTATAGTATGTTGTTGTTGTTGTTGTTGTTGTTGTTGTTGTTGTTGTTGTTGTTGTTGTTTGTCCCGTATGTCTTCGGTTGAAAATAAAATTATTGTTATTATTGTTAAGTAAGAAGTAAGGAGTAGATAGGACTTCAGAAGGAGTAGATGGGGCGTTAAGTAAGGAGTAGATGTGAGTTAAGTAAGGAGTGTTAGGCAGTGGAATGGAGTTAACAGAGTAATGCAGTTCACTTAACAAACTTCTCTGGTGAAGTTGATGGATCCTT
>JACEEZ010009600.1:0-10000 GCA_016584305.1 Chionoecetes opilio | reverse complement strand
AGTTAACGGTTACCACTACTACTCTCGACCTGTGACGGGTTGTGGACCAGTAAGGGCCCTGTCAGTTAGTGACCACCATCGGGATTTAAGGTACCAGGGGTCACTGCTGCAGGAGGCATTGAAGTGTACGGCGTCCTACATGGAAAGTACACAATCCGCAGTGGATTGAACGGAGCTGGGGCCTGATTGACTGCTGCCTCCCAAGAAAGCGCCAGGCAAGGCTGCCGCACCACCCTTGAACCTCCACACTGTGTTCACACCATTACAAAACGCGCATAACATGACCAATCTATCAAGCACTAAACCTACCCCCACAAACTAGTAGTAGTTAGCCATAGATTACAGCTTTCAACTTTCCTCACAAATTCCATGCAGTTTTTCTATACTGCATGGTATCACTTCATTTCCGGCCAGCTTCGGCTGGGGGGATGGGTGGGTGGGGAGGAGCCTTCTACTTTCCTATCCTTTCTCTCTTATCATCTAGTTAGTGTAGTGCAGTTAAAGCAAACAGCCTTGTAAGGACCTATCGGTCTGTTGCTGTTTGTGTTTCCTTTGTAATCCTTTGTAATCCTCCTCCTCCTCCTCCTCCTCCTCCTCCCTCCTCCTCCTCCTCCCTCCTCCTCCCTCCTCCTCCTCCTCCTCCTCCTGTAAAGTAATGCATATAGGCAACGATAACCTCAAATATAACTATCAAATGCAAAATAAATCGTTAACTGAAGTACAGCAGGAAAAGGATCTAGGTGTCATCATCAGTAATGATCTGAAAACCAGTTCGCATTGCCTAGCTGCCAGTAAAAAGGCAAATATGATGTTGGGCTTTATTAAACGTAACTTTGAACATAAAACTCCGAAAGTAATGACACAATTATACACGCCCTTTGGTTAGGCCGCACTTGGAATATGCCGTTAATTCTGGTCGCCCTGTTTCGTAAAAGATCAAGCCAAATTAGAATCAGTGCAAAGAAGAGAAACCAAAACAAATTCCATCTCTGCGAAATTCATCTTATGAAGAGAGACTGCGGAAACTTAATATGTTTTCCTTAAAGGATCGTAGAATCCGGGGGACTTGATAGAAACCTTTAAGATCCTAAAAGGTTTTGATGTCATTAATCAAGAGGACCTATTCGAGCTTTCAACTCAAGTGACAACAAGAAATAATGGTTTAAAACTAAACGGTCAACGTTGCATCACCGATCTCCGTAAAAATTATTTCAATGTTAGAGTCGTTGATCGATGGAACAAGTTACCAGCAAATGTTGTCGGAGCCAACACAATAACTACATTCAAAAACAGACTTGACGCGCACTGTAAAGTAAATGGGTATTGATAGTGCGAATTCGTATCTAGTCCCCCGTATCGATTAGTTGTAGTGGTAGTGGTAGTTGTAGTTAGTATTTTTCATATCCTATCATTCTGCACTATGAAATTTCCATGTTCCTATCCTCTTTAGGGACATGGTATCATTTTCCAACTGTTTTCTTACAAGTAGTTGATAGTAGTATGTAGTTCAGCAGATACCCTCGCTATGGACCAATAGGTCTCCTGGTGTCTGTTACTCCTATGTAATCCTATGTAATCCTCTTTCTCATTCTTGCCCTTTCTCTCCTCCTCCTCCTCTTCCTCATTCTCATCTTAAATCTCATTATTCTCCTTATTCTATCTCTGTTATATTATGTCAACAGAACTTTGTATCGAACGAAAAATGCTTGCAAAAAATTACATGACATTAAAATGATCAACAAAATGACGAATTATATAAATGAAATAAAATGAAGGGCAGAGGTGAGTGCTAGTGCTTAGTGACTATTATAAGGACCAGCATAACTAGTAACAATAGGGAGGCTAGTAGTTAATAGGAAGGGGTTAGTTAGTTAGTTAGTTAGTTAGTTAGTTAGTTAATAGGAAGGGGTTAGATGGGTTAAATATGTGAGAAGTGACAGCTGTAGTTTTTTGCTAGTGTGATCAATACAGTTGGTGTGTGTGTGTGTGTGTTCTTGTGTTGTAATGGTTTTGTGGGCGTGTGGGCGTGTTGCAGGGCGTGTGGGGTGTGTGTGTTCTTGTGTTGTAATGGTTTTGTGGGCGTGTGGGCGTGTTGCAGGGCGTGCGGGGTGTGTGTGTGTTATTGTGTTGTAATGGTTTTGTGGGCGTGTTGCAGGGCGTGTGGGGTGTGTGTGTGTGTGTTCTTGTGTTGTAATGGTTTTGTGGGCGTGTGGGCGTGTTGCCAGGGCGTGTGGGGTGTGTGTGTCTTGTGTTGTAATGGTTTTGTGGGCGTGTGGGCGTGTTGCAGGGCGTGCGGGGTGTGTGTGTTCTTGTGTTGTAATGGTTTTGTGGGCGTGTGGGCGTGTTGCAGGGCGTGCGGGGTGTGTGTGTGTGTTCTTGTGTTGTAATGGTTTTGTGGGCGTGTTGCAGGGCGTGTGGGGTGTGTGTGTGTGTGTTCTTGTGTTGTAATGGTTTTGTGGGCGTGTGGGCGTGTTGCAGGGCGTGTGGGGTGTGTGTGTTCTTGTGTTGTTTTGTAATGGTTTTGTGGGCGTGTGGGCGTGTTGCAGGGCGTGCGGGGTGTGTGTGTTCTTGTGTTGTAATGGTTTTGTGGGCGTGTGGGCGTGTTGCAGGGCGTGTGGTGTGTGTGTGTGTTCTTGTGTTGTAATGGTTTTGTGGGCGTGTGGGCGTGTTGCAGGGCGTGTGGGGTGTGTGTGTGAGGGAGTCAGCCTTTAAGATAGGGAGCATGAAGAATGTAACCTTTAGCCTGTAAGTTACTATACGCCCATGTAATGTTGACTGTAACTTCTCTGTCAACTGTTAACTAGAATAAATAACAAATAAAAAAATAAAAGAAATGATTAAATCCCTCGCATTTCTTTTACTCACTTCATCTTCATCAACTTTCCTTTTAAACTTTTTTTTTCTCTTCTCTCCCTTCTCCTCTTTCTCATTTCCTTTTAGTCTCTTTACATTGTCTCCTGTCCTCCTCCTTTCTCCTTACTTCTCCTCCTCTCCTCCTCCTCCTCCTCTTCCTCCTCCTCCTCCTCCTCCTCCTCCTCCTCTCCTCCTCCTCTCCTCCTCCTCCTCCTCCTCCTTCCCTTAACACCCAGAAACACACTTCACTTTCCTCTTGTCTTCCATTAAATCAAGCTTGTGTTTCCTCTCTCTCTCTCTCTCTCTCTCTCTCTCTCTCTCTCTCTCTCTCTCTCTCTCTCTCTCTCTCTCTCTCTGTGGTATCCACAATTGCTGCTCTATTTAACTTTGCTCCTAAATCGATGGCGCGCATTCTGAAACTGTTCCTTGGCTTGATCATTCCTGTCGCTACGTGTAAAGCTGCTGATTACACGCTCTCTCTCTCTCTTCTCTCTCTCTCTCTCTCTCTCTCTCTCTCTCTCTCTCTCTCTCCTCTCTCTGTCTGTCTTTCTGTCCCTATCTCTCTCTGTGTGTCTCTCTCTGTCTCTCTCTCTCTCTCTCTCCTCTCTCTCTCTCTCTCTCTCCTCTCTCTCTCTCTCTCTCTTCTCTCTCTCTCTCTCTCGCTACAGTATATTACGTTGTATCCTTTTAATTTTTAATTTTTTTGCTATTAGCGACGAACCGATAAATATAATGGATGAAGGTCACACACACACACACACACACACACACACACACACACATACACATACACACACACACACACACACACACACACAACACACACACACACAAAGGCTGACTTATGGCCTACGGAAGATATAAATTTCATCAACTGAAGGTCTAAGATAAAAAAATAAAAGGGTGACCCATTAAAAGGGCTTACACAATAACACGAGAGCGAGAGAGAGAGAGAGAGAGAGAGAGAGAGAGAGAGAGAGAGAGAGAGAGAGAGAGAGAGAGAGAGAGAGAGAGAGAGAGAGAGAGAGAGGAGAGAGTAGAGCGAGAGAGAGAGAGAGAGAGAGAGAGAGAGAGAGAGAGAGAGAGAGAGAGAGAGAGATAAGAAGGTTCCTGTACACCTCTATCTCCTTCTTCCATTTGACCATTAAGACGAAAAAATAGGAAGAGTAAGAAGGAAGAAGGAAGAGAAGGATGAGGATGACAAAGGATTACAAACAGGATTACAGATAAATTACAAACAGCAACTGACCTTTGTTACCTCTGACAGGACATTTTTTTTTACTTATCTTAACCTTATAGAAAAGATAGTAGTGCAGTATACAAAGGAATACAAAGGAAGAACAGACAGCAACATCCCTACTGGGCCAAACGAGGCTGCCTGTGTGACTACTTTCTACCACTATAGTTTCTACGTGTTAGAGGTAAAAGAATAGTAAAGTTGAAGGCTCCTCAGTAGAAGGAAGAAGAGGAGGAGGGGGAGGAGGAGGAGGAGGAAGAGGAAGAGGAAGAGGAAGAGGAGAGGAGGAGGAGGAGGAGGAATACAAAGGAATACAAAGGAAACACAAACAGCAACAGACCGATAGGTCCTTACAAGACTGTTTGCTTTAACTACACTACACTAACTAGATAATAAGAGAGAAAGGATAGGAAGTAGAAGGCTCCTCCCCACCCACCCATCCCTCCAGCCGAAGCTGGCCGGAAAAGAAGTGATACCATGCAATATAGAAAAACTGCATGGAATTTGTGAGGAAAGTTGAAAGCTGTAATCTATGGCTAACTACTACTAGTTTGTGGGGGTAGGTTTAGTGCTTGATAGATAGGTCATGTTATGTGTGTTTTGTAATGGTGGGAACACAGTGTGGAGGTTCAAGGGGTGGTGCGGCAGCCTTGCCTGGCGCTTTCTTGGGAGGCAGCAGTCAATCAGGCCCCAGCTCCGTTCAATCCACTGCGGATTGTGTACTTTCCATGTAGGACGCGTACACTTCAATGCCTCCTGCAGCAGTGACCCCTGGTACCTTAAATCCGATGGTGGTCACTAACTGTCAGGACCCTAACTGAACCACAGCCGTCACAGGTCGATAGTAGTGGTTTAAACCCTTAACTCGGGGCTATCTGTGTGTGTTATGAGGTCTAATGTAGTGTTGGTGTAGGCTCAGTGTGGAAGTTCGGGGGTGGTGCGGCAGCCTTGCCTGGCGCTTTCTTGGGAGGCAGCAGTCAATCAGGCCCCAGCTCCGTTTCAATCCACTGCGGTAGTGCACTTTCCAAGTAGGACGCCGTGCACTTCAATGCCCCCTGCAGCAGTGACCCCTGGTATATAAATCCCAATGGTGGTCACTAACTGACAGGGCCCTTACTGAACCACAGCCCGTCACAGGTCAAAAGTTGTAGTAGAAGGAAGAAGAGGAGGAGGGGGAGGAGGAGGAGGAGGAGGAGGAGGAGGAGGAGGAGGAGGAGGAGGAGGAGGAGGAGGAGGAGGAGGAGGAGGAGGAGGAGGAGGAGGAGGAGGAGGAGGAGGAGGAGGAGGAGGAGGAGGAGGAGGAAGAGGAAGAGGAAGAGGAAGAGGAAGAGGAAGAGGAGGAGGAGGAGGAGGAGGAGGAGGAGGAATACAAAGGAATACAAAGGAAACACAAACAGCAACAGACCGATAGGTCCTTACAAGACTGTTTGCTTTAACTACACTACACTAACTAGAGGAAGAGGAGGAGAAGTATGGTCATTTATATGCCTATGCTATTATAGGAAGGTCTATCTCATTATATACAGGTATGAGACTGGTACCCTTAACACCTGCCCACTCCACCCAACCACCCACCCACCTACTCAACCCACCCATCCACCCACTCAACCCACCTATCCACCCACTCATCCAACCCACCCACCTACTCAACCCATCCATCCACCCACTCAACCCACCTATCCACCCACCCACTCAACCCTGCCACCCACCCACACAACCCATCCAGTCATCCACCCACTCAACCCTCCCACCCATCCACTCAACCCTCCCACCCATCCACTCAACCCAGCCACCCAACCACTCACTCAACCCAACCACCCACCCACTCAACCCACCCACCCATCCACCCACCACCCACTCACCAACCCATTCAACCCACCCACCCACCCACCCACCCACACAACCTTCTAAACCTCCAACTAAAAACCAAACAAATCCTCCAACCACTAAAACCCTCTTTGCCCTTATCTCCTATCAAATTCCTATCAAACTATGTGCCTATAATTATCTTTCCTATTCCCTATTATTAATGCAGTATCAGCTATGTCAATCTTGCCCTTTGATAACCCTCTGTCCAACCTTATCTGTTATCGTCTTTCTTATCACAGGTGTGCACGGACCATTATTGTTATCATTGGCAGGTGTTATCATTGTAGGGATGCTTGGAAGGGTGTTAAGGGGAAGGGGGAAGGGATGGGTGTTAAGGGGAAAAAGGGGAGAGGGGAAATGGTAGAGAATGAAGGGGGGGGAGGGAAGGGAGAGGTAGGGGGAAAGAGGGGAAGAGGGGAAGGGTGGTGGTTGATGGGAGGGAAGGGAGAGGGAAGGGAGGGAAGGGAAGAGGGGAATGGAGCTTTGTTACTTACCGAGGGGAAGGAATAGGAGGGGAGAAAGGAGGAGGAAGGGAAGATAAGATGCAAGGGAGACTTAATGAATGGGGGAGATAGGAAGGAAGGAAGGTAGGAAGGAAGGAAGGAAGGAAGGAAGGAAGGAAGGAAGGAAGGAAGGAAGGAAGGAAGGAAGGAAGGAAGGAAGGAAGGAAGGAAGGAAGGAAGAAAGGAAGGAAGGAAGAAAGGAAGGAAGGAATGGAAGGAAGGAAGGAAGGAAGGAAGGAAGGAAGGAAGAAAGGAAAGAAGGCAAGCAAGCAGGCAAGCAGGCAGGCAAGCAAGCAAGCAAACAAGAAAGAAAGAAAGAAAGAAAGAAAGAAAGGAAGGATGGAAGGAAGGAAGGAAGGAAGGAAGGAAGGAAGGAAGGAAGAAAAGAAGATAGGAAGGAAGGAAGGAAGAAAGAAAGGAAGGAAGGAAGGACGGAAGAAAGAAAGAAAGAAAGAAAGAAAGAAAGAAAGAAAGAAGGAGAAAGAAAGGAAGGAAGGAATGAAGGAAGGACGGACGGAAGAAAGAAAGAAAGGAAGAAAGGAAGGAAGGAAGGAAGAAAGAAAGGAAGGAAGGAAGGAAAGAAAAATGCCGAGGACAGACAGAAAACTCACTTCATTCTAATTTGAGAGAAAGAAAGAATGGTTAAAAGAAAAATAAATCAAAAAGCGAGAAATTAAAGAATGAAGTTACGAGAAAAGACTGAGAGAAGAAAGAAGCACGAGAGAGGAAAGAAGAAGAGGCGGAAAGAGGAAGGAAACGAAGACATGCCGCTTCCTCTTCCTCTTCTTCCCAATTCAGCGGTTGAGGGCCACTGAAGAGGAGGAGGAAGGAGGAGGGGAAGGAAGAAGGGAGAGAGGGGAAGGAGGGTGGAAGGAAGAATGAGGAAGAATAAAAGGAGGAAGAGATATGAGAAGGGAGGGATTGGGTAGGAAGGAAGGAAGAGGAGTAGCAGGAGGAAAGAGGGAAGAAAGGGAGTAGGAAGAGGGAGGAAGAGAGGTTGGAGGAGGGAAGGAGGGGAAGGAGGGAGTAGGAAGAAGGAGGAAGAGAGGTAAGAGGAGGGAAAGAAGGGGGAGGAAGAATGAAGAAGAGGAAGATGAAAGGGAAGGAAAGAAGGAAGAAAGGCGAAGTGTTGACGTAATAACATTCATCCTTAAAAGTCTACCTCGCTATTACGTCAACAACACGAGACCAGACAGACGAGACCACAGAGAATAAACGCTACTAGATCATACGAGACCAATATAAACAACAGCATAAAAAAACCACAATAAAACAAAACAAAACACAAGAGAACACAAAATAACGAGACCAACCAACACGAGACCACAGCTAACTAGACCACACGAGACCATTTACAAACAACAGCACAATAACAGAATAAAAAACAACACAAGAACACAAGTAAACACCAAATAAAGAGACCAAAAACCACGAGAACACAACACAAGAAATCGAGACCTCACAAAAAAAAAACTTAATATCAAATCCCACTGACTGAGAGACACAAGAGATTGAAAGAGACGAGGAATAACGAGGACGCGAGACCATTCAATATCCCTACTACTACTACTACTACTATCTTCAAAACCCCCTTCCCCTTCCCCTACTATCTTTAAAACCCCCTTTCCCCTACTATCTTCAAAACCCACTTCCCCATTTCCCCTACTATCATCAAAACCCCCTTCCCTTACCCCTACTATCATCAAAACCCCCTTCCCTTACCCCTACTATCATCAAAACCCCTTCCCTTACCTCTTCTATCCTCAATACCCCCTTCCCCCTTCCCCTATTATCTTAAAAAAAAAACCTTCCCCCTTCCCCTACTATCTTCAAAAAACCCTTCCCTTACCCCTACTATCCTCAAAACCCACTTCCCTTACCCCTACTATCATCAAAACCCCCTTCCCCTTCCCATACTATCTTCAAAACCCACTTCCCTTACCCCTACTATCCTCAAAACCCCCTTCCCCCTTTCCTCTATCTTCAAAACCCCCTTCTCCCTTTCCCCTATTATCTTCAAAAACCCCACAACTAAACTATCCTTGAAAACCCTTTACCGAGGACACCCATATCCTCCCATCACCCTCCCATGACCACCCATCACCCACCCATGCTCGCCCATCACCCACCCATGCTCGATCACGCCACCCTCATCCACCCAAGCCTCAAAACTCTAAAATGAGAGACCCTTCCTTCCGCTCCGCCACCACCCGGGAATATTGAATGCTACCTCTTGGTCGCTGAAGAGAGAGTAGAGACTGAAGGGTGGGGAAGGGAGGGTGAGAGGGGTTAAGGAGGGGGAAGGGAGGGGGCAGAAGGGGGTTAAGAAGAGGGGAGGGAGGGGGCAGAAGGGTTAAGAAGGGGGGAGGGAGGGGGGAGAGGGGTTAAGGAGAGTGAGAGGGGTAAGAAAACGATGAAATGGAGAAGGGAAGGAATGGTAAAAAGGCTGATGGAAGGTAAGTGGATAGGAACGAGTTGGTGGAAGGAGGTAAGAGGAAGAGCAGAGTAAGCGGGGAGATGGTTGGTGATTTGGTGATGTTGAGATTCCTGGCAGACCTGAGCCCCCAATCCCTGTACTGACACCAATGTTTGCTGTGGCGTCCCAATCCCCGCGCTGCCACCAATGTTTGCTGTGGCGCCTCAATCCCCGCGCTGCCACCAATGTTTACTGTGGTGCCTCAATCCCTGTCTGACACCATTGTTTGTTCTAGTGTGGCACCGGCGGGTGTGTCCTGAGAGCCTGTGTCCGGGGCTAAGCAGAGGCGTCGCACAGAATGCCTCCTGAAGTGGCAGTCCCGCTTTGCCAGTTTTATGTAAATTTTTTTGGAAAGTTTTGGTAAGACTCCTTTAAAGTTGTTTACTTTACTTTAGCTGAGATGCATCAGAGGCGCCGCGCCGCGTTGGCTTCATGTGGGCTGAAAACTTCTCAAGGACCTCCGCCCAAGGCTCCTCGGCTTCCTTCCCTCCTTCCCCCGCGGCTCCTCATCTTCCTTCCCTCCTCCTCCCTTCCTTCCCTTCCCTGATGACTCATCTTCCTTCCCTCCTCCTCATCTTCCTTCCCTCTTCCTCCCTTCCTTCTCTCCCCAGACTCATCTTCCTTCCCTCCTCCTTCACTCCTCCTCTCTCCCTTCCCGCCCTTCCTTCACCCCCCGTTTCAGTTTCCTTCACTCCTTCCTTCACTCCTCCTCCCTTCCTTCACTCTCCCCCGGGTTCCTTAATTCCTCCTTTCCTTCCCTCTTCCTCCCTTCCTTACCCCCCCCCCTCCCAACTCATCTTCCTTCCCTCCTCCTCTGTTTTTTCCCCTCTTCTTCCCTTCCTTCTCTCCCCCCTCCCGCCATCTTTCTTCACCCCCCCTCCCTCCCTCGGCCTAAGGTTCCTTCACTACCCCCTTCTCCCCCCCTTCTCGTCTCCCGCCAGCTACTTGCTCCCGGGCCAAACACTCTCCTTCTCAGCTTTAAAGGTTACGGTAAAAGAGCATCTATTATTGGCAATACAAATGCTCCATCCGGGCTCAGCTTTAACCTCTTTTAAAAAAAAC
>JACEEZ010009598.1:0-25509 GCA_016584305.1 Chionoecetes opilio | reverse complement strand
GGGACTAAATAACTGCGGAACGTGTTTCTTACAAAAAAGGGGGAAAATTGCCCCGGGTAAAAACGAAAAATTGAGCCCTGTATGATAATGTCAAAATCATGGGGAACCCGAAAAATTTTCAAACGTCAAATGCGGACTGCGATTATAGAGATTAACAATGACGTAAAGCGTTGTTGCAAAGGATTTTAAGTCTAAAAAGCGGAGTATGAAGAAAATTGGCAAAGAATCCAAATTCAACCCGAAAAGGTTCTTTCAATACGTTCGGAGAAAAAGAAAAATGTCAAAACATGTATTGGGGCCACTGAAAGATAAGAACAACATCTGGTAAATGATAATAAGAGTATGGGCGTCCCGTACTTAATGACTACTTTAATGGCAGTGTTTATTAAAAAGACGAAGCTCATTACCAGAACCAGTAAACATGTTTGCGGGACTCGAAAGTGATAGATTGGAAAATAAGGGAGATAACAGTAGACGAAATATCAAAGTATTTGCAGAAACTTGACCCAGAAAAGTCCATGGGGGTTAATGAAATCTCGCCGCGACTACTTCGCGAATGTCATAGACAGTTTTTCGCTCCCATTAAAGACTATTTTCAACAAAATCGCTATGGACAAAAATTTTTCCAAATTTATGTGGAAATTAGCTAATGTTACACCGAATTCAAGAAGGGAGTAAGAGCCTCGCAAAGTAATTATCGCCCAATTAGTCTAACGTCTGTGTTTGGGTTAAAACTATTTGAAAAAATATTGCGGGATAAATAGTGTCTTTTTCTCGATAAAAATAACTCAATATTAAACTCCCAGCATGGATTTCGAAATAAGAGATCCTGCTTAACAAACCTACTCGATTTTTTCAATGTCATTTATTCAAAATGGGACGTTTTTAAAATTCCCTCGGGTATAAAATACCTTGATTTTCAGAAAGCTTTCGATACAGTTCCCCATAAGGCGACTTTTGACCAAGCTAAGGGCAACATGGCTTAGGAGAGCAGCTATGTACATGGAAATTGGCGATTGGCTTTCAAATCGTAAACAACGGGTAGGTAATAAATGGCGAGGTATCTGGGTTGGTTAGATGTTACTTAGGGGGTGCCTCAGGGGTCTGGTCTTGGGTCCTACTCGTTTTCTGATATATATCAATGATCTGGACTGCGGACTTGTCTCTAAAATATCGAAATTTGCAGATGACACCAAATTAGGCGGTAAAGCATATACTAAGGAAACTGCGAACTCTTGCAAAGTGATCTCGAACAAATTATCAGATTGGAGTGATACATGGCTGTAAAAATTCAATTCCGATAAATTGTAAATTAATGCAATATAGGCAACGAAATAACCTCAAAATATATTAACTATCAATGCACAATAAATCGTTTTAACTGAGGTTTCAGCAGGTAGAAGGATTTAGGTGTCCATCATCAGTAATGATCTTAAAACTAGGCCCGCATTGACTATCGCCAGCAAAAGGCGAATATGATGTTGGGCTTCATTAAACGCGAACTTTTGAACATAAAACTCCAAAAGTAAGACCGATTATATACGTCTTTGGTTAGGGCCGCACTTAGAATTGCCCGTACAATTCTGGACAGGTATTATAAGATTCTTAGCAACTCCCCAGCAACTCCTAAGCATAAGAATTGCTCGTTGTTGCTCGGTTGTTGCTGTGAGTTGCTAGGAGTTGCTGGAGTTGCTAGGAGTTCCGAAACGCTAAGAGTGGTTGGAACTGTCCCATCGCTTTGCATAAGACTCTTATGAAGTAACTATGAGTAAGGTAAAAATACGTTTTTTTTAGCCTTAGATTAGGTCGTATATATACCTTATGAGTATCTTATTATGGGTTTCTACCCTGATGAATCCGAGGAAACACTAACAAAGGCGAAGATATGCGGAGGGTGGACGTGAGGTCGAATAAGGAGGCGAGGAAGGATTTTCCGGGCACGGTCCGTGATGTACTGGCATAGTACAGTGACAGCGAATTTGCTGTGAGAGGTCAGGTTCGTGACAGAGCAGGTACTTGAATTTATCACGGACCCTTGTAAAAGATAAATTCAAAGTGGTACAAGGAGGAACATGCTATCTCTGCTCTGCTGAAAGTGGTTGTTAGCTCTACGGCTACTCAGCCACTGGACGGCTGCAGCTATGTGGTGGAGGGGTGAGACTTGGGTTATTCCCAGTCCCACGGTGTGAGCAAGAAGTAATTACTCAAAACTATTGAGCTATTGCCACTCCTGAAATCGTGTTGAGTGTTTTTGAATTCCACAACTCGAGAGTGCTGTGGACAGGAACATGCAAGTTAGTTCCAACGAATGCATGGTTCCCTAACTGTGGTTGGGAATTATTGATGCAACCCATGTTATGATTATTTGCACCCTGCCCAAAATGCGGGGAGGATTATTCGTGAACAGTGCACAGGTATCTCTACGCATCATATGGTTCAGCTTGTGTGGTGATGCTAAGGTACACCATATGAGCCTAATTGATTGTTGTGGCCATTGAGCCTGTGCTCGTAGCCCATGGACACCGCTACTAAGAAGATTCAAGCGGCCTCAAACCTACTTTTTGAGCTAAGGTATAGTGCCTAGCATAGGGAGGTCCATATCTCTTTCTGTGGTGTGCTGTGACTTGGGTAGTCCGGCTGATTGGGGCGAAGTAGTGTGCTCCTGACCATACTTCCACCTGGGATGGAGGCAGAAGCCACCTCTCATAAGGATTTTCATTTCCAACTACACATAGGTGAGTTCCTTATGTTTAAAATTGTTGTCTTTAGTTGCAAGTAGAAGGGGTAAAAATTTTACTAATTAGAAGTTGGTTAGGTTTCATATTCCGCAAGTTTCGTTTGGTGGCTCCGCCTGGTTACCGGTCCTGTTCATCCCACACTGTCCTCACTTCTCTCCCACTTCCACCAAAACACGTTTAGGGACCTGTTGGGAAAAGGCGGGGTTTTGTCGGCTGTTGGAAACAAATTAATGCGTCAGAAACACGTAATTGACAGAGTTGTGTAGGGCGGTAAAAAATTCCCTAGATCTAGGGTAATTTGCTCTTATATCGGAGAAAATTGCCTAACCAAATAAACCTAACCTAACCAAAATTAACCTATGCCTAGCAGGGGGCTTGAACCCACCGATAACCAAACATAAGCTACTACCTAACCTAACCCTAAGCGGTATCTATACACCTAATCCCAACCCGAACCAAACTAACCTAACCAATCTACCTAAACTACCCACATCTAACCTACCCTAACCTAACCTAAACAAATCTAACCTAAACCTCCTAGCGGGGGGTTGGGGGTTTCTCGACATTTTTCGGTCATCATTCTGTGAGAGATTCGTCAGTTTTTCACACAACGTCTCATGGACTCAGAAGAAATCCAATGAAGATTCCCTACTAATCTAGGGAGTTTTTTCAACACCCCTAACTCAAAAACAAGTGGTTGCGACGCAGATTTTGTACCCCAGCCAAATATCCTGCATTGGCCCCAGGTCCCAAGCTTGTTTTTGTGGGAAGGGGAGTTGGGCACCACTAAATAATACCCAGTCAATTCGCCTTACACGATCCATGTCACGGATCATGTAACTATATATCTTCCTCAAGCAGAATGAATGAACCACCAGTACCTTGGGCGAAAATTATTCCATAGTGTGGGCGAAATGACTCCATAGTGTGGGCGAACTGACTCCATGGTGTGGGCGAAATGACCGCAGATACCCTCCACATGATTTACAGCTTACTTTTTTTTGATAAATTTTTTACACTGGGACCCGAATTCTATTCATAACTGTGAGTCTGGTTTCTGTTTACTTAATGGATTCTACGAAACTTCAGCAATCTGAAATACATCTGAGTTTCCGTCGCAAAAGAGTACTCGGAGATATGAAAAATGTTTTTGGTAGTAGAAGGAGTGTATAGGATATATGTAATAAGTAGCATAACCCCATCTTTGACCTCTATAACCTAACTAATCTAACCTAACCCAGGTTTTAATTTCTACCTAAAGCCAAATCATCATTAAATTGTCTGCGGCAAGGGAAAAACAGAGGGATGCCAGGTCACAAGACGAAAGAGAGTGAGACGCACGTAAACACTTTTCTCTCTCATCTATAAACAACATGTCATTTCTCCAAATGTAATGATTTGCGACGAAATCTTCGTGAGAGAATGTTTCTAAGAATGCATTGATGCAAAAGAGAAAAAAAAAAAAAAAATTAACCCTCAGTATGGAGTAGGGAATTTCTGGTCCAGTGTATATACAATATTTTTTCTCTATTTTTTGGCTCGGTATAATGTCCAGTATTTACTCTCTTACGGAAACCTAGAAATAAAAACTATTAAAATCGCTATTAAAATATAACAATTATTTTTAACTAGTTAATAATAGTCGGTTAAGGTTAATGGGTTTTTTTGGGGGTTGGGGTTGGGTTAGCTTTGGTTTGGTTAAGTTAGGTTTAGGATAAGTTTGGGTTAGGTTTTGTAGAGTTATTAGGTTAAATAAAACTCTGACTCCGTGTCCCACGGGGATATTTTCCCCATCTTTTGTATTTTGCTACCATGTGATGCCGTAGTGGCGTCAAAAATGCGCGTGTTGAGCACCGGCGTCTCTGCTACAAGCATCTTTTCCTGGCATCTTCCGGACCCTCAACCATATCAAAAAACATTATGGATTCGTGCAAAAACCCTTTGGTCTGGCTATGCTATAGTGTTTTTGTTTTGGTCGCGGGTCCCGTAAATGCCAATAGAAGTGCTCGTAGCCGAAACGCACATAGTTTTAACCCACCACTACGGTATCAAATGGTAAGCAAGATACCAAAAGATCCTGGAGAATTCCCCAGTGTGAAAACGGCTTTTAACGAATTTGATGGTGCGCGATTGCCTGGCCGCTGCGGCTGGCTGCAAGCCAACTCTCTGCGAACTATTTTCCAAATGGGCATTATTTATGTATTATTTTGGTCAAAATGAATATTATTATACTTACTTAATTGGTATATTTTTGCTTATTTATATTTTTCTGTTTGTGAAGAAGTTGATTATATCCACTACATCCTAGAGCAGAACATCAAAGAATGTGCTTATAAGGCCAGCAGAGAGAGCCCATCTTTCATGATTTAAAAAAGAAACCATTGATATTACCCACTGTGGGTCTTAATATTAGTCACACGGATTGTCACTATGAGAAGTCACGCATCTGCCACTAGTACTTTTAAAGAATATAGGTCATAAAATGAACACTCATATATAGTTTGGTTATTCAGACTAGATATCTACCTTCTGATGTTGAAGAGTGAAGGAGGGTTGGATTGGAACTAATCTATAATGTTTTCTACTTATATATATTCAGAATGTTTTTTCTTAATTATTGTGTATACCTGCGGGCACCCAAACCCAACAAGGAGCCTCATTGAAAGAACGATTGACAACTGAAACGGGCGCTTTCCATGTACACTAGTGCTGTGAGTTCGCTCTCTCTCCGGCGAAGACATGCACTGTCATCAATGGCTTGGTTGTGTCCTATAACAACATCTCTAATATGAGAAATATTGCAATGACACCAGCAGGTAATTTTTGTATTACTGTTATCGAATTCATATTATCTAAAATGTATTATGTGCAATGAAAATCTTTACATTAAGCAGTAACTGTAATTGATTTGTAGATTTATCGTGTATCTGATAATTTCATTTCTGTTTTGGACAGTTAACTTATAAGTTTCATTTCTTGTTTTTTGGACAGTTAAGTTATCTTACAAACATAATAATATTTTGGCCACTTATCGCGTCCCTTATTAATTTTTCTTCAACACTCTTCATTGATTTATATACTCAGCACGTACACCATCCACATTTTCTTTTGACGGTCCCGTAAGTACACACTTACATGACTTGTAGTTATGGTAATGAAAATAGTCAACCTTAGACAATTTTTCCTTATTTTTGCTCTTCATCGAGGAAAGAAGGATGGTGTGGTGATGATGATGCTTGATTGTGATGATGGTTGGTGATGAATGGACGACGACATCGAAGACGGACCATGTAAACCCATTCCACCAGGACGTAGACGCATGAACGCCGGGTCTACAGCACAGGGATGGATTTTGCCAGACAGCATTTCTCATAAGGTAACTGCAGTTGTTGATAATAGTATATGTGTGACGTCAGTGATACTATCTATAGTCTTATGTACGTGGCACATTCTATTGGCCGTAGCGAAACTGAATTAATCCTTTATGGTGCCCCTGCATCCATCATCTTTTTGTTTGAATCTATCTCAATCTATTAAATATACGATTGAGAAGATAGCTGTAATGTTTTCTCTTCCTATGGGCGTTGTTTCTGCGGGGGATTTCGCTTGCAAGCGAAAAAAAAAAAATTATTGCTCAATTTCTGCTTGCTGTTCAAATCATCCAGGGAAGATATTAAGAGCCCGACCCGCCAATAATTTGATGTTATTGTTGTTGCGGCAGCAAAGCAAAATATTGTTTGGGCACTATAAAATTGAACCGCTTAAGCGAATCCCCCGCAGAAAATGCCTTTGGTTAGTAATCCTATTATGTTGGAAAATTATAATTATCTAGAGAATATTACACCCACCATGTACTTCCACACTTCCACGTCCGGCATCATTGACATCCCCCCCGCCTCCAGACCCAGCCTGGACCATCAGACCCGTTCCTGCACAGTCTACCCTCCTCGCGAAAACACCCTCGCCCTCCCCTCTCCGCTGAGCCCGGCGGAGCCAGTCATAGACCGTCTAGAAGTGTCGAGCGCGCTAAACGCGCCTCTTATTCACACATCAACATCACAAGCACATTGTGCAGGTTATTCCGTTGGTGAAGCCCATTTTATTCCTTGCCAATTTATAACACAGTTGATTGTTAATAATTTCTATTGTAGTTTTGCTATTTGAATATACTTGAAGTTCTATACGGATTTGGAATTTAGTTTCATGAATGAAGTATCAAAGTTAACGAGGAATTTTATGAAGGAACTAATCGTTTCAAAACAAGAACTTTATTTCTAATTTCCTTAAAGTACCATAATTATATGAGACTACTGTATCATGTCAAGTTAATGCAGATTGTATGAGGTATGGTTATAAGATATGACATGATAAGTATGATTCGTACTATTGAATGAATAGTGGCTGTGATAATTTTTAGCCCCTATTGTTGTAAATCACTCTCATCAATTCACCGTCGCCCATACCCTTTCCGCTGATGGTGCCTCCGCAATAATTTTTTGTGGGCTGGTGCTTGACCCCCAATAGATATGATATGATAAGTATGATTAGTATAGTGGAATGAAAGTGATGTGTGGGCGGTGAAGCACATCACACAAAAATATTGCGGCACCACCGTGGAATGGGGGGGGATTGGCCGAGTTATTTGAGGAGATTTATTTACAACAATAGGGTGCTAAAAAGTTATATGTATAAAGGAGCTTGTTAAAGATAGATATATGAGGCGAGAAATATATGAATATGACATATATAAATATATTATAGCTAGTGATAAAATATTTTTATATCAGATAAAAATATATTTATATCTAATCAAAATATATTTATATCTAGTTAACATTTGTTGCAAACTTGATGTCTCTGTTTTATACATGAGTGTGTATAATTATTTTTATATTACCTAGTTGTCATATTGGCTACTGCAGTTAGCGTAAGGACCCTTTCACATGGCTTTTTTCACTGATGCCTCATATCTATCTGTAACATGTCCTTATATACCATACATTTTTAGCCTTATTACTGTAAATCAGTACTCATCAATCACTCACGCCATCATTTCAGCTTATTTATACATATATACATATTACATTTTTGAACTGCAATAGGGTTGATGTTTTTGCATTAAGGGAAAATTCTCGCAACTTTCTGACGCACCAGTGAGTTCCAGATGCCAGCTGTGTTATGCCTCAAGGCACTCTATCAGTTTTGCCTCCGACCTCTGTCAGGCCTTGAGGACTTACGGTGACGAGGCAGGATTGGATGCCTGTCCCTTCTGGTCTGCTAGGTGCCTGCTGAAATCGTAGAGGAGGGGATGTCATTCATCATCCGCAACCTGCTGAGGAATCCTCAGAGCTGAGCTGGTTTCAGCTGGTGTAGAGGGAGGACGTCCTCTAATAACCCGCTACCCTCAGAGGCTGAGGTTGGTTCAGCTGGTTGTAGAGGTATAGACGTCCTCCACACCAGCAAAACCTGAAGATACTCAGTAGGGAACGTCGGCTGGAGGACGTCTGGCACCCATATTGACACACTCATGGTGATCGGTGGAAAATCAAGGGCTCACAAAATATACGACATTCATTTTTACAGATACGCAAAATGGTGTTCTTCAAATATCCATACCAACACCCACTACTGGACATTCTGCAAGAAAGATATGCTCAGTTTGACTGTGGAGTCTTTAAAGCTCCAAAGTCTCATGGTCAGCTCGTGGACTGTTGATGTCTGGGCTTTGGAGTCTGTCACGCCAATACTTTAAAGAAGGTGGGAATGCACTCATAATTTTGGGGTTAACAGGGCTAACATTTCTTTGGTTACCTGCTTCAGGTATTCTTCACGTACATTTGTATGCATAAATATCATATGAACACATCTATGAAAAAGGTTATGATTTGTATGTGGTGGTGTGTGATAATATTAATTAATCATATGCGAAATTATTGTTGCAATGTTTCGAGAACCATTTTGACAAATGCTGTATATCTCATCGTCCGATGGTGCCATTGTCCTGTGATTGCCTATGGAAGGTGAAACCATGGTCAAGAAATTTATGAGACCTATCTTTGTCGCTCCTTGGTATAGTGGCTAGTGTGCCTTGCTACGAATTTGCGTGTCCTGGTCGAATCCGGGCAAGGTAAAGTCCGCGGACCAGCCCAAACCAGCTGTTGTTCCTTCCTTTCGGGGGTTGTTAAATTGGTCAATTGGGAAAAACTGCTGGGGAAGGGTAAGCTGGTAATCGGTGTCACACTACCCCTGTGTCCCGTGGTAATAGGTCCCTCACCACCACAGGCTCCAGCCTATGCCACGGAGATGAACACCGAAGGCCATGCGCAGCATGTGTACCCCTCATCTTTACTTTTACCTATCTTTGTTGGCGCACTTTTCTTGTGAGTGGAAATTTAGTGTTATCACTTTTAAGAGGTACTGTTGAACTTTTTTTCTGCGACCCAGATGTAAGGAAAAGAATGGGGGCATACACTAATGTTGCTTGTGGGCCTCGTTGCTCATCTCCATCGTACTAGGCCCTTGAGGGCCTGTGGTGGACAACATCCCTGCTACCCCCCGGTAATGCTGGGGTGGTATGACATCTGTGTTTTTTCAACAGTTAACTTCCCCAGCAGGTACCCAATTTATCGATCCATCTCCAAGGGAAAGGATGACATTCTTTCTGCTGGCCACCAACTTGCCCTGGCCTGGAGTTCGAAAAAAACCATGGTCCGCGTACTCAATAGCTAAGGCTCCGCTAGCCACTTACACCACAGATGCGACAAGTGGTCCAGATTGGCTTATGTAGGATCTCTACTTAATTCAAACATGAATCTTGCCCTTTACGTCAAAGACAGCGAAACTATGTTAAAATACAGCCTTTTCTCTATATGTAAATTTTATTACTTCCTTCATTCTGCTTAGTAGCGTCGCGACTTAGGATGGGTGTCTACCAACCCCAAAAACTTGCCTCTCTTTACTCCCCGATGACCCTCCGAGCACGTAGTGCCCTCGTCAATGAGGGTTTAGAGGTGTTGTGGGGGACCTCCGCCTGTGAAATTATTAACATAGGAGTAAAATGATTATATAGGACCAAGTTCAACATAAGAAACAATCAAAGGAATTACTATCCCAACTTTAAATTCAATATTGTACTATCGACACTTATAAGCCCTTATGTTGTACACTGGACACAATTTTCAGTCATGTTGAATAACCACTGTAGACTGTGCTGCTAACCCTATTTAAATAATTTCGGTTTTGGTTCCATTGCGCACATTTATCTATCCTATATAAGTTTTTTTTAGTTATAAAAAAAATATTCTTTCAAATCTTACAGATTAACTAAGTTTTTTCGTCCTTGAAGTGCCACCAATCCATCGCCAATCTTTTAAACTCACTGTTTTTTGTCGGTCATCTAGTTATCAACACCAAGCTGTGATTTGATCAGGAGACGGTACCTTTCTACACTGTACTCTTATATGAAGTTTTTACAATTTTGGTGTGTAACTTGCTTTATTCCTGCTAACATCGATTTCACTAAATCCGGAATTTCTATGTGTTTATACGCGTTAAGATAATAAAACGGTAATATTTTACACAAACCAGAGATTCCCTCCACATTGTGAGTATGTTTATGTTTACCTGGATTGGATTCTAGGAAACATCTCTTTTATGAGCTTCCGGCGCAATCATTACTTAGATAATGATGTTGTTAATAGTGAGGAGAGACACTGTTTTTACGTCCGCCTCATTCTTCTTCCACTTATATGACCTGTATCGCCCTTAATTTTTTGTAATTTCCCTTGCCGCTGACCCCTGTTTTAATGCAAAATTGGTCTTTTAGTTTGGAGGTTAAAACTTGGAGTTTAGGTTGAATCAGTGTTAGGTTTGAGAGACAAAAGGTGTGGGTTAGGTGAGTTAATTTTATATCTCAATACACTATCCTTCCTATTCAATATTTTCATATCTCCGAAATTAGTGTTTGCGACGGAAGCTCGTTCGACGGGGGGAGAGTGTTTCTTAGAATCCAATAGGTAAACAGAAACCCATACTCCGCCCAATTGTGTTGAGAATTCGGGTCATAGTGTTATAATTTTCCAAATTGAACCTCGCCGACATTGAGAAAAATTTACCCATACAGACCCTGCGATTCCTTAACATTTAAAATAAACCATAGCCTTTATATCAAAATGGGAAGTGATCTTCTATTTTATACACATTGTTGCAATTTGTAATAGTGCCGTCGTATTGGGCATGTGCGGTAAAAGCAATAATTGGTAAGAGCAGATCGACTCTAGATTATAATGGACGAGAAGTGCGCGGTCATTTTCAGAGACACCGACTTTATTTTTTCCTGGCCTACAATAGGTGCTTTTTCGTCATTTATAGTTTCACCCACCAACGATTTTCTGATGCGCCTTAGTTTTTTCTCGGGTGTGTTTTGATGTGTTTTGATGATACTGCTAACCGTTTTAATGTTGCAATTTTTTTTTTTTTTTTGTTTTTTTTGTTTTTTGCAAATACAAAAAAAAAAAAAATGAACCTAAACCAACCAAACCTTTACCTATACCTCACCTATTACTAACCCTAATAACCTTTACTAACAAAACAAAAGACAACAAAAAACTAACCTTTATCTAGGGTAAACTTAAAAAAAAAAAAAAATAAAAAAAAAAAAAAAAAAGATAAAAAAAAAAAAAAAAAAAAAAAAAAAAATTTGCGACAGAAACCGTTAGTCAAATTCTTCAAGAAACACATAAAACACACCAGAAAAACATAAGGCGCAGCAGAAAATCGTTTGGTTTTGGGTGAAACTATAAATTGACCACAATAATAAGTAATTTTCATACACCTAATTTATTATGCTGGTTAAGGTTGAAGGTAGGTTAGGTATACTTGTGTTAATGGTTTAGGTTTGGTATATTCTATTCAATTACTTCCCTGTTATCTGAGACCCTGACTTATTTCTCCTGGCCAAGTTTTAGTGCTTTGCGAAGTTCTCGTCAATTATTACCGACTCTAACCCACCCACCCCATATTAAGTTATGAACAGGAACAGTTGCTTACCTGTTTCCATTCGAGCTCTCTCAGTTTCAGCAGCGATGTTTTTCTGCCTTCCTTCCCCGGTGAGAACCGGATACCAACCGGTTTCTCGCAGTGCAAAGCCTGTTTCTTGAAGCTCCAATGAGCTGCGTTGAGTCCCTGGCCCCTCATCCCAGCTTTTTTCTTGTCTTCTTTCTTGCTGTAACCACTTGAAGAGAACTTGCCACGCAGAACTTTTTTTCCGTCGCCAATCCGTTTGACGAGACGAGAATTGTCTCCTCATCAACGCAAATTGCTGACCTAAGGGCGTGTTATGCGGGGAGATGTCATCTTGGTTGTTGTGGTTTGATGGGGCCGTGCAGGCTATGGGGTCCACGTAGTCTATAGTGCCCCTAAGGTGCAGTATGCAGAGAATCAGCAAGTTGATATCCTCTGCAGTTGGCCTGACTTCTGTAGGAAGGGTCTTTGAAGGTCTTTGGAGGCCAAGCCGGGGTTAGGACGAGTCCACTGAGGTCATCTCAGAGTTGGTATGGGGATGGTTTTGGCTAGGACGGCAAATTTTGAATAAGTGAGTCGCCTTTTTTTTTTGTAGACATGTCCGACAACCGAAAAAAATGTACGAAAACAAAACATTTACCTTGTCCAGCATTATTGTACGTATGTATCACTATGTGAATTATGCTGTACGCTAAATTATATCATCCTATTGATCTACTAATGTCCTGACAAATCTCACGAGCCTTTTTCATGTTTTCCTTAAACTCACAGAACTCAGGATCAGACACCAGCTTACTCATAAGTCCTTTGTGAAATGTGTTACCAATTAAAAAAAACCGTTGTTAGTTGCTAGGAGGCTCTTAGAGTTGGCTATGGTTCACAGCGATTACGGGGGGCAACCTCCACAAGGATGCTTATGATTCTTTATAACTAGCGGCCCAGTCTTGTTCTTAACCTTCAATGAGAAATCCTTTTTTCGTCCCAGAAACCTTAGCATTTCTACGGCCTCAGTTTTCCTTCCTGCCTTCTGTTGGTAAGGGTCCAATCACCAAAATGTTGGGAATCCATGAGTGAGGATCAGTCTACAAACACAGGGCGGTTTCACCTACAATAGAATGAAGTGTTTAGTGTTACCTCTACATATATTGGTATCATAGCTATCATAACACAGGTAAAATATAGAATCCTGTCCCCTACCCTTATTAGTGTGGGGTTTATTTTTTTCTCCAACCTTCAAAAATCCTCTAGATACCTGTAAAACTGTATATTATACATTGGGGGAGGGTAGCCTACCATAAAATGAATTACTCTCCAAACTTCAATATTAACCTAACCGAATCTGGTAAATATCTAGTCCTTTCCCGCCCTTAGATCTCGCCAAGGATGTTATTGGTAAGGTAGGTTAAGGTTTTTTATTTTATAGTGAGGTTAGGTTAGTATTTATTTTTATTTTTTTGCCTCTCCCCACTTTATAATTACGTTTTTTTGAGAGGTATCTGAAGGGACTGTGAGGTCTGGAGAAAAAACCTACTAATAAGGGCGGGAAGGACCTCTAGAATTTTAAACCCAGAATTTTAGAGGTAAGAGTTTTTTGGTTGGTCCATGGTGTGTGACCTAGGTGGGGGGCTTTGGGGATGCGGTATAGCATCTCTCCCCTACTCTTTGAAAATAACTTTTTCCGAGGAATATGAAAGGCTCCTGGTGAACGTCTGGATACAAAGCCCCACTAATAAAGGCGGGAATAAGGACTCTCTAGTTTCACCATAACACACACATTTTTAAAACACACGCGCAGTGATATTCCCATTAAAACATTACTGAATACCATTATTTTTTTTAGACTTTAACTAGAAACTAAGCGCCAAACCTTACCTATGATATTCCGCCACAGTCGGAGGCGGGTGGGGATTGTGATATCAATCAAGGACGTAGGAACTGTGTTTCTTTATCCACGGCTGGGGAAGAGTCTTGTTTTTTCTTGTTTTAAGGGCTGCGAGGATCCCTTGGGGTGTAACACATGAGCGCCTGGTGATGTCCTATGATGCTATTACAGGCGTGGTAGTGACCTGCTCCTCCTCAGGAAGGACAGTTGAAGTCAGATGACGGCGGATGCAGCGGTCCTGGCTAACTTCTTGCAGCCCGCTTCTTTTTTCAAGACAACAGTAAACAAGACCCATGATATTGTCCTTCGATAGAGGACTGTTCCGTTCAGGTGCCAAGCCTTAATTTACTTCTTGGTTAAATGTTCGTCGTAAGAGAGACAATATACACCCAAAAACAAGTTACTCAGTGAAAGCTTACATACAGTACATACTTCCTGAAGCTTAATTCAGCTTGACGTGCAGTGTTTCCATGAAATTACGATTTTACAGAAAATTGAGTTTTCAGATCTATGTTGTGCCCAATATTTTCTTCAAGTGCTGACACATAAACTGATCAACTATACACTTTTTATTTACAAACTGTTTCAGTTGTTGTATTGAAGGTTAATTCTGATATGTCCCGAAAAAGTACAGGCATTTACGGTAAATGATAGATCCATTCACGCTCAAAGGGCAGAGGATATGAGATGCGCGGCAACCGGCTTGAGCGTGAGCTTATTTAGAAGCATCCCCATAGACTAGTGTAGAGTACCTTATTATATAGAGTACGACAACGTCGATTTGGTGGGCGCCATCTTGGTGCCAAGGCCTCCTCGTTCGTTCACCCAAGGACCCGGGAAGTTCTCAATGCATGCCCCCTGCAGTATATCATGTTTATACATGTTATAAGGAATAGACTGTTCTTCGGAAAGTTTGTTCTATAATATTATCACATAAAACATTAGTAAACACATTAATTAAATGTCATAATGAGACCTGAAGAATATGATGAACTTAACATTCACTTAAAAAACGCGTCGTCATGTATAACTTTGTGGACAGCTTATAAGATTGGCAGATTTCATACAAAAGCAGATTTAATTTAGCTTTCCATTGACATATTCGTTTTCTGATAAAGTCACAATAATGGCAAGAGAGGGGGGGTGTTTTAAAAAAATAAAAGGGTTTTTGGGGGAATTTTAAGAAAAAAATAAAATAGACTCGACAGCCTTAAAAACGAAAAGCAAGCCACGGAGCAGGGTTTAAAACCCCTATGGAAGGGGGGCCCCCTTAACTGAAAAATCGGTGGGGGGGAGGTTGTTTAGAAGCCCCCAAATTCCCTGAAGAGGCGGGGCCCCCAAACAGCAAGATCAAACAAGGAAGGAATTTGTGGGAGTTATGATGGAAAAACAGGGGAGGAATTGCAATCCCAAAGGGATATTTATACGGACCGAAAAGAAAAATAAAAGTTACGGGGTATGCTATTTTCCCCGAAATTGATTGTCCTAAAACGGGCGGTTCACAGGGATTGAGAGGGGCCCCCACTGAGCAGGAAATTATCCTTTTGAAGTTTGCCACCCCTTCTGGGTTTTTTTGAATTCCCAATGGGGGCGGGAAAAGGCTGCAAATTCCCCCGAAGAGGGCCAAAACCGGGTGGAGTTTTATAACCCCAGGTGGATTTTTGAAAATGGGTTTATGCAGAAAGGTAAACATCAATTTAGGGTTGGTTAATCCCCCAAGGAGTTGTGGCCGGCCGGTTCCCCCGGCCCATCCCCAAAAAAGGGGGCCCCTCCACTTTTTAAAAATTTTCCCACCATTTTGGGGACCCGTTGGGGGGAATGGTTTTTCCCCGGGGGGGACCAAAATTTCGTCAAAAAACGGGTTTTTCAGAAATTTTTGTTTAGGGGGGGTAAAATTTTCTTTAAAAATTAGGGAATTGCTTTTTCTGAGAAATTTTCCCCCCCAAAATTTTTTTCCCCTACCCCCCCAAAATTAACCTGGGGGGAAGGGGGGCGGGGGGAAAAAAAGCAAAACCAAACGAGGGTACTAAAACCAATCTATAATTCCCCCAAACCAAAAAAACCTCCAAAATCCTAACTAAAAAAAAAATTAATCCCTAAACGCCCCAAAACCAAAACCAAACCCTAACCTAACCAAACAAACCTAACCAACCTCAAACCAACCCAACAATTAAATTACCCAATTCCCAATTTTCCTTAAACCAAAAAAACCCAAAAATCCCAAAACCCCTAGGGGGGGTTTTTTCCCAAACACTATTTTTTGTGGGTTGGCGAAACCTTTGGGACCAGAAAACCCTGAATTTCCCCATCAAGGGGTTTTTTTCAAACCCCTAACTCAAAACAATTTTTCACTTTTTTCCCCCCTTCCACCCCCCACCCCGCTTTTTGGGGGGGGGGGGGCAAACCTAAATTCCCAAAGTATTTCCCCTTTCCCGATTTTTTCCCCTGTACTACCCTGAAATGGTGAACCACCAGAAACCCTTTGGGCGAAATGTTTCCATATGTGGGCGAAATGGATCCATAGTGTGGGGAAATGACCCTGGTGTGGCGAATGACCAGCAGTTTACCCTCCACATGATTTACAGCTTATTTTTTGAAAAATTTTTACACTGGGACCCAATTTTTTTATAACTGTGAGTATGTTTCGTTTACTTGGGGGATTCTCGAAAATTAACAATCGAAATAACAGTCTGATTTTCCGTCGCAAAGGTACTTCGGAGTATAAAATTTTTTTTAGAGGGGAGTGTATAGGTATATGAAAATTAAGTAGCATATTTTTAGATCTATAACCTAACCTAATTAACCAACCCCCAGGTTTAATCTAACTAAACCCAAAAATCATCATTAAAGGTCTGCGCGGGGGAAAAACAGAGGCGATGCGGTCCAAGACAAAGAAGATGAGACGACGTAAACACTTTTTCCCCATCCAAAAAAACAACATGTAATTTCTCCAAATGTAATGATTTGCGACGAAATCTTAGTGAGAGAATGTTTTAAGAATGCTTTGAGGAAAAAAGAAAAATTTCCCTCGTTGAGTAGGGAATTTGGTCTAGGTATAATACAAAATTTTTTCTCTTTTTTTGGCTCGGTATAAGTGAGTATTTACTCTCTTACGGAATAGAAATAAAAACTATTAAAATTTTATTAAAATATAACAATTATTTTAAAACTATTAATAATAGGTCTTGGTAATGTTTTTTTTTGGGGGGGGGGGTTAGGTTAGATTTGGTTGGTTTGTTAGGTTGGATAAGTTTGGGTTAGGTTTTGGGATTTTATTTAGGTTAATAAACCCGTGTCCCCGGGATATTTTCCGCCATCTTTGGTATTTTGTCCCATTTGATGCCTTTTGGGCGTCAAAAATTGCGGTGTTGGCACACTGCGTCTCTGTAAAGCATCTTTTTCCTGGCTCTTCCGGGACCCTAAAACCTATCAAACTTTTGGATCGGCAAAAAACCCTTTTGTCTGGCTGCTATAGTGTTTTTTGGTCGCGGGTCCCGTAAATGCCAATAAATTTTGTCGTACCCCGAAACGCACATAGTTTACCCCCACTACGGTATCAAATGGTAGCAAATACCAAAAAGATGCGGAAAATATCCCCGTGTGACACGGCTTTAAAAATTTTGTGGGGGCGCGATTCCCGGGCCCGCGGGGCTGGTTTGGCAAAAGCCAACTCCTGGAATTATTTCCAAATGGGCATTATTTTTTTTTTTTGTAAAAAGAAATTTATACTTATTTACTTGGTATATTTTGCTTATTATATTTTCTTTTTTGAAGAAGTTGTTTATATCCACAACCCTAGAGCAGAAAACAAAAAGGGCTTATAAAGGCCCAGCAAGGAACCCCCATCTTTCATGATCAAAAAAAACCTTTGAACCCCCCACTGGGGTCAAATATTAGTAAAGGCATTGTCATATGAAAAGTCACGCATCTGCCATGGGATTTTAAAAGAATATAGTCTAAAAGAACACTCAATATATTTGGGGTTTATTCCGGGGACTAAATCTACCTTCTGATTTTGAAGAGTGAAGAGGGTTGGGTTTCGAACAATTAAAATTTTTTTAAACTTATATATTTTCAGAATGTTTTTTTTTAATTTTTGTTTATCCCTGCAGGGCACACAAAACCAACAAGGAGCATCATTGAAAGAAGTTTGGAAAAATTTAAAACGGCGTTTCATGACGCATGGGGAATTTCGTCTCTCCCCCGGCGAAACATCACTTCATCATGGCTGTTGTGCCCCTATACAACATCTCTAAATGAGAAATATTGCATGCCACCGCAGAAATTTTTTTTTTGTTATCGAATTCTATTACTAAAAGATTATTTTTTTGCAAGAAATTTTTTACTTAAGCATTAGTAAGGATTTGTAGAATTTTATCTTTTATCTGATAAGTTTCTTTTTGTTTGGCAGTTAAGTTATAATTTTCATTTCTTTTTTGGACATTTAAGTTATCTTACAACATAAATATTTTTGCCATTTTCGCCTTATAATATTTTTTCACACTTCATTGGTATTACTCAGCACGTACACCATCCACTTTTCTTTGACTCCCCCGTATAGCACACTTACATGACTTGATTTGGTAATGAAAATTTCAACCTTAGAAAATTTTTTCCTTTATTTTTTGCTTTCTCAGAGGATAAATGATGAAGGGTGGTGTTTAATTTTTGGATGGTGAATGGTGGTGTGATGAAAGGGGACGACATCGAAGACGACCATGTAAACATTCAACCAGGGAGTAGACGCAGGACGCCGGGTCTACAGCCGGGGAAAATTTTGCCAGACGCATTCTCATAACGAAACTGCAGTGTTGAAATATTAATATGTGGACGTCAGTGAATACTATCTATAGTCTATAAAATGCAATTCTTCGTACGAAAAGATTAACCATTTATGTGCCCCGTTTCCCACTTTTTTGAAGTTATTAAATCTATTAAATAACTTTGAGAAATAGCGTAATTTTTTTCTTTCCCTTGAGGCATTTTGGGGGGGTTTTCGCTTGCAACAAAAAAAAATTTGTTTTGCTCAAATTTCGCTTGCTTTCAATCATCCAGGAAGTGATTCCCCCGACCCCAAAAATTTTTGAGTTGTTGTTTTGCGGCAGAAGCAAAATATTTTTTTGGGCACTATAAAATTTGACGTTAACGAAATCCCCGCAAAAAATTTGCCTTTGGTTAGTATCCTATGATTTTGGGGAAAAAATTTAAAATTTATCTAGAGAATATTACCCCCACCTAGTATTTCCACTTTTCTACGTCCTGCAAGCTTGACACCCCCCCTCCCTCCAAGACACACCCGGACCATAAAGACCCTTTCCTGCCAGTCTAGCCCTCCTCGCGAAAACCCCCTCGCCTCCCCCCCCCGGGCCCCCCTGAGCCATCTAAACCGGTCTAGAAGTGTCGCGCAAACGGCCTTTATTCCCCATCAACATCACAAGAACTTGTGGCAAGGTTTGCCTTTGTAAGCCCATTTTTTCCCTGCCAAATTTATAACACATTTTGATTGTGAATGTCTATTGTTTTTTTGCTATTTGAATATACTTGAAATCTATATGATTTTGGAATTTCATTTTTCAGAAGGGAGTATAAAATTTAACGGGGAAATTTTATTAAAGGGAAAAATAATCTTTTTCAAAACAAGAATTTTATTTGCAAATTTCCTTTAAAAGACCAAAAATTATATGAGACAAATGTTTTTCCAAAATAAATTTGTATGAGGAGGTTAGAAGATATGACATGAAAGTATGATTAGTACTAATTGAAAATGTGAGTGTAATTTTTGCACCTATTGTGTAAATCAATCTCATAAAATCACTCGCCCATCCTTTTCCGCTGTGGTCCCCGCAATTTTTTTGTTGCTGTCTTGACCCCCAATAAGATATATAGGATAAGTTGATTAGTATATGGAAGAATAGTGATGTGAGGGGGGTAAAGCAAGCACACAAAAATAGCGGACCACCGGGAAATGGATGGGCGAGTTTTTTTTGATGAGATTGATTTACAACAATAGGTGCAAAAAATTTATATTTAAAAGGATTTTTAAAGAAAAGGTTTGAGGCTTTTAAATATGAGATATGAATATAAAATATATTTATAGTGATAAAAATTTTTATACTAGATAAAAAATATTTTATATCTAGAAAAAATATTTTATATCTTTTAACTTTGATGCAAAATGATGTCTCTGTTATACAGAGTGTAAAATTATTTATTTTTTTTACCTTTGTCATATATGGCTCTGATTTAAAAGTTTAAAGGACCTTTTTCATGGTTTTTTTCCCTGATGCCTCATATCTCTGAACAACTTTATCGCAAATTTTTTAGCATTTATTACTGTAAATCAGTCCCATCAAAAAAATCACCCTCCTTTTAGCTATTTTTAAAATATATACTATTAATTTTTGAAAGAAAAAGGTTAGTGTTTTTATTAAGGGAAAAATTCTGCAAATTTCTGACAGCACCATGAGGGTCAGCTGCCAGCGTGTTATTGCCTCAAGGCACCTATCAGTTTTTCCCCCCTCTTCGGCCTTGAGGGCTTTGGGGAAGGCAGGATGTGGATGCCCGTCCCCTTTGCTGGGCAGGGTGAGGCAGAGGAGGGGAGTCATTTATATCCAGCCTGCTGAGGGTCCTCAGAGGGTGAGGTGGTTCAGCTGGTGTAGGGGGGACGTCCTCTATAACCACTGACCCTCAGGGCTGAGGTTTGGTTAGCTGGTGTAGAAAGGGGTAGAGTCCTCCCCACCACAACCTGAAGTAATAGGGGAAAAGTCGGTGGGAGGGGCGTGCTGGGACCCATATTTACGACATCTGGTGATCGGTGGGGAAAGGGGTGCAACCAAAATATAACATTCATTTTTTACAATGCAAAATGGGTTCATTCAAATTCCAACCACAAAAACGACATTCTGCAAAGAAAGATATTCAGGTTGACTTGGAGTCTTTAAAGCTTTCCCAAAATCAAGGTCAGCTCGTGACTTTGATTCTGGGCTTTGAGTCTGCACACCAATAATTTAAAGAGGTGAGGAAAGCACTCATAATGTTAACGGGTACATTCTTGGGGCCTGATTGGATTATTCACTACTTTGTAGGGAAAATATCATAGGGAAAAAATCTGATGAAAAAGGTTAATTGATGTGTGGTGTGTGATAATATTAATAAAAATATGAAAATTATTTTTGCTGTTTCGAGAACCATTTGACAAATCTGTAATTCCATCTCCGAAGTGCCATTGTCCTGTGATTGCATGGAAGTGAAAACCCTGGTCAAAAATTTATGAGACCCTATCTTTGTCGCCTCCTTGGATAGGGCTAGTGTGCCTGGCTACGAATTTGCGTTTTTCCCGGGTTTGAATCCGGCAAAGGAAGCGGCGACCAGCCCAAACCAGCTGTTGTTCTTCCTTTCGGGGTTGTTAATTGGTACATTGGGAAAAAACCTCTGGGGGGTAACTGGTAATCCGGGTGTCAACTACCCTGTGTCCCCGGGGTAATAGGTCCTCACCCACCACAGGTCACAGGGGTTAAGCCACGGGGGGATGAAACAAAAAGGAAAGCCAGCATAGTGTTTCGCCCCATCTTTTCTTTACCATCTTTGTTTTGGGGGCACTTTCTTGGATAAATTTTTGGCACTTTTTAAAAAGGGGTTTTTAACTTTTTTTTTGCCCGAGGTAAGGGTGGGGGTCCCTTTTGCTTGGGCCGGTGTTTTTTTTTTTTTCTTTCCCTTTCCTTGGGGGGCTTCTCCCCTTTCTTTTTTACTCTTTTTTTTTCCCCCCTACTTTTTTCTTCCCTTTCTCTTTTTCCCCCCTCCTCCCCTTTTTCCCTTTCCCTCTCTCCCCCCCCCCCAAAGCGGTGGGAGACATGGTATCACATTAATTCCAGAATTTTCCCTTTTAAAAAAACCAAAAGAAATACAATTTTTTTTTTTTTTCTTCCCACATTCTGGCTTTGACTCCCCGACTTAGGTGGGGCTAACAACCCCAAAATGCCCCTTTAACGTCCCCCGATTTTCCCTCCAGCACAGTTTCGCAATCTTTTTGATTTTTAAATCCCCTTAATGATTTCTGGATTAAAATGTTTTTAAAGGAAAAGTTCAACCCAAAAAAAACTCGGGTTACTTTTCCCAATAAAAACAAATCTTCAAATTTGTTTTAAAAATTTTGTTGCCTGGAAAATTTTCTTAGGAAAAATGTAAATGGCCGTCACTAAAAAATTTTGGTTTTTCCCACCAAATTTATCTATTTCCCATAAGTTTTTTTTTAGATAAAAAAAATTTCTTTAATTTCCCGTAGACTGTTCGTCCTTTAAAGGCCCAATCACAAATTTTTTTTTAAAAAAATTTTTGTCGGTCACTAGTTTAACCCCAACTGTTTTAAAACATGGCGGTAACCCTTTTAAAAACTTTATAGAAGTTTTAAATATTTGGTTGAAATTACTTATTCATGGCAAGATTTCACTAAATCCGGAATTTCTATGTGTTTATACAGGTTAAGATAAAAAACGGTAAATTTTTCACTAGGACCCGAATTCCCTCCACAATTGGGATATGTTTATGTTTTCCTTATTGGATTTAGGAAAAATCTCTTTTATAGCTTCCCGGCGCAAATCATTATTTTGGATATATGACATGTTTTTAAAAGGGGGAAGACACGTTTACGTCCGCCTCATTCTTCTTCCACTTTTGACCCTTTTCGCCTTAATTTTTTTTTTATTTTTCCCTTGCCGTGACCCTTTTTTTTGCAAAATTGGCTTTAGTTTGGAGGGTTAAAACGTGGAGTAGGTTAGACGGGTAGGTTTGAGAGACAAAGGTGGGGTTAGGTGAGTTAATTTTAAAATTTCCAAAACACTATCCTTCCCATTAATATATTTTATCGCCGAAATTTGTGATTTTCGACGGAAGCTCATGAGAGTGTTTCTTTATCCAATAAAGGGAAACAGAAAAACCCTACTCCCAATTGTGTTGAAATTCGGGTCTATGTTATAAAATTTTTCCCAAATTGGAACTCTCGTGACATTGAGAAAAATTTTCCCATAAAAACCCGCGATTCCTTAAAAATTAAAATAAAACAAATAGGGAATTTAAAAAAAATGAAGGATCATTCTATTTTTAACACATGGGCAATTTTATAGTGCCGTGTATTGGGCATGTAGCGGGAAAAAGGCAATAATGGTAAAAACAGCGCTTAAGATTTTAAAAGGGTGAGAAAAATGCGCGGTCATTTTCAGAGAACCAACTTAATTTTTCCTGGCCTCAATAGGTGCTTTTTTTTGGTCAATTTATAGTTTCACCCAACAACGATTTTCTGATGCGCCTTTTGTTTTTTTGGTGTGTTTTTTATGTGTTTTAATGAAACTGCTAACCGTTAATGTTGCAATTTTTTTTTATTTTTTTTTTTTTTTGCAAAAGACAAAAAAAAAAAAAAAAATGAACCTAAAACCTAACCAAACCTTTACCTATACCTAACCTATACCTAACCCCAACTTTACCTAACAAAACAAAAAGACAAAAAAAACTAAAACCCTTTTTCTGGACCCCAAAAAAAAAAAAATAAAATAAAAAAAAAAAAAATAATAAATAAAAAAATTTTAAAAAAAAAAAATAAATAAAAAATAAATAAAAATAAAAAAAAATTTGGGCATAAAGGTTAGAAATTTATTCAAAAAAAATAAAAAAACACCCAGAAAAAAAAAGGCGCAGAGAAAAACGTTGGGTTTGGGTGAAACTATAAATTTACCAAAAATAATAATAATTTTATCACCTTTTTTGCATGGTTAAGGTTTTGGTTAGGTTAGGTTTTTTAGTGGTTAAAGTTAGGTTTTGGGAGATTCTATTCTTACTTCCCCCGTTATCTGAGACCCTGACTTATTTCTCCTGGCCAAATTTTAGTGTTGCGAAGTTTTTCGTCAAAAAAAATTACCGATCTAACCCCCCCACCCCATTTAAGTTTTTGAACGGAACATTGCTTACCGGGTTTGTCAGAGCTCCCGTTCACACGATGTTTCCTTCCCCGGAAAAAACGGTATACCAAGTTTCTCGCATTGCAGAGTTTTTTGAAGCCCATGAGCTGCGTTGGTTCCTTGGCCACTCATCCCAAGCTTTTTTTTTGTCTTTTTCTGTAACCTTTAAGAGAACTTTCCACGCAGAAATTTTTTTTCCTTCGCCAATCCCGTTTTTACGAGGAGAATTGTCTCCCTTTAGACCAATTGACTGACCTAAAGGGGTTTTATGCTGGGAGATTCATTTGGGGGGTTTTTGGGGTTTGATGGGGGCCGTGCGGCTATGGGGGGGCCCCGTGTCTATAGTGGCCCCAAGGTGCAGTTGCAGAGGAAACAGCAAGGATTCCTCTGCATTGGCCTGACTTCTGTAGGAAAGGTTTGAGGTTTTGGAGGCCAAACCGGGGTTAGGAGACCACGGAGGTCAGCTAGAGTTGGTATGGGGGTGGTTTGGCTTATGCGCAAATTTTTTGGGTTTAAAAGTCGCCTTTTTTTTTTTTGTAAAAAGGCCCAAACCGAAAAATGTAGAAAAAAAACATTTACCTTTTCAAGCATTATTGACGTAGTACCAATGTGAAAATTTTTGGGGGAGTAATTTATCATTTTTATTGTGATACTATACCTACCCAAATCCACGCCTTTTCAATGTTTTCCTTAAAAACACAGAAATCAAGGATTCAGACACCAGCTTTTTCATAAGTCCTTTTGGAAATGTTACCCAAAAAAAAAAAAAAGTTTTGAGTTTTTAGGGGTTCTTAAGAGTTGCTTTAAAGCGATTACGGGAACTCACAAGGAATGCTTTTGATTTTTTAAACTAGGGCCAGTTTGTTCTTACCCTTTTAAGAGATCCCTTTTTTCTCCCCGAACCTTTGCATTTCTACGCCTCAGTTCCTCCCTTTTTTTGGTAAGGTCCAAACACCAAAAAGTTTTGGAAAACCATAGTGAGGACAGTCTTACAACACAGGGGGTTCACCCCACAAAAAATATGTTTGTGGACCTCTACTATATTGGTCATGCAATAAACGGGAAAAAATAAGAAACCTGCCCACCCTTATTTGTGGTTTATTTTTCTCCCGACCTTCAAAAATCCCTCAATACCTTAAAAAAATAATTTTTACCGTGGGGGAGGTTTGCCAAATAAAAAATTCTAAACCAAACTTCAAATAAAACCCAACCAATTTGGGAAAATCTATCCTTTTTTTTCCCCCCCTTTGATCTCGCAAGGGGTTATTGGTAAAAATTAGGGTTTGGTTTTATGAGGGTTTGGGTTTGTATTTTTTTTTTTTTTTTCCCCTCCCCCCCTTTTTTAACGTTTTAAGGACGAAGGGATCTGTGGAGGTTTTGGAGGAAAAAAACCTACTAAAAAGGGCGGGAAAGGACCTAGAATTTTACCCAGAAATTTTAGAGGAAAATTTTTTTGGGTTGGTCCATGGTGTTGACCTAGGTGGGGGGGGGGATGGGGACTCTCCCCATTTGAAAATACTTTTTTGAGGATATGCAAGGATCTGTGAAGGTCTGGATACAAAAAGCCCCCCCAATAAAGGGGGGGAAAGGACTCTAGAATTTACCATAACCACACTTTAAAACACACGCGCCAGTGATATTTCCCAAAATTTAAAACATTTCGGGTACTATTTTTTTTAGCTTTAAAGAAATGGCCAAATTACCAGATATTCCGCCACGTCGGAGGCGGGTGATTGGATAAAATCAAGGGGTGAGAGTTTCTTATCCCCGGCTGGGGGGAAAGTCTTGTTTTTTCTTTTTTTGGGCTGCGAGGTCCCTCCCCGGGAACACTATGGCCCCGGGGATGTCCTATGAATTTTTTTGGGGGCCCCCCCCAAAATTACAGGCGTTTTGGTTTTAGGTTTTTTGGGACCCCTTTTTT
>JACEEZ010009597.1:0-40377 GCA_016584305.1 Chionoecetes opilio | reverse complement strand
CCTTAACCTTTTTGGGCCCCTTTTACGTCTGTGAGCATGCTGCCACCTGGCGGGAGGCAGCAGAAAGTGTTCAATAGTCTCAAGAGACGTTCCTGCACCAGGGGCAGTAGGGGTCAGGGGACTAACAGAGGCGGTGCAGGTGAACCGTGAGTGTCGTTTGCCCAAATGTAAACAATACAACTGCTGAGCATGCTGCCACCTGGCGGGAGGCAGCAGAAAGTGTTCAATAGTCTCAGAGATGTTCCTGCACCAGGGGTAGTGGGGGTCAGGGGACTGACGGAGGCTGTGCAGGTGAACCGTGAGTGTTGTGTGCCCAAATGTAAACAATACGATCGCTGAGCATGCTGCCACCTGGCGGGAGGCGCGGACACTGACCAAGGGTGACAGGAGACGCTCGGACCGCCAGACAACTTTGTCAATGGGCCCCAGACATAACTACGTCACGGTTTGTTTAAATCGTTGCATTGTGGGGATAAGGCGGGGTCGCCGCGGGTGGACCTACGAAGGGAAAACTACGGCAATGGAAGAATTTCGAGTTATTTTGCGTGAAATTGATATTCCAGGTGCTATATTACTGTGCTCTGTTCTCGCTGACAACACTATAGAGAAGACCTGAGGTAATGGCTGATGTGCAGAGGCTTCTAAACCAAGAAAACAGAGTCATAACAGAGCTCGTCAAAAAGTAAGCAACTGGTAGGTACGTAATGTGTCCCTACCACTTGCTTACTTCTTAATGAGACTCTGCTGAGACTGTTTTCCTGGTTTAGAAGCCTTCGCACATCAACCATCACCTCAGGTCTTCTCTATGTTGTCAGCGAGCACGGAAATATAGCACCTGGAATATCAATTTCGCCCAAAACAACTCTATTTTTTTTCATGGTCGTAGTCCTCTCTTTGTAGGCTGTACATATTCATGGTTATGATAGTATTAAAATACCTTATTAATTGAGTTCCTTTTGTTGTCTCCTCATAATAAGTAGTGGTACATCATGGTTTAAGTGTTACTTGACGAGCCAATGAATACTCTTGAGTCTATAACAACATCACCAACCTTTGCTTTGATTTATCTTATTACTCCATCCATAAACAAGTTGCATAACCACGGTGACATTACCCATCCTTGCCTCATGGTACCTGCATGGTACTGTCGTCTACCGATATTTTTGTCCCTATACAAATCGGGATAACTCGCCGACAGTAATGGTTAGGTTGGTATCCGGTCATTTCGCCCACATGCCATTTCGCCACACCATAGAGTCATTTCGCCCACAGGTCATTTCGCCCACACTATGGAGTCATTTCGCCCACACTATGGAGTCTATAGGAGCTAGGAGGTTAGGTTATATTTGTTTAGTGTGTCGAGAACCCCCAACTAGGAGGTTAGGTTAGATTTGTTTAGGTTAGGGTAGGTTAGATTTGGGTAGTTTAGGTTAGATTTGGTTAGGTTAGGTTAGATTAGATTTGGTTAGGTTAGGATAGGTTAGATTTTGGTTAGGCTAGGTTAGTTTAGGTTAGATTTGGTTAGGTTAGCATATCGATGGGTCAAGCCCCCTGCTAGGGTAGGTTAATTTTGGTTAGGTTAGGTTTATTTTTGGTTAGGCAATTTTCTCTAGATATAAGGAAATTACCCTAGATCTAGGAAATGTTACCCCCCTACACAACTCTTTAATTACGTGTTTCCGACGCATAATTTGTTCCCCACTCGAAAACCCCGCATTCCCACAGGTCCGCAAACTTGTTTGGGGGAAGTGGGAGAGTATGGGCAAACACTAGAAATTTACCGTCATTTTGCCCAAGGTTACTGGTGGTTCATTCCATTTCTGCCAGAGGAAGACATAGTTACATGACTTCGTGACATGGATCGTGTGGGCGAATTGACTTTAAAGTGGGCGAATTGACTCTTATATGTGGGCGAATTGACTTACATGTGGACGAAATGTCTTGTGGGCGAAATGACAAAAATTGCCTAACCAAAATAAACCTAACCTAACCAAAATTAACCTACCCTAGGAGGGGACTTGACCCACCGATAACCTAACCTAACCAAATCTAACATAAGCTAACCTAACTTAACCAAATCTAACCTATCTAACCTATTAGATTTGGTTAGGTTAGATTAGATTAGATTTGGTTAGGTTAGGATAGGTTAGATTTGGTTAGGTTAGGTTAGGTTAGGTTATCGGTGGGTCAAGCCCCCTGCTAGGATAGGTTAATTTTGGTTAGGTTAGGTTTATTTTGGTTAGGCAATTTTCTCTAGATATAAGGAAATTACCCTAGATCTAGGAAATTTTACCCCCCCTACACAACTCTTTAATTACGTGTTTCCGACACATAATTTGTTCCCCACTCGAAAACCCCGCATTCCCACAGGTCCGCAAACTTGTTTGGGGGAAGTGGGAGAGTATGGGCAAACACTAGAAATTTACCGTCATTTTGCCCAAGGTTACTGGTGGTTCATTCCATTTCTGCCAGAGGAAGACATAGTTACATGACTTCGTGACATGGATCGTGTGGGCGAATTGACTTTAAAGTGGGCGAATTGACTCTTATATGTGGGCGAATTGACTTACATGTGGACGAAATGTCTTGTGGGCGAAATGACGAAAATTGCCTAACCAAAATAAACCTAACCTAACCAAAATTAACCTACCCTAGCAGGGGGCTTGACCCATCGATATGCTAACCTAACCAAATCTAACCTAAACTAACCTAGCCTAACCAAATCTAACCTATCCTAACCTAACCAAATCTAATCTAACCTAACCCAACCAAATCTAACCTAAACTACCCAAATCTAACCTACCCTAACCTAACCTAAACAAATCTAACCTAACCTCCTAGCGGGGGGTTGGGGGTTCTCGACACACTAAACAAATATAACCTAACCTCCTAGCTCCTATAGACTCCATAGTGTGGGCGAAATGACTTCATAGTGTGGGCGAAATGACCTGTGGGCGAAATGACTATGGTGTGGCGAAATGGCATGTGGGTGAAATGACCGGATACCAACCTAACCATTACTGTCGGCGAGTTTTCCCAATTTGTGTAGGGACAAAAATATCGGTAGACGACAGTACTATGCAGGTACCATGAGGCAAGGATGGGTAATGTCACCGTGGTTATGCAACTTATTTATGGATGGAGTAATAAGATAAATCAAAGCAAAGGTTGGTGATGTTGGTATAGACTCAAGAGTATTCATTGGCTCGTCAAGTAACACTTAAACCATGATGTACCACTACTTATTATGAGGAAAGACAGCAAAAGGAACTCAATTAATAAGGTATTTTAATACTATCATAACCATGAATATGTACAGCCTACAAAGAGAAGACTACGACGATGAAAAAAAATAGAGTTGTTTTGGGCGAAATTGATATTCCAGGTGCTATATTTCCGTGCTCGCTGACAACATAGAGAAGACCTGAGGTGATGGTTGATGTGCGAAGGCTTCTAAACCAGGAAAACAGTCACAGCAGAGTCTCATTAAGAAGTAAGCAAGTCGTAGGGACACATTACGTACCTACCAGTTGCTTACCTTTTGACGAGGCTCTGTTACGACTCTGTTTTCTTGGTTTAGAAGCCTCTGCACATCAGCCATTACCTCAGGTCTTCTCTATAGTGTTGTCAGCGAGAACAGAGCACAGTAATATAGCACCTGGAATATCAATTTCGCGCAAAATAACTCTAAATTCTTCCATCGCCGTAGTTTTCCCTTTGTAGGTCCACCCGCGGCGACCCCGCCTTATCCCCACAATGCACCGATGTAAACAAACCGTGACGTAGTTATGGGTAGGGTCCATTTACGGACAGGACCAGGCATTTCAACGTAAAAAAAAAAAAAAAAAAAAAAAAATTGTCCGGGTCTCTGACATATCCCCGGACCTCGGATTTTGTCCGGCAAATCCAATATACGGGAAATGGAGGTCCGGGAAATCGAGGGTTGTGTGTATATTTTTTTTTTTGCCCCCCCCGTTTCAACATTCTGGGTACGCCACTGCACTCAACCCTCCGCTATCGCGCCTTATTGGTGCCGCTATATGTGCGCTATAGCCGAACAATATAACTAATGGTAGTAATTCTAATTGGTGCCAGGATCCCCAAGATGACAACATATTTTGTAACTTTTTCAGTTTTTTTGTATTTTCAACAAGTAATTGAGTATGAGGTTAGATGTGCTCTTTTCTTATACATGTTGATGTGTTAAGAATGATGGTGACATTCAAAATTGTCAAAAATGCTTCATTCATTCATAAGAATTTTCCAGAAAAAGTAGGTAATTCCTGTAGACTTTTGGGGATTTGTATTTTGATGTATTTTTGGCCTATGTCATCCCATAGAGTGTTCACCGGATATATTTTATGTCATCCACATAATCTATTCACTGCACAAAACTAGTTTCCACTCTCCCCACCCAAAACCTCCCATTCGTGAGAGGTCTCCAGGTTTGTTATGGAGGGGGGATAACGGCCAACCACCGGGCAGGCCAAGGAAGGCATGGAGGCAGTGTATTGAAGAAGATCTGACAGCACTGGACATTGAAGAACTTGATGCAATGGATAGAGATAGTTGGAAGCGTATCATAGGCCGTCTAACCTCATAAGATCTAATGGGAAAATCTGACTTTAAACAGAAAGAAGAAGACCGGTCAGCAACACTAAATGTAGCGAAATGTTGACACTTTCAAGGGTATGATACCTTTGGGCAGTCATTGTCTCCATTTCAATGTTATAATGATTAAAAACGATACCATTATCATAACAACATGACATAATCTACTGTATGCACGGTCTCGTCTTTATTTATACAGTACCCTCCCAAGTTTCGCGCTTGCTTTCTTCCGAAGGGCATAGCGGTAAACTCGAGGATCGCGAAACTCGGGTATTGAAAACATTGTAAAAATGCTTAATTAGTCCGGTGCGAGGCGTAGTACCATATTTTACGGCTTATAAGACTCACGTTTTCCCCCCCAAAATACCCTGAAAAATACTAATGGTCTTCCAAGACGAGTGTTGTAGTACTTCCTCAGTACTCAGTACCTCAGTACTTACCTGTTACAAGTATTTCAAATACCATGAGACATTCAAATCAACTACGTAATCTGTCCTCACGCTAGTATGTTTATATTCCCCCTTTTGGCGGCAGATTGCCGCGATTGCTGCCAACAGCGCCATCTATCGTCTGCTAGTGTTGACGTATTATTTACCACTAGGCTGTTACACGTATCTTAAGCTCTTTTCAGTCCTGGAAATTATCACCCATGGCAAATTCATCAAAACGATTTACTAATACTATCGCATACAAGCTAAAAGTTATACGATACACAAAGAAAATGGAAACAGACCAACAGAAAGACACTTTTGGATCACCGCTGGGAGAGGCGGTGGCCGAGTAGTCTGCCCCGAGCACATGTTGTTTAGGGCTGTGAGGATCCCTTGGCGAACACTATGAGCCCTGGTGTTGTCCTATGATGCTATCACAGGCGTGGTAGTTGACCTGTCTTCCTCAGGAAGGCACAGGTGAGGCGGATAACGGCGTGTTGCCAGGAGGGGGGAACCCCAGCCGCCGCCAGCAGGGTGGGCAGGTCAAAGGTGGTGACGTTCAGGGCGAGGAGTTGAGACTGTAGCACTACACGATTGGAGTGGAAGCGCGGACACTGCAGCAGAAAGTGTTCAATAGTCTCTGGGAACATTCATGCACCAAGGGCAGTAGGGGTCAGGGGACAGACGGAAGCGATGCAGGTGAGCCGTGAGCGTCGTGTGCCCCGAGCACATGGCTGGCCGACTGGCCGTGCAGTGATGTAAACAAACCTCCCCTGTAAATGTGGCGGTACACTCATGCTTAATAATCTCTTTTTTGAGGGCTGGGAAAGTGATTGATGGTTTTCATCTGTCAGACTATGTCCTCCAGATGTTGAACTCTGGATCTATTCCTCGTTACATTGAAAAATGTAAGGAAATAAGGAATATAGATCCATATAACATACTGCGGTACAAATGGAAGAACATTACGACTCTGCTTGGTGGCGATCCTCCAGGGTTATTATGCCAGTGATATATACCACTACCTTGTGAGCTTGAAAAGTATATTTAATCACTCTACCCATGTCTACAATTCTTCAAGACTAGTCAATTCGCACTGCAGTTTAATACACAGCTTAAACACTGCAAACGTAGTAATAATAATGAGCTGTAGCTACTACTGTGTGCGTGAGAGGAACGGTGACTGTGGTGTGCGGGAGCGGAGGCCGTCGGAGAGAGCCTCACCCAGTCGCTTACACAATCAGTGAGTACTGAGGGTGGCGCGCTTGCTTATAGCCCGATTGATGATTATATTTATTTAGTTAATGCTAATTTATGCATGGTGCTAATTCATTTATCAGAAAACGAAATATATCAATGGAAAGCTAATACAATTTAGCTTCTACTAATGCAGCTCATTAACTCTTATTATAAAAATCCTAACTGCGCCACCATGGGCGAGGGCCAACCATTACAGCCCTCGAGGACAGGGCCTACCATCCCACACCTGGAGGTCACTGTCAAACGGCGCTATAGGAGAAAAAAGAAAAAAAATTGTACGAAGCAGCGCGAAACTCGGGGAGATAATGCGCGAAAGTCGGGATGGTAAGAATTTAGCACTCGGCGCGAAACTTGAGGATCCCGAAACTCGCAAAGCGTGAAGCTCGGGAGGGTACTGTATATGGACAGCTGACTTGAATTAAGTTTTCCCTTGGCCCCCATGTTTGACTAACGGCGGTGGCCCCAAAACCTGTTTGTAAAGAGGCAATGGTGCTCCCCGGCACATTTAATGCTTTATTAGTACTGCTAAAACTTAAACAAGTTTTGTGAATAACCATTTAGTGCTCAACGGTCAATATTAGTTAATCAAAATTTCTTGGCCTGAACGGCTATTAAGGTTCAGTAACAAATTTGTGTATGTATGCAGCACCTGACGTCATAGCAAACTAATCTGCAACCCCTCGCTACGTAGGTCTGGCCATGACTGGCTGCAGACATGGCAAACCTAGTGCGATAGACATGTTTGTGAAGATATACAAGGTGTGAGAGCAGTAAAACTTGGTAGCTTGATGTGCTATAGCCGAGGTTTGGTTTGAGGACACATTGGGGCAACATGAGCCTGTAATCACAGGCGCCAGTCACTATAAAAATCCTGCCTGCACCTCCACCGGGGGTATATAGCCCTCAAGTGAACCTCCAGGGCCTACCATCCGAGCCCTGAAAAAAAAAATGAAGTTATTCGGGATAGCCGTAACTCGATAGCGATGTGCTATTGCCGAGGGTTGAGGTACATTAAGGTATGCGTGATAGCCATAAAACGCGATAGCAGAATGCGCGATAGCCGAGGGTTGAGCAGTGTTTTCATTTTCTTTTAAAGTAGGAGTTTGAATGAAGAAAGTAGGAGGTGGAGATTGATTGAAAGCCGAGCGAAGCGAGGCGCTGCTTGATAGGTCGGTGGTGTGACACCTAGGAAGCCGACACCTTTGAAGGTGTTAGTTAAAATATGCATTCTGGCTGTTTTTCAGGGTCTTTCTTTCATACAATATTTATACAAATTTTAATATTTATACATTACATACAATATTTTTTTGGAAAGTAGGCGGCGCAAGTTTGCGAGTAGACCGGTAATTGTGCCGTCCGCCGCCTTGTTTTGAAGACACTGGTTGAGTGTATACCATATTTTACGGTTTATAAGACGCACCTTGATTTTGGAAAGAAGTTTCTGACAAAAAAAACAAAAAAACAATCTAAAGGATATAAAAACATCTCTTGTCTAAAGGTATAAGTAAATCCATAGTATAAGTAAATAGTTTTGATGAATTCGCCATGGGTAATAATTTCCAGGACTGAAAAAGCTTGTGATATGTGTGACAGCCTGGTAAATGCTGCCTCCTAGAATATGGTTGTCCACTAGGNATTTTTAAAGGGGTTATGTATTTTTTTTTTTAAAACCGAACTGTGTGTTTGTTGTGTTTTTGCTATAGTTTATTTTAGCTTGAAAAACATAGTTTTTTTTTTTTTTTTTTTTAATTGATGGGGTCCTGGAACCAAACCTATATTTTACCATTAGTTATGTGTTTCGTTATACGAGATTTCGCTTTACGAGTATGCCAGGTGGAACCTAACTGCCGTATCTTCGGGACCTCCTGTATATATATATATATATATATATATATATACACAGCCAAACCTGATATAAACAGACTAAGGGGGGGGGGGAGGAAAGTGGTCCGTTTAAAGCCGATTGTCCTTTATAGCGAGGGTATTTTTCCAAGGGGGGAAAAATATATGGAAAAAAAACGGAAAAAAATTGTGAAATAAATGAAAAATTAATCACAAAACAAAAACCGGGACTGTTAGCTATGTTGGGAGGTAAACAGTGACTGGCACTGCATGCTGTTTTTGGGTTTCCGCCCCTACACGTGAAATAAATGAGAAATAATCACAAACACAACCAAAAACGTGTAGCTAGTCAAGTTCAAGCTCTAGTGGAAGGTAAACAAATTACTAGGAGCCAGATTCAGCCGTGGCTTCCAAAGGTATTGCTTATTATCATGATTAATGCTCATTATTATAATATTATATGGTTGTGAAGTGCAGTTTATAACGGTGTCACTATTTAGGTCAGTTTTAGCACTGCGTTCACCTTAGCTAAGGGTGATTTAGGGTGTTGAGGTGACAGGGAAAAGTAAGCGGGCGGACAGCCATAACACTAAGCACTATTTTAAACAATACACACCTTCTACATGTACCACTAAATCACTAGCAACACAGGCTCCTTCCTTATAATATATATCTTAAATGTGATACATCAAAACCCCTTTTAAAACCCAAAAAACCCAAAATAAAATGAGAAAATAATACAATTATCTTGATGTTGACAATTCGAGCGGCAAATAAGCGGTTGCTCGCTTTTGAAGAAATGAATTCTATAAGGAAAAAAAAAAAAAAAAAAAAAAAAAAAAAAAAAAAAAAAACAAAAAAAAAAAAAAAAAAAAAAAAACACCACGAAAGGAGTCCGTTATATCCGAAGTCCGTTACATCGAGGTCCGTTATATCGAGGTTTGACTGTATAAAACATATACACAAAACCATTTTCTCAGTTTCTCCGTAACCTCTACCCATATAGACTCTATGCTATCATCTGTTTTTATAACATTTTTAAAACAAAAAACACTGCAATGTATTTTTTGAAAAGTGCAACTCCACCACCTCCCCTGCCTAACCTGTCCTTGTGAAATATCTTATACCCAGCTATCTCAACCTCCGGATCAAATACCTTTTCCCGACATATCCAGCCATGTTTCTGTTAATGCTATTATATCAAAAAACCTCTACACTATTTATTTCCCCTCAGGAAATCTATCTTGTTTAAAATAAAAATACTCTACAGTTGTATAGTAAAACCTTCAAGCAACTCCTCTTCTTCTTGTCCATTTTCCCTATATCTTAACTAACCCCTTCCTCTCTCTCTCCTTACAAAGCACTTTAATTCCTGCCTTCTGAAACTCTAGTTTCGCAAGTTTTCCTTTACCCGCCCCAGTGTCTAATCCCCGGTTCTCTATCTTAAAAAAAGCCTGCAATGCACCTACTCCCTTTTAAGGGCTTTTAAACAAGATCTGAAACCCCTTTCCTCGAAAGGTGCACCCCATCCTTGTGGTAGAGGTGGTTATGCCTGGGAAAAAGAGGTCCCAGTGTCGACAAAGGCCCAACCATTGGCTTTGCCATGAAAATCCCAGCCTGCAATTCAGAGCAATAGCCCTGGAGTACCACAAGTCGTCAACAAAGCATCTTGGAAGGACACCACACACCACAGGGAACCCCCCTGTCCCTAACTTTTCCTACAGCTTCCTTGAACCGCCGTAGCAGTTCCACACTCCTTACAACACTCAAACATGTTTCCCCCAGTGCTCAGGCAGACGATGGGCATTTTCCCTTGGTCTGCCATGTACTATACTATCTTATCACTAACATAACCTATCCCCTTCCCTGGTAACTCACCGACTTCATACGCATCCCGTCTCTGTCACAAAACCTGCTGTCTAGATACCTAATCTGACTGTCTCCCACAACCAAGATCTTACCTTCGGGTAGTTATGTATCGTCTACCTTTTTACCCTTTACCTCCTTATATTCCTCTTGCAGCCCCGAGAGTACCTGAAATGAATTCGTGCACACAACATGGTCATTGGTTACCTTTCTTTCCTTCGGGCGCGCTCCTCCATGCTCAACCACCTTCCATCCCCCATTCCCTGGTGACTTACTAGGAACCCCTCCCTTAGTGGTAACACCACGCACGCCACCCTCTGGTACCCTTCCAGGTACATCTTTCGCATGTGCCCCTCTACTCAATCCACTTGGACCTCCACCTCCACACTTTTTTTTTTTTTTTTTACATCACAGGGAACTGGCCAAGGGCACAACAAAAATGGGTAACACAAAGCCCACTTAGTTGCCAGTCCCTATAAAGAAGACAGTAAGAGAATACAATAAAAACAAAGGGGTAGGCCAATTTAGTTCAGGAGGTGTCTTGTTACTCTTCTTTTGAAAAGATTTAAGTCATAGGAAAGTGGAAAAATAGAAACAGGAAGAGAGTTCCAGAGTTTACCAGTGAAAGGGATGAAAGAGTAAAGATACTGATTAACTCTTGCATTAGGAAGATGGACAGAATAGGGATGGGAATGAGTAGAAAGTCTTGTCCAGCGAGGCCGCGGGAGTGGGGGAGGCATGCAGTTAGCAAGTTCAGAAGAGCAGTGAGCATGAAAATAACGGTAGAAAAGAGCAAGAGAAGCAACATTGCGGCGGTGATTTAAAGATTGAAGACAGTCAGTCAGAGGAGAGGAGTTGATGAGACGAAAAGCTTTTGACTCAACCCTGTTTAGGAGAGCTGTATGAGTGGATCCTTCCTAAACATGTGAGACATACTCCATACATGGGCGGATAAGGCCCCTGTAGAGAGCAAGCAATTGGGAGGGAGAAAAAAAGGACGCAGATGCCACAGCACACCTAACTTCTTAGAAGCTGTTTTAGCAAGAGATGAGATGTGAGATTTCCAGTTCAGATTTTTAGTAAAGGATAGTCCTAGAATGTTCATTGTAGAAGAAGGAGACAGTTGAGTGTCATTGAAGAAGAGGGGATAGTTATCTGGTAGCTTTTGTCGAGTAGATAGGTGAAGAAATTGGGTTTTTGAGGCATTGAACAAAACAAGGTTTGCTTTGCCCCAATCAGAAATAATAGAAAGATCAGAAGTTAGGCGCTCGGTGGCATCTCTCCGTGAATCACTTAGTTCCTGTTGAGTTGGACGTCTAATAAACGCGTTGAAAAATGCAGGGTAGAATCATTAGCGTAGGAGTGGATAGGGCTTTGAGTTAGACTTGGAAGATCATTAATGAATAATAGAAAGAGAGTGGGTGTTAGGACAGAACCCTGGGGAACACCACTATTGATAGATTTAGGAGAAGAACAATGTCCGTCTACAGTAGCTGCAATAGAACGGTTTGAAAGGAAACTTAAGATGAAGGTACAGAGAGAAGGATAGAAACCGAATGAGGGTAGTTTGGAAATTAAAGATTTGTGCCAGACTCTATCAAAAGCTTTTGATATGTCAAGGGCAACAGCAAAAGTTTCACCGAAACCCCTAAAGGAGGATGACCAAGATTCAGTTAGGAAAGCTAGAAGATCGCCAGTAGATCGCCCTTTACGGAAACCGTACTGACGATCAGATAGAAGATTGTGAGCAGATAGATGCTTAAAGTAATCGTCCAGACCCAATTTTTTTTTGCCTAATTATGTTGAATAATGTAGTGATGTGAAAGTATTCAAAACACCCAATCCACCAAAAATAATTGATTTCCAGGCCTTATTTCCGTAAAAACACGACTTTTGTAAAAAGTGCGCGAATTTTTTTTCTTCCCTCCAACAGGGCTACGCATGTTATTGATGACGTCAGAAAAGGGACGCTCCAATGTAAACAACACTCGTTTGCCTCTGTGAGACCTGTTGGCAAATGTTATGATGAGCGATTGTACTTCGGTGTCAGACAGTGAATCTGTCGCTGTGATAGATCTAGAGTACGATGCTTAATCTGAGACCGAACTAAATGACGCTGCTCGCGTATATGAGGAAAACGAACCAGATTGTGATGGGAGCCCAACCCTATATGTTTGAGCCAGAGTACGAGGTGGATGAACAGGTGTTAGCGGAGCCTGCTGAGGTTCAACACTATTACACACACAAACACTTCTACATACACACACAAACATTACTACACACACAAAAACACTACTACACACACACACAGCAGCGCGGGAAGAGGAGCCTCCCTTTTGCTATGTCACAGAGCCGTGGCGCATCGTCTGCCAGTTGCCATGAGCGTTTTCGAAGCTCGGGGAATTTACAGATTTTAATTGCGGATTATTAAAAAACGGCTGACTGGATGCAAGAAGTGACAACATATTGTTGATACACTCGATAATGGCTATACTCTAACTACATCAAATCAGGAATGATGAAATGGTCTGGACGTTTACTTTAAGAATCTTCTTATTAAGTATAGATTCAAAAACTTTAGAAAGGCAGGAAATCAAAGCTATAGGACAGTAGTTTGAAGGATTAGAACGGTCACCCTTCTTAGGAACAGGTTGGATGTGAGCAAACTTCCAGCAAGAAGGAAAGGTGGAAGTAGATAGACATAGACGGAAAAGTTTGACCAGGCAAGGTGCAAGCACAGAAGCACAGTTTTTGAGAACAATAGGAGGGACTCCGTCAGGACCGTAAGCCTTCCGAGGATCTAGGCCAGAAAGGGCAAAGAAAACATCATTCCGAAGGATCTTAATGACAGGCATAATAAAGTCAGAGGGTGGAGGAGAAGGAGGAACAAGCCCTTCATCAGCCAGAGTGGAATTTTTAGGAAATGTTTGAGCGAAGAGTTCAGCTTTAGAAGTAGATGAGACAGCTGTGGAGCCATCTGGGTGAAGCATAGGAGGGAAAGATGAAGAAGAAAAATTGTTAGAGATGTTATTAGCTAGATGCCAGAAGTCACGAGAGGAATTTGATTCAGAAAGATTTTGACATTTTCTATGAATGAAAGAGTTTTTGGTAAGCTGAAGTAAGATTTGGCATGATTACGGGCAGAAATATATAGGGCATGAGTTTCAGGAGATGGATGCTTACGGTACCGTTTGTGAGCCACCTCTCTATCTCGGACAGCATGAGAACAAGCAGAGTTAAACCAAGGTTGACGGGCTTTAGGATTAGAGAAAGTATGTGGAATGTACGCCTCCATGCCAGAGACTATGACCTCAGTTATGTGCTCTGCACAAAGAGATGGGTCTTTGACATGGAAGCAGTAATCATTCCATGGAAAATCAGAGTAGTACTGCCTTAGGTCTTCCCACTTAGCTGAGTTGAAGTGCCAGAAGCACCTCCGCTTAGGTGGGTCCCGAGACGGTACCGGAGCGATAGGACAGGTTACAGAAATAAGATTGTGATCGGAGGAACCCAACGGAGAGAATAGTTTCACAGAGTAAGCAGAAGGGTTAGTAGTTAGGAAAAGATCAAGAATGTTGGGAGTGTCTCCAAGGCGGTCAGGAATACGGGTAGGGTGCTGCACCAGCTGCTCTAGGTCTTGGAGGATAGAAAAGTTGTAGGCTTGTTCACCAGGTTGGTCAGTGAAAGAAGATGATAGCCAAAGCTGGTGGTGAACATTGAAGTCCCCAAGAATGGAAATTTCAGCTAAAGGAAAATGAGATGAGATGTGCTCCACTTTTGATGTTAAATAGTCGAAGAATTTTACGTAGTCAGAGGAGTTAGGTGAGAGATATACAGCACAGATAAATTTAGTAAGAGAGTGACATTGAAATCGAAGCCATATGGTAGAAAATTCGGAAGATTCAAGGGCGTGGGCACGAGAGCAAGTGATGTCATTGCGCACATATACGCAACAGCCAGCTTTGGATTTAAAATTAGAATAGACAGTAAGAGGAGACAGAAAAAGGTCTGCTGTCAGTGCTCACAGACAACTGAGTTTCGGTGAGGAAAAGAAGATGAGGTTTAGAGGAGGAGAGATGGTGTTCGACAGAGAGAAAGTTAGATCTAAGGCCGCGAATGTTGCAGAAGTTTAAGGAGAGAAGGCTAGAAGAAGTAAGAGAACGTATCTCTATCTCCTGCCTCTTCACAACACTTTTCAATTCGTTCACTTCACTTACAAAGCACCTTTTCAGGTCTTCAATCGCCTCAAGAATAGACTTAAGTGCCCCACCACAACCTTCCTTGCACTCTCCCTCGACCCTTTTATCTCTTTCTAACACACTCGCAATCACCTCAGATTCCTTCACTCCACTCACTACACCCTCTCCTCCACTCGCCACACCCTCGCTTCCACTCACAACACCCTCGCCTCCACCAACACATCATCACTAAGCTACCCTGCAGCTGTCATGCCAATCCCCTTCTGACCTAACTCTGACACACAAGGAGCAAAACAAGTCTATAAACGAATTTGGTCTTGTGAATTACTCGGTGAAAATTTGAAACCACAACTATTAAAACTATGAACGTTAAGACTCTACTGTACTTATTTTAGGCATATTTTTGTGATTCAGGCAAGCAATTGACATATAGTTGTCTAAAGTGAAACAAAGTGTTTTCGTGGGCAGGTCAGCTGAAATCTAATGCTACTCTCCAAAGAAAAAAATTTAGGTCAGCATTACAGTTGCAGGCAGAAGTGTGGAAATTTGTAGACATAAGATATTTCCATAGACTCCATAACCCTACTAGCAACTCCAATTCCCATACGAGAACAGTCCCTTCATGGTGACATGATCAATTTCTGGTCTCTTGTAATAAATATCTACAGAAAAGTTATAATAATAACAAGCAAACAAATAAACATGCCAAAAAGCCATTCACATAATTAACAGATATAGCATTAAATGCAATATCTTGTTTATCCCAAGGGTAAATGTATGCAACCACATACCAGGTTAACATCCTGTATCTTGCTAACTCTTCTGGTGTTCTGGATGGTGTTTTTGGAGTCCCGAGTATTTTCTTGAAGTCCAGATGTGGCATCTTCTTTGGGGGTTCTTTTTGGAGTTGGAAAAAAATGTTTTTAAACTCTCCATCTTCTGTTTCATTGTCATCTTCATTGGATTCACTCTCACTGGAGGTAATTTTGTAATCTGAATCATCATCAGAAGAGAAGATATTTTCATCACACACCATCTGCGTAATGCCTGCAAATGTAACATTTGATATAATCAAATTCATGGCACAAAGGAAGTTAAAATATGTATGCATATACCGTATTTGCGGTGCATAAGACGCACCTCCGTATAAGACGCACCCCTATTTTACAAGGAGGTTTTGAGAAGAAAAAAAATATTGGTGCTTTTGTGGGAAATGGTTTTTTTCTCGTAAAAATTATCAAGTTATTTAAAAAAAAAAAAGGATTTGTAAGGGAAAGCAAATGATTATGAGCATGTACCTAAATACAATATTCACTGTGCATTGAATGTGAATGAAAAATTATGCTAGTTAAAATGTAAGAGAATGACGGTAACCAAAATCGGACATAAATCATAATATATTGCAGGATGCCCTACGAATGATATTCTAATATTTGCTAGCTATGACATATAGCTTAGATTTAATGTTTTAGGTATGTCTTGTTGCTTTTCTGCTATGTGTTTAGACTGTAGAAAATTTGCAGTATAGATATTGGTATTATTTTGTAGTGGGCTTTCAAAAGTCCTAGGACTCTTACCGACACCATCGTGTAGCTTTCTTCATTCTGAGTATTTGAGCCCCATTTCCCATGGCGCAATTGAATAATAATGGCATTAAACGTAGTACCGAAAATCTACCGCTACTTCAGCCAGAAAGTTAAGTTAGGTTAAATCAGATTAGGTTAGGTTAGAGGTGGGGTTTGGTTTAGTAACATATGATATAGAAATAACAAAAATTACCAATAATATGGCAGTGTGAAGCGTAGCAATGTTTGCGGGGCGGACATGGAGGGGCAGATTGCCCCCCCCCCCCCCCACACACACATGTAAACAAACATTGATTTCCGACAAAAACGAGAGCCAGATTAATTCAAAACACATCAAAACTATTCAGGAGGACTTAAGTTTCGGCCTCGAAATCGGTGGTTGTCCAATAACAAAAATTCACGAAGATATTTAGGTAACACTGTAAGGTAACATCTCTACCTTGTTGTTATTGTTGTAATTGTTGAAGGGCACCGTTGTCGGGTCGATAATATTTGCCCTGGTTTACACCTATGACCTATGACCTGTACCTTCCTGAAGAAGACTAATCAACCCTCGCGACTGTGATAGATATCACAGTCGCGAGGGTTGATTAGTCTTCTTCAGGAAGGTACAGGTGAAGGCTGGTTCACACTCTGAAATCACGGCAGTGTTCCGTCAGCCGTGCCTTTTATTCACACTATTCGTCACGGTTCCGTCATTTTCGGCAGTTCCTGCTCACCCTCTAAGCAGACATGTGCCTCAGAGGCTATGCTTGAAGAAATTTGCATTAATAGCACTTCTGTCGGATGAAGAAGAGGAGTTGAACTCTAAAAGACATTGTTTTGGGTACATAAAGCCTTGAGAAAACGACAATTATCAGCACGGCACAGTCTCATTACGTTAAAATATTCTTCCCCAGAAAACGTTACGTGACAGGACATGATGTATTGGAGCTGTGACGGCGGCGCCACCGTTTAGTGTAACACGTTTCTATTTGTTGAATGTAAGAAATTCTAACAGATGTGATGAGACGGTGCCCTGTCACCAATTTCACCATGATGGTATGGTGTGATTCGGCCCTTGAGGCGGACGGTGTGGCGCCGTGATGGGTCTTGGTCTTGGTGTACCGTGTGGAAGACTTTTGTCCCGTCTACAGGTACCATTGCAGCCTTTTACTAGCACTCTTTCATACAGTTTCCTATCCGTAGAGGTACAGGGGTGAGGATTGAGGGGTCGAGGGTGGTACAAAGGCCTATGCTGTCTCCTATCCACCTTGCTTACCACTGTAGCGGCGCTAACACACAACGCACATACACACCTGCATTGGCTTAGGCCACCTCCCTGTCTGGGACCAGGATTAGAGGCCCGAGGGTGACCTGACGCTGACTGACTTATCCTCGCCGACACAACTGCAACACCAGCCAGGTAATTCAAGCAGCCAAAGGACACACAGAGACACACACGCCGCGCACCTCTTATCCCCACGTGTACAATGACTCGCTGTCAAATAAACTACAAAACCCTACAAACTACATGCCCTTTCTCCATCCTTGTGTGTATAGACAGACTCCCAAGATTACTACACCTCCCTCTCACCGCTCACACTCCTTCAAATAAAACTTTAACAACGCTCTTTGTTTCACTATTCCATTTATCAACAAACTCATTCCAGCGAAAATTCCAACACTATTTTCTGCCTCCCTTCTATCATCTCATTTCAACTGTTGTGTCAACTTGTATGGCCCGAGTCGAATGCGGGTTAAGGCGACATATGCGGGATGGTTTTTTTTTCCATGGGTGCGGTGAGGAGTCTGAGTGGTAATGACCCATGGTGGGTGTGCGGAGGGCGTCGCCGAGACGTTTTATCAGACGTTTTACAATGGAGAGCAGCAGAGGGGGGTGGATGATGTTTACATCTGACACGGCCATTTTGGCAGCAAAAATCGGCATCTTGTTGTCCAGCCCTTATTTTCTCTTAAACTCCAACCTTTTCTTAGTATTATGCATTACTGTTGATAAAAACAGCTACAAATTGTGCTAGTGGAAATNAAACCTTTTGAAATTTTATTTTGGCCATTATCTGCCCAAACAAAGAGAAATTGAGGGGCTTTAGGATAGAGAAGTATGTGGAATGTACGCTCCATGCCAGGACTATGACCTCAGTTAGTGCCTGCACAAGAGATGGGTCTTGACATGGAAGCAGTACATTCCATGGAAATCAGAGTTACTGCCTTAGGTCTTCCCACTTAGCTGAGTTGAAGTGCCAGAAGCACCCCCGCTTTAGGTGGGTCCCCGAGACGGTCCCGGAGCGATAGGACAGGTTACAGAAATAGATTGTGATCGGAGGAACCCAACGGAGAGAATAGTTTCACAGAGTAAGCAGAAGGGTTGTGTTAGGAAAGATCAAGAATGTTGGGAGTGTCTCCAAGGCGGTCAGGAATAGGGGTTTAGGGTTGCTCCCAGCTGCTCTAGGTCTTGGAGGATAGAAAAGTTGTAGGCTTGTTCACCAGGTTGGTCAGTGAAAGAAGATGATAGCCAAAGTTTGGTGGTGAACATTGAAGTCCCCAAGAATGGAAATTTCAGCTAAAGGAAAATGAGATGAGAGTGCTCCACTTTTGATGTTAAATAGTCGAAGAATTTTACGTAGTCAGAGGAGTTAGGTGAGAGATATACAGCCAGATAATTTAGTAAGGAGTGACATTGAAATCGAAGCCATAGGGTAGAAAATTCGGAAGTTTCAAGGGCGTGGGCACGAGAGCAAGTGATGTCTTTGCGCACATATACGCAACAGCCAGCTTTGGATTTAAAATTAGAATAGACAGTAAGAGGAGAACAGAAAAAGGTCTGCTGTCAGTGCTCACAGACAACTGAGTTTCGGTGAGGAAAGAAGATGAGGTTTAGAGGAGGAGAGATGGTGTTCGACAGAGAGAAAGTTAGATCTAAGGCCGCGAATGTTGCAGAAGTTTAAGGAGAGAAGGCTAGAAGAAGTAAGAGAACGTATCTCTATCTCCTCCCTCTTCACAAACACTTTTCAATTCGTTCACTTCACTTACAAAGCACCTTTTCAGGTCTTCAATCGCCCAAGAATAGACTTAAGTGCCCACCACAACTTCCCTTGCACTCTCCCTCGACCCTTTTTATCTCTTTCTAACACACTCGCAATCACCTCAGATTCCTTCACTCCACTCACTACACCCTCTCCTCCACTCGCCAAAACCCTCGCTTCCACTCACAACACCCTCGCCTCCACCAACACATCATCACTAAGCTACCCTGCAGCTGTCATGCCAATCCCCTTCTGACCTAACTCTGACACACAGGAGCCAAAACAAGTCTATTAAACGAATTTGGTCTTGTGAATTACTCGGTGAAAATTTGAAACCACAACTATTAAAACTATGAACGTTAAGACTCTACTGTACTTTTTTTAGCATATTTTGTATTCAGGCAAGCATATTGACATATAGTTGTCTAAAGTGAAACAAAGTGTTTTTGTGGGCAGGGCAGCTGAAATCTAATGCTACTCTCCAAAGAAAAAAATTTAGGTCAGCATTACAGTTGCAGGCAGAAGTGTGGAAAATTTTTAGACATAAGATATTTCCCCTAGACTCCATAACCCTACTAGCAACTCCAATTCCCTACGAAACAGTCCCTTCATTTGGGGACATGATCAATTTCTGGTCTCTTGTAATAAATATCTACAGAAAGTTATAATAATAACAAGCAAAAAAATAAAAATGCCAAAAAAGCCATTCACATAATTACAGATATAGCATTAAAATGCAATATCTTGTTTTTCCCAAGGGTAAATGTATGCAACCACATACCAGGTTAACATCCTGTTCTTGCTAACTCTTCTTGTGTTCTGGATGGTGTTTTTTGGAGTCCCGAGTATTTTCTTGAAGTCCAGATGTGGCATCTTCTTTGGGGTTTTTTGGAGTTGGAAAATAAATGTTTTTAAACTCTCCATCTTCTGTTTCATTGTCATCTTCATTGGATTCACTCTCACTGGAGGGAATTTTGTAATCTGAATCATCATCAGAAGAGAAAAAGATATTTTATCACACACCATCTGCGTAATGCCTGCAAATGTAACATTTGATATAATCAAAAATTTATGGCACAAAGGAAGTTTAAAATATGTATGCATACCGTATTTGCCGGTGCATAAAGCGCACCTCCGTATAAGACGCACCCTATTTTACAAGGAGGTTTTGGGGAAAAAAAAATTGGTGCTTTTGTGGGAAATGTTTTTTTTCTCGAAAAATTATCAAGTTTTAAAAAAAAAAAAGGTTTTTGTAAGGGGAAAAGCAAAGTTATGAGCATGTCCTAAATACAATATTCCTGGCATTGAATGTGAATAAAAAATTTGCTATTTAAAAAGAAAGAGAAGACGGTAACCAAAATCGGACATAAACATAATAATTGCAGGATGCCCCTCAAATTGATATTTTAATTTTTGCTAGTATGACAATAGTTTAAATTTTAATGTTTTGGGTTTCTTTTTTGCTTTTTGCTTGGTTTTTGACTGTAAAAAAATTTGGTAAGATTTTGGTATTTTTTTGGTAGGGGGCTTTAAAAAGCCCTGGGGCCTTTCCCGACCCATCGTGTAGTTTTTTCATTCGAGTATTTTACCCCTTTTCCCATGGCGCATTGAATAATAAAGGGCTTTAAAAGTATACGAAAATCTACCGCTACTTCAGAAAAATTTAAAGTTGGGTTAAATCAGATTAGGTTGGTTTTAAGGGGGGGGGTTTGGGTTTAGTAAAAAATATATAGAAAAAAAAAAAATTACCAAAAATATGGCAGTGTGAAGCGTAGCAATGTTTGCGGGGCGCCCTGGGGGGGCAGATTGCCCCCCCCCCCCCCCACCACACAAAAACAAACATTGTTTCGACAAAAAGGGGAACCAGATTAATTCAAAACACATAAAAAAATTGGGAGGATTTAAATTTGGGCCTCGAAATCGGTGGTTTGTCCAATAACAAAAATTCACGAGATATTTAGGTACACTGAAGGAAACATCTCACCTTGTTGTTATGTTGAAATTGTTGAAGGGCCCCTTGGGGATCGATAATTTGCCCTGGTTTACACCTATGACCTATGACCTGTACCTCCTGAAGGGGGACAAATAAACCCTCGCGCTGTGATAGATATCACAGTCGCGGGGGTTGATTGTCTTTTTCGGGAAGGGTACAGGTGAGGCTGGTTCACACTCTGAAATCAGGGCATTTTCCCGTCACCCGTGCCTTTTATTCACACTATTCGTCACGGTTCCGCTTTCGGCATTTCCCTGCTCACCCTCAAACAGACATGGGCCCAGAGGCTATGTTTAAAGAAATTTGCATAATAGCATTCTGTGGTGAAGAGGGGAGTTGAACTCAAAAAGACATTGTTTTGGGTACTAAACCTTGAGAAAACGAAAATTTACACACGGCACAGTCTCATTACTTTTAAAAAATATTCTTCCCCAGAAACCGTTACGGCAGGCAGTGATGTATTGGGAGCTGTGACGGCGGCGCCCTTTTAGTGTAACATCTTTTGTTTGAATTAAGAAATTTTAACAGATGTATGAGACGGTGCCCTTCACCAATTTTACCCTGATGGTAGGTGTGTTTGGGCCTTTAGGGGGGACGGTGTGGGCCGTGTGGGGGCTTGGTCTTGGTGTACCGTGGGAGACTTTTTTCCCCTTACAGGTACCATGCAGCCTTTTTACTACACTCTTTCATCAGTTTTCCCTTTTCCGTAGAGGTACAGGGGTGAGGGTTGGGGTCGGGGGGTACAAAGGCCCCCATTTTTCTCCCATCCCACCTTGCTTACCACTGTACGGCGCAACACAAACGACATAACACTATTGGCTTAGGCCACCTCCCTGTCTGGGGCCAGGATTAGAGCCGAGGGGGACCCGCGCTGACCTGACTATCCTCGCCGACACAACTGCAACACCAGCCCGGTAATTCAAGCAGCCAAAAAGGGCACAAGAGAACCACCCGCGCACCTCTTATCCCCCCGTTGTACAATGATCGCTGTCAAATAAATACAAACCCCCACAAATACAGCCCTTTTTCCATCCCTTTTGTGTATAGACAGACCCCCAAAATACTACACCTCCCTTCACCGCCACATCCTTCAAATAAAACCTTTAAAACCCTTTGTTTCACTATTCCATTTATCAACAATACTCATTCCCGCGAAAATTCCAAAACTATTTTCGCCTCCCTTCTATCCCTTCATTTTTAACTGTTTTCAACTTTTATGGGCCGGGCGAATGCGGGTTAAGGGGAATATGCGGGATGGTTTTTTTTTCCCTGGGGGCGGTGGGAGTGATGGTAATGACCCATGGTGGTGTGCGGAGGGCGTCGCCGAGACGTTTTCAGAGTTTTACAATGGAGAGCACAGAGGGGGTGGTGATGTTTAATCTGAACGGCCCTTTTTGGCAGCAAAATCGGCATCTTTTTGTCCCACCCTTTTTTTCTCTTAAACTCCAACCTTTTTTTAGTATTATGCATTATGTTGATAAACAGCTAAAATTTTTGCTCAGTGGACTCTGCTCAACACAGATCATCAGACCCCTTTTGAAAATCCCCCGGCGTTTTTGCATTCTCTGCCCGACCTCTCTTTGCTAAAGGCCCCATTAGGCAGGGTGAAAAATATGCATTCCTTTTTAAGGGAAAAAACTGCGTCTTATGCGCCGCAAATACGGTAATTATTTCATGTTGAATCTGTATGAATTCATACAGCCGTTGCAAAAATATAAAATAGCAGACAAAAAATTCTGTATACAAAGGTGTTTCTAGATTTTACATGTAAAAGATTGAAACAAATTAAGATTATCTTCATAAGTTAGATGGAAAAGTTCCAGTATTTAAGAAAAGATATTGATGCAAGGGGGTTAATGGAGGCTGATGTGAGCCATAGAATGGAAAAAGAGCTATGATTTCGAGAGCACTGAAGGAGGATGGAATAAAAGAGATCAGTCTGTGGAAGCATGTTTGAAAGAATTGTAGCTCCAACCTTTCTGTATGACTGCGAAGCATGGGCGTTAAATGCAAAGGCAAGGAAAAGAGTAGAGAAGCTGGAGATTAAGTTCTTAAGAACAATATCAAGGGTGATATGGTTTGATAAGAGTGAGGAACAGCGGGTCATATGGATGTGTAGAATCAATCATAGCTTACTGGAAAAACTAGACCAGGAAGTACTGAAGTGATAGGGTCAGTTGGAAAAAATAGATGAGGAGAAAATTATTATGATATAGATCACGTGTAGAAGGTAAATGAGGAAGGGAAACACAAAGAGAAGGATGGAGAAATGGGGTTAATGAGGCACTGCATCACAGGGGCCTAAGCATTCGAGTGTGAAAGGTGTGTATGGGGCAGAGTTGGCATGATGTGATTAATAAGGAGGGAGGGGGAGACACACTGCTGAGATCTGATACCTTAAGCAAACAATATGAAGCACCTGGAGTAAACCCCTGGTAAATGAATGCTTGGGGAAGTCTCAGGGTGTAATATTTAAAAAAGCCAAACAAATATGTACTGTACACTAGGGTCCCGCACAGAACGAGAAATTGGTCGATAAACGAGGTTGTTCTATCTGAATTCGCTCTATGTGAAACACATAAACTATGGGAAAAATTGATATTGGTTGATCGGTCCTCATGTCCGTACCCGAAAATTTATACTCATTCACACCCATGTATCCTCCAGAACTGCAGGGTTTACCGGAGTGCTGAGTGCTTTGGAACAGATCACAGAATTGTTGTTGCTATACTTAAGCTTCATGTCAAGTCCAGAAGAATCTCAAGAGGTAACCATACTGTGTTTCATCTTGAGAAACTGAAGGACTTGACATGTGCCCATGAGTATGCAGTGGCAGTCTCAAATCGGTTTGATGTGCTCAGTACCCTCGAGGACCCTGTAGAACTGTGGGATACCATCAAACGTGAAACTCTACAGGCTGCCAAGGAGTGTATTGGGGAGCGCTCGAGGTCTAGTGTAAGCTTGTGTAAAGCTTGCAGTCCCTCCATTTTATTTTATCACGAGCCGCCACTGCCTGCAAGGACTATTGGTTTGATGACTGGTCTGTACTCTGGGACTGAGAGTGCTGTGAAGTGTAGGGGAGGTGTATCCAGCTTTTTTCCTGTTAATACAGGAGTGAGGCAAGGGTGCGTTCTTGCCCCATCACTTTTCAACACTTGTATGGATTGGGTATTGGGCAAAGTTGTAGATCAAAGTGATTGTGGAGCATCCCTCGGCAACACCAAGATCACTGATCTTGTTTTTGCCGATAATGCAGTAATCTTTGCTGAGTCGCTGGAGGTCCTGGTGATGGCTCTCGAGGTGCTGCACGAGGAGGCAAAGCCTTTGGGACTTGAGGTCTCCTGGCTTAAGATCAAGGTCCAGGTGTTTGGAGGCTTACTAGATGAAACAGTAGTCTGTTCATGCGTGCGGCGAGGACATTGAGATCTTGGAAAGTTTTACATACCTTGGTAGCGCAGTCCATAATGACGGCGGGTCACGTCAAGAAGTCTTACGGCGGATTGGCATTGCCCACGGTGTTATGGACTCGCTCAGCAGGAGTATTTGGCGTTGTCGGTACCTGTGCAGGAGGACAAAGATCCGGATCTTCGAGTCGCTTGTGATCCCTGTCTTACTCTATGGTTGTGAGACATGGACACTAAATAGCGACTTGAAGAGACGAATCGATGCCTTTGGCAATAAGTGTCTTCGCAGAATCATGGGGTATCGCTTGGATGATTACGTGTCAAATCAGCGATTGTACCGTGAGACTGAATCGAGGCCTATTACCTGCATAGTCCGTCAGCGCCAACTTCGGCTATATGGTCATGTGGCACGTTACCCTGAAACCAATCCTTCCCATCGGGTTGTATCTGTAAGAGACAATCCAGCGTGGAGGAGGCCAAGGGGGCGCCCATAAGGCTCGTGGCTGGGGCAAGTTGATGTTTCTTGTCGAGAGCTGCTTGGTATGGGAAAGGAGCCTGCATGGGAACATGGGAGCGCGTGGTGACCCTCGGGAGTGGCGTCGTAGGGTGGGCGAGGCGACGCGCCCCCCGGCGTATGCCCCCAATGATTGATTGATTGACACCCATGTATACCAAAACATATATAAATGATAAGTTATGCATAAAAATGATGAAATAGGTATATTGTTGCTTACCTTAAATCTAATAGGGATTATGTACAGAGGGCGAGGGCTTCCGTGCCATAAGCCTGGCTTGACTCTCGCTTAGTACATACAGCTTAACGTCACACCATTTCTTAATTACCGGTGGATTGTCATGATTTTTTTTGTCAAAAGTATGCTAATGCCGAAATAATCCTAGCTCTTTCAGATCCATAGCTCGATACATAACTGCAAAAAAAAAAAAAAAAAATTTTTTTAAGAAATTAAACTCTTAATAACGTTCTTATCCAATGACTTGCACTGCTGAAAAAATAACCAAATATGCATTATAACATATCCAAACGATTCATCTTTTAAGAATTTTGAATTTCATTCTTCCATTCTAATATTTGCAAATATTTACCCAAATTGAAAAAAAAACTAAAGATGAGAAAATCACATCTTTATTCCTCTTTCCAATGATATATTGTTTATTAAATTCGGTACAATAGTGGCAAAGTTATTAACCCGTAAAGTGTTTAGTACGTATATATACGTACTCCTAGGAGAAGTGTTTAGTACGTATATATACGTACCCCTAGGAGAAGTGTTTAGTACGTATATATACGTACCCCTAGGAGAAGTGTTTAGTACGTATATATACGTACCCCTAGGAGAAGTGTTTAGTACGTATATATACGTACTCCTAGGAGAAGTGTTTAGTACGTATATATACGGAGCCAATTTTGTTGTACTTTGTGGTAATTCATCGTCTAGAAAGCAATCAATTGTCCTTATATTATGGTTAGGCTTTATAATTACAACTCTCATTATTTTTATTTTGTCTTTGAACTGTCTATTTTACATAGAAGAAACATGACAACGAGAAGTTTAGTAAAATATTACGTATATCAGCTAAAATGCTTATGTTCTTGTACCTCTTTTTTATTTATTTAATGATACTATACAGTATAATAACATTCAACACTATTCCAGCTATAAAAGCTATATAATGCTTGCATTTATTTGTGCGGGAGTGCGGCACCATTGTTATGTTGGCAGCCCTGCAGGCTTGGTACTGTGTTGGCGCAAGAGCCTTCCCCAGGCAGGCACAAAGCCACGCTCCAATCCAGCCGATTTTTTAATAGCAGTTTTTTCACATTCTCAACGATGAAAATGTCACAGAATTGGGAGACAGCGATCTGTCTAATGATAATGAGGGCCCTGACTATATCAAGGATTCAGGTAGTGAGAAGGAGGGGAGAGTGACAACGATCATTTGAGCCCCTCTGCCGGGTCTGCCTAAGTTCACCGTAACCTCTCGCTGCTCACAACACTCTATGCGTATAACATCCGAGCCCAAACCACGAGAATCATCTGGGAGGTAAAACTCTTACACAGAAAACGGGGGAGGAAAGATAGGGAATTTTCCAGAGAGAGGGCACGAGGCTGCAGTTCGTCCCCACCGCCCCTCCCCGTTGATCAGACAACAAGTACAGCGGCTACATCTCTGCTCCGCATCAACAGCACTCGTTGCTGTTTTATATACTTTGATGACTATAATATAGGGTATATTACGCAAAAGAAAAAGTCATCCAAATTGATCGGGAGTTTATCAAAATCAGCGGAAGCAACGTAGCAAGGGCTGCCATGTTTATCAGTGTGAGTCAAGGACATGAGGTGCGAGGAGCCGTCAAGGCTGCCAACATAAACTTTTCCACTAGCTCATTTATGCAGTTTTAGGCACTGATCCACTGTTTTTCCTGGTGAAACAAGTTTCATATATAGATGCAATGCAATACAATGCAGTACAATTATGTTTTGTACTTATATAAGAGTACAGGCATTATGTACCGGCTTGTTGAATTCCATAATATATTACCGGTATAGAAGAGTCAGATAAACATTCTCAGCATATATCTCTATAAAAACACAAAGTAATAACGATAAAAGCATGTAACAAATGCTTGAAATATATCGGAAATAAGAACTAGTGGTCGGAACTGACGTAGTATGTGACTAGACTTTTTGTCATCCACAGGCCGTTAAGTGGCCCCCTGCCAGCCATGTTGCCAGATCACAGAATAGTCTTCCTATTTTCTTCAAGACCATATCATCTCATTCGTAAATATGCACACCAAAATATGATATTCTAAGAATAAGTTACAAGATGCATATATCAAAATGCCGGAGATTACAATATAATTATGATAAAATTAAAATTAAATATTTCGCTATGACATCCCCAGACCCGGGTGAGGATCAGCTGGCAGGAAACGATGCTCGCCTATGGACACTTGGAGAAGGCTCTCGTACCCCGCACACACATCATTGCTTATGTTATATTTTTGTTATTTTTTTGAGACAATAAAAATAAAAATAAAAAGTCCAACCTGACATAAGGTGTTCTGTCACTTAGGTCAACACTGTACGGGTTAAAGGAAAACTGGAAAGAAGCAAATTTTTCAGTAGAGAGGTTTAAAGGCGCACGGTTTAAAAAGCCGCGCGCCCTTTAAACCTCGAGGCTCAGTGAATCTGAGCAGATGCTGGTTTGTTTGTTCCCTCTCTCAGCCACGCTCTCTATCACTCTTGAAGTGTTATATGACATAGCTGGTATCTGGTCCCCCATTTTGCAAAGGTACTAGTCACAAAAGGGTGCTAGCTGTCAGACGCGCATGGACAGTTTGGTGAACTACAGCCAGCGTTCTCTCCCTCTGAGCCACTTTATGCCTTGATGTCCTCGGCATGGTGGTGGAGGAGGTAAAGAGTGTGAGGTACTGAGGTAAATCAATCCTGCGTTGAATAAATGGTAAATGGTCTGGAGGGAGCAGGAATGGTGGAAGGCTGAGAGACGAGCAGCGACACCTGGCTTCTCCCTCTACTCCCTGACAACTGAGGCCTTGAGACGACCCTCTGTCTCACAGAGAGGGATTGAGAGGTGCCAGTTTGCCTATGCCAGTGAATATCATAAAAAAGTTTGTACGGATATTTTTCGGGGGGAGGGGGGGGGAGAAAATCAGCCATAACTCTTTTATTTTTTCTGCTTTCTTAAAATACTTTGTCACAAGCTTGCTCAAGTGTTCAACTACGCATGAGAATTTTTTCGAACATTTAGATTTTTTTCAAAAATATTCGTGTGACGCTCCCCTTAAGAAGTACAGTTTCCCTCATAGAAATGTAGAAGTTTAGAATGGACTAATGAGGAGGTGATATCGGCACATAATGTGCACCAATTGAAAGAAAGACTGGATAAATGTAGATACGGAGACGGGACCACACGGGTGTAGCTCAGTCCCGTAAAACACAACTAGGTAAATACACTGAGCACTCAGGCGTCACTGATAGCGTCTTCAGGCAAGGGCTGCGTTAAAGGTACGGTTACACTAGCCATAGCATGCTCTGGACTCCAGTGATCCAGCTGGATTTTGTCCGCCTCTGGACGATTTGGGCTGGAGTCCAGTGAACTGTCTGGACGAAAGATGTATCTAGCCAGGAAGATATATTCTGTCCAGTGGAAGCCGTCCAGTGACGAACAACTGTAGCTCTATGTTATACAGTTTACATATTTGTGATATATATTAAGAAAAAAAATCACAACTCATTTATATTTTAATAGTAAACGTAAATGACACATTTTCATAGCATTTAACAATAATATAAGCATTTTTTTGTTATTGTTGTTTGTTATATCATCATTTGATTACTGCTTTCTTGACAAGTTTTCGTATCAGCGCGCAAAGAAAGCAAGGCCTCCTAGCAACTATGAGAGAGAGAGAGAGAGAGAGGGACTGCTGCCGCCGCCAGCAGTCAGGGACTCAGAGCTGCGTTCAGTAGGGTTCCCCCGCACTATATGTATCGTCTCTTCCCTACTGAACGATTCACAACACATTTTGCTACCAAGATAGCAGCTGTCGGCATTTATCGCAATGGCTATTCTTATTCTCGCAGAATAACTTGTGATGCCCCTGTATTTGATGTAGCAGAAGTTATAGCAGCAGGAGATGAAATATTAAGGAGGCAGGGAGAGGAGAGAAAAAGGAAAGGCTTTTTTTGGCCTTTGTTTACATACATACCTTATTGTGGCGCGAGCTGGCAACTCGGCGGCAAACCACCTCCTCGAGTCGGTGTGCGAGAGAAATACGTAAAGCAAAATGTACGGTGAATTCAAAATACGTACCGTACGTATTGCCCTACTGAACGCACCCCAGGCTGGGGTATTGGCGGGTGTGGTTTGTTTTGACGCCGTTGGTGCAAAAACAGTAAGGGCGCAGTAGGGCTGTAATATGAAAAAATATTGAGATTGAGAATCTCCATCAGGAGTATAGTGTAACCACTCGTCCAGAGATCCTGATGGATGGCTGGATGCTTGTCCAGCTGGATCACTGGAGTCCAGAGCATGCTATGGCTAGTGTAACCGTACCTTAAGTAATGCAACGCTAACGGGTGCACACGGAGGTGCACGGTGACATCAGCATAGAGTATCTAGCGCAAACCCCTGCAGTACACCCCTGGGAGGTGGATCGCTACTGAGTTGCCAGCTCGCGCCACAATGAGGGTATGTAAACAAAGGGCAAAGGAAAACTCTCTTCTTCTTGCCTCCTTAATACTTAATTTCCTGCTGCCATAACCACGGCGATGTGGAAGCTGGCGACGAAGTGGATGGCACAGAGGAGGTGGAAGATACTGCAGAAAACTCTGACAATGCGAACAATGTGGGACAATTCGAACTTCAGTTCGGATTATGGAAAGTTGTTAAAAAAATCGAACTGGGCCTAAAACAGGTTGAATTATCCGAAGTTTGAATTATACGGGTTCGAATTAGAGAGGGTATACTGCATATGCATATATATATATATATATATATATATTATATATATATATATATATATATATATATATATATATATATATATATATATAATATATACTATATATATACACAACTATTCGCCAACTTACGACCTATGCATCTTAGGGACTGTTCGACTTTACAAACCGGCAGTAAATGGTGATAATTGTGCAAAAAAAAATATAATAATAATAATTTTCATTTTTTTTCTCTCATTTGTGCCTATAGCGCCTGTAGGCAGTGACTAAGGCCCGAATGGTAGGCCCTGAAGGTTCACTTTAGGGCTGTGATGGTTGGCCCTCGCCCATGGTGGCGCAGGCAGGATTTTAACAGTGATGCCTGTGATTAGAGGCTCATGCCGCACCCTTGTGTCCTCCGATGCACTCGCAATCGAAGGTAGAGTTAATGAGCAGGGCATGTGGGTGTTCTTAGGCCACTCGATGGTGCAGAAAGATTTTGGTTCTCATCGGGGATCGAACTCGGTGATACGATGGTTATAACAGTGAACAACGAAAATGTTGATAAAAATAGACTTAACCCTTTTCACGCCGCTATAAAATAAACTAATTATCAACTCTCTCGTGAGAGTGGATTTGAAATGAAAGGGCTTGTGTCTCAGTTTCCTATCAGCAGGCAGCCTGTGAGCGCGGACTGTCGTCCCTTTAAAACGTTGTCCCGAGCTGGCCATACTGGCCATATGAAAATTATAATGGTAGCGTTGGAATCCTCATAAAAATCCGCTTTTATTGGCATAAAACCATAAAAAGTTGACTCAGGAAGTTTCGAGCTACGAAGTGGTGAACGTAAGTATTCTTATTTCTCTTTACTCAATGTTTTTTTCGGAGTCGGTAAAAATTTCCGCTATTTATTTGCATTTTTTGTTATTTTTTTCTTTCATAAGGCAGAATAATCTCTTGCAAAATCAATATATAATAATGCCAGGAAAAAAGAATACACGTTGGTGAAATTGATAACATAAAAAAAAATTCGCCGCAGTCAGGCCATTTCGCGGGGCCCCTTAGGGAGCCCCAGACGGATGTCGCAGTGGACGGAGAAACTTATTAAACTTTTCGTGCGTGAGAGGGTTAAGACCAGTTTATTTTTTTATTTTTTATTTTTTACCATTCTTGTAAAATCTGATATTTCTGTAAAACTTTGATTTCTTCTATAATTAAAATTTTCTTGTTAAATTTATCAATCTCTTGTAAAAATTGTAACTTCTAAAAATGTATCTATCATGAAATCAATTTGAATGTTTAGGATGTACAAATTGCATTGAATTTATTTTTGAGTGAGAACTGATCTGTGTTTCTGCCATCCCATGTGTTCGGAAGAGGGTCTTATGTGTGAAAGCAATGTGAGTAGAGGGCAGAACCCTAACTTGGCATGTCTACATGGGTCATTTACTAGCCTTTACTCCCTATACATTTCACATTAAATTTCCCAATGTAATTGCATTTGAAAAAGTTCTGTCAGACATCACAAAATTTTATGGCTAATCATTAACAAACATTCAATATGCTTTAGCACACATTAAACTTTTTAAAAACTCATACATTCTTAGTAAATCAATTTCAAGATATCATATTTTTAAATTTGTTTCATAAGTTTGTATTTGAAACTTACTTTTTTTGCAATCTACAATTGCCCTACCATCTACTGGTAAAATCACAAAGCAAACACTTTGTGGTAGTCATACGAAAGGGTAACCAAACTTATAACATGGAGGCCAGCAAGAACACCTTATAGATGACTGACACCATCCAACAATGAACACCTGTCATAAGTTCTGGTTCAGACATCACCAGGAGTAAGGAAGCTCAGCCTGAGTGGTTGCTTCTTTGCAAATCTAAAAGAGTGCAAGTAGTACAAGAAATTCAAAATTGATTTAGTCAATGTCATGTTATCCTGCTTGTTGGTGATTGAGACACACTTAGGGAAAATTTATATAATAAGCACAGAAGGAAAGCAGACATACGATGTTTTACTCTTTTCCTAAAGGTGTAAGGAGTTGGAGCATCAGGTGCCTCAGATAGTCTCCGTGTACTTCTGGGGGTTCGGGTGTTGTCTGAAAATATATTGCAAATTAGCAATAGCATTGCAATTTTACAAAAAAATATTCGTGCTGTAATGAAAACAAAATAAAACAAATGTAAGTAGCTACTAAAAATTAACTGCATCAATAAGAAGCACTTAATTTCATAACATAAGCAAACACAATGAATTATCTTACAGAAATACCTACTTCACAAGAAATACCTCCCTGTGAAAACAATTATTACACACTTTTTGTAACTGAGTTCGGAGTCTTGGGAGTACTTGGGGTGCCAGGATTCTTCTTAAAGGCTGAGTGGGGGGTGTGAGGAGTTCTTGGAGAGTGGCCTGTCTTGTGAGCAGAGCCAGCTTTTTCCAACATGCTTCTTCTTTTCTTTGGAGTTTGAAATCCAAACAAAGTGGCTGGTCTGATGTGGTTTTCTTCATTTTCAAGCAGTTCTGATAAGAAGACATTGAAAAGCTTATGATTAAAAGGAAATACTTGTTTTCTTTCATAAAAATATTTTCATTACACCTGTATTTAAAAAAATAAAAAATAAAAAATAAAAAATAAAAACAATTTTTTTTTACAAAAAAATAATAATGCAACAAAAACCATGCTTAGCTGCCAGTCCCTATAAAAATGACAGTAAGAGAATATAAAACAGGGGATGGGCCAATTTAGTTCGGGAGGTGTCTTGTTACTCTCTTGAAAAAATTGAAGTCGAAGGAAGGTGGAAAAATAGAAACAGGAGTTTTAGAGTTTACCAGTGAAGGGGATGGGATGAAAGAGTGAAGATACTGGTTAACTCTTGCATTAGGAAGATGGACAGAATAGGGATGGGAAAAAGTAGAAAGCCTTGTGCAGCGAGGCCGCGGGAGTGGGGGAGGATGCAGTTAGCAAGTTCATACGAGCAGTCAGCATGAAAATAACGGTAGAAGATAGCAAGAGAAGCAACATTGCGGCAGTAATTTATAGATTAAAGACAGTCAGTCAGAGGAGGGTGTTGATGAGACAAAAAGCTTTTGATTCTATCTAGTTTAGTAGAGCTGTATGAGTGAATCCCCCCCAAACATGTGTAACATACTTCCTTTTTGGGGCCCAGATAAGGCCCCTATACAGAGCAAGCAACTGGGAGGGAGAAAAAAATGGATGCAGACGCCACAGGACACCTAACTTCTTAGAAGTTGATTTAGCAAGAGATGAGATGTGAAATTTCCAGTTCAAATTTTAGTAAAGGTAGTGAAAGAATATTCATTGTAGAAGGAGACACTTGAGCAGCGTTTCTCAACTGAGGTTCCCCGGAACCCTAGGGTTCCGTGAGAGAGTTCCGTTAGGGGTTCCGAGAGAAACCGATATTTTTTTTTTTTTTTTTTTTTACATCACAAAGGACTGGCCAAGGGCACACAAAAATGTGGTAACACAAAGCCTGCTTAATTGCCAGTCCCCAAAAAAGGACAGTAAGAGAATAAAGAAAGTGGTGTGCGCCAATTTAGTTCGGGAGGTGTCTTGTTACTCTTCTCTTGAAAAGATTTAAGTCGTAGGAAGGGGGAAAAATAGAAACAGAAGAGAGTTCCAGAGTTTTCCAGTGAAAGGGATGAAAGAGTAAAGATACTGATTAACTCTTGCATTAGGAAGATGGACAGAATAGGGATGAGAATGAGTAGAAAATCTTGTGCAGGCCACAGGAGGGGGGGAGGCACGCAGTTAGCAAGTTCAGAAGAGCAGTGAGCATGAAAATAACGGTAGAAGATAGCAACAGAAGCAACACTGCGATGGTGATTTAAAGATTTAAGACAGTCAGTCAGAGGAAGGAGTTGATGAGACAAAAAAACTTTTGACTCAACCCTGTTTAGGAGAGCTGTATAAGTGGATCCTCCCCAAACATGTGAGACATACTCCATACATGGGCGGATAAGGCCCCTGTACAGAGCAAGCTACTGTGAGGGAGAAAAAAAATGGATGCAGATGCCATAGGACACATAACTTCTTAGAAGCTGTTTAGCAAGAGAAGATATGTGAGATTTCCAGTTCAGATTTTTAGTAAAGAAAAAGTCCAAGAATGTTCATTGTACACTACCCTCCCGAGTTTCGCGCTTGCCTTCTTCCGGAGGCATAGCGCGAAACTCGCGGATCGCGAAACTCGGGTATTATAAACCCTGTAAAAGTGCTTATTTAGTCCGGTTTTTTTTTTTTTTTTTTTTTTTTTTTGGTGTGTGTGTGTGTGTGTGTGTGTGTGTGTGTGTGTGTGTGTGTGTGTGTGGGTGTGTGTGTGTGTGTGTGGGTGTGGCCTACAGCGCCGTTAGGCAGTGACCTCCAGGGGGGGGATGGTAGGCCCTGGAGGTTAACTTGAGGGCTGTGTACCTACCGTATATTACAGCTTATAAGACTCACTTTTTCCCCAAAAAAATATCCTGAAAATGCCCCAAGCCCCGTCCACCCAGCAGTGAATGGGTACTGGGTGTTAGCCTAGGGTTTGTGACCCGTTCCCGGGGTGGTGGCTTCGGCCAACACTTCGTTTGAGAAGAGGAAGGAGGAGAGGAGCTTGAGATTGAGCTTGAGTTGGGAGTCACCCAGCAGATGCGGGTTTTGGTCTGAGTGAGTGAGCCTGACACATATCTTGTCAGCTGATGGTTGTGTGACAGTGTTATACGACAATAACACTGTCACAATGCCTTCCTCTCTTCTCTCCTGTCTCCTCCAGTACCTCCAGAAACCACAGTACCACACACGTCATGGTTAATCACTTATAATGGAGTATTTTGTGGTAAATAGTAAGGTAAGGTGCTACTTATTCGAGGTGCTACCTATCTTATGCGACACCGGCTGTTCCTGTAGAGAAAAACACAAACAAATGGAAAAAAACAAAGCAAAACTACATACAGCTATACTAAGCCTATTATTAGACTATACTAAGCAGAAAGGAAGGAAGATGTGTCCCGTACGTCTCTTATGGGAGGCGGTAGCAGAGTGGTTAGCGTCAAGATATGATAGCGTCAAGATAATGAGCGGACTGGACGCATGTGCAGTAGAAGAACCCTCCCTTCAAAGGCCCCGGGGAGATGCAAGACCTTACTGGCTCCCAGTCTGGCTCATGAAGGGCCCAAAATCTTCAACAGCCTCCACAAAAATGTGAGAAACATCACAGGGTGCTCTGTCAACACCTTTAAATATGGACTGGACAAAATACTAAGGGACAGTGCCGGATAAACCCTCCAGTACCGGGTTACACTGCCAAGTATAGGACCTCCAACACCATACCAGACCAGGTGGCCCTGTTAGACAGGGACGCCAGGACTGGCAGCAGCGGTGGACCCCCACGGACTGTGAGGCTTTGCCTCTTAACAAGACCAAGTAAACCAAGTAAGCAAGTAATGTCAAGCTCAAGCACGAGCTTGACAGACGACCTACAAAGTGATACTAAGCAGAAAAGGTTACAAGAAGAAGTCTCAGAGTGGCGTTCTCAGTGATCCGAGTTCGATCCTTGATGAGGGCTGTAAAATCCACTTAAAATCTTTCTCTGCACTGTTGAGTGGCCTAAGAACACCCACATGCTGCCCATTAGCTCTACCTTCGATTGCGAGTGCATCGGAGGATACAGGGGGCGGCATGAGCTCTAATCACAGGCGTCACTATAGAAATTCTGTCTGCGCCACCACGGGCGAGGGCCAACCATCACACCTCAAGTTAATCTCCAGGGCCACCATCCCACTCCTGGAGGTCACTGCCTAACGGCGCTGTAGGCACACACACACACGGGATGATAAGAATTTAGGACTCAGCGCGAAACTCGAGGATCGCGAAACTCGCATAGCGTGAAACTCGGGAGGGTAGTGTAGTAGAAGGAGATAGTTGAGTGTCATTGAAGAAGAGGGGATAGTTATCTGGTAGGTTTTGTCGAGTAGATACGTGAAGAAATTGGGTTTTTGAGGCATTGAACAAAACAAGGTTTGCTTTGCCCCAATCATAAATTATAGAAAGATCAGAAGTTAGGCGCTCGGTGGCATCTCTCCGTGAATCACTTAGTTTCTGTTGAGTTGGACGTCTAATAAACGACGTTGAAAAATGCAGGGTAGAATCATCAGCGTAGGAGTGGATAGAGCTTTGAGTTAGACTTAGAAGATCATTAATAAATAATAGAAAGAGAGTGGGTGATAAGACAGAACCCTGGGGAACACCACTATTGATAGACTTAAGAGAAGAACAATGTCCGTCTACTGTAGGCTAATGAGTAGGCGTCTGCAAATAGGCTAATCATATGTAAATGCATTTTTTTGTCATTTTTGTGTTTAATTTCATATTCATAATTTTACTATACACGTACGGCATATTCTTGGAAAATTCTTGGGTATTATAATAAGTCTGTTAAAAACCTGTTATATCATTTGAAAGTATAATAATCATAGGGAATATATTTAGCGACGTCTATACGGCGCCAGTGTGAAACCGCCTTAAATGGTCAGTGGACAGTAGCTGTACGTGACAAATTAAGTATCTGTGTACCCAAAAGACAACCACAGGTTTCACATTAGAGAAGCAAATTTCATTATCTAAATTGGCTTCTAAAATAACATTTCATTGACCCATATATTTGTTCATATGACATTTTGCCTTCATTTATCTTATGCCTTTTCAACAATATCAATAAACGATTAAGTTATTGTTGTAGTTATTATCTGTTTTCATTTTGTTTATGTGTTATGCTATTGGATATTTATGTACTATATTTTTTTGTGTTTACAGATATGGTTGATGTTTTTGTATGTGAATGAAAACCTCCGTATGAGGTTTCCTGAACAAATAGTTTGACTTCAGTTATATATTTTTTTTTTTTTGCATTGTCAATAAACTTAAGAAAAACGTAACTTATTTATTGCTTAAACCAGTTACCAGAAGGAAAAAAAATATATTGTTTTCCTTATAAACTTTAAGTGTATAAAAGAGAAAGACAGATATTAATAATGATTTGTAAGAATTTTTATGTAGGGGTTCCCTGAGACATGAACATTATTGAAAGGGTTCCACAAGGGTAAAAAGGTTGAGAAATGCTGCACTTGAGTATCATTGAAAAAGAGAGGATAGTTGTTTGGAGGGTTAAGTTGAGTAGATAGGTGACGAAATAAGAGTTTTAGAGGCTTTGAACATAACAAGTTTTGCTTTGCCCCAATCATATATTATAGAAAGATCAGAAGTTGGGCGCTCTGTGGCATCTCTCCGTGAGTCTCTTAGTTCCTGTTGAGTTGGACGCCTAATGAACGACGTTGAAAAATGCAGGGTAATCATCAGCGTAGGAGTGGATAGGGCACCGAGTTACAGCGTAGGAGTGGATAGGGCACCGAGTTACAGCGTAGGAGTGGATAGGGCACCGAGTTACAGCGTAGGAGTGGATAGGGCACCGAGTTACAGCGTAGGAGTGGATAGGGCACCGAGTTACAGCGTAGGAGTGGATAGGGCACCGAGTTACAGCGTAGGAGTGGATAGGGCACCGAGTTACAGCGTAGGAGTGGATAGGACACTGAGTTGGACTTAGAAGATCATTAACCCCTTGAGACCCAGAACGTAATTTCCATTGTAATTTGGGTACCATTAGACAATTTTTAGTGAATATAAGCAATTTTTCATAAATATGACCTGTTTAGTATCCTTGTCCACTAACAAATTTGGTATATTCAGTTACTTTTCGTATTTTATGGCTACTAACAGACAATTTTATATAGCAAAGAAAAGATCTGGGCGTGAAGGGGTTAAGGAATAATAGAAAGCGAGTGGGTGATAGGAAAGAACCCTAAGGATCACCACTATTGATAGACTTGGGAGAAGAACAATGACCATCTGCAGTAGCTGCTATAGAACAGTTAGAAAGGAAACTTAAAGTAATCGTACAGACCATTTCATCATTCCTGATTTAATGTAGTTAAAATATAGTCATTTCCGAGTATATCAACAATATGTTGTCACTTTTGCATACAGTCATCCGTTTTTAAATAATCCGCCCAAACAAAATCTGTAAATTTCCCGAGCTTTCAAAACGCTCCTGGCGATTAGCACATGGCTCAGTGACGTCACGGAAGTGAGGAGTGGCAAGCTCCCCCCCGAACAGTAGCACGTAAAAAATAGGCAATAAACATAGCACTTGATGAATTTTTGCTGTTTCTGATAGATCACACACACACAGCTGTTCGCCTGCATTGTTTTCGTCGATGGTAAACAAACATGGCTCCGACACCCAGGCAGGTTATCGCTGCTATACACATACTTATGTATTGTTGAACTAGTGACAGAAAGGTGTGACCTTGTTTTTGTGTTAGTCATCCCTTAGCTGGTTTTCTATGGTGCGACATTTTAAGATAGTATATTTTACCACATACATTTATATAAGTATTGTGATATTATTTACTGTTAATTATGATGTCATTTTTATTTCTTAGATACTAGAAACTGTTTGTAAGTAAGAAGTAAGGGTTATTAATTAATTGTATTGGGCGCTGTAGATTTTCTGGATAAAGAAGAACGAAGAAACAAATCAACCCGCCTTTTGCTCTCGCCCCTTTGCGTCTTATATATGAAAATTTGCCACAGATGTTGAAGCAATTCAATATTTTGTTGCCCAGACCCCGGGGGGTGAAGACTTTAAGGACCTCTTGTGAGTAATTTTGTGGCATACAGACAGACATAAGATGGAGAAATTACAGAAGTCGAGAGCTGCTGCTAAAGGTTGGGTTTCCCGACTGTCAAACCAGCTTCTGAGCTTATTACAAAGGCCAGATGTCAGTTTTTGAGCTTAGAAGTACAACTGATGACTTTGATTGACGCCTGTCTAAGCTAGATGAAGTGCAGTCAGATTTAGAAATGGAGTTAGAGTGATTGCACTTGAAGAAGACTTAGATGTGGCAGCTGACTTCAGATCTAAGGCTCTTATACACAGGATCAAGGCCTCTGAGAAATTACAAGATCTGCTAAGTACTAAGGATGTTGCTGATGCTTGTAGCTCAAGTGGCGGAGCCTCTGCTGCACAAGTAAGGTTGCCTAAGTTAGAACTTCCAAAGTTTAAGGGAGAAGTTACAGAATGGCAGTCCTTTTGGGACCAATTTATGTCTATTGTTGATGATGCAGACATTCCTGTGATTTTTTGTGCAAATTTAGTTATTTAGTTTCACTGTTGGAAGGAGAAGCTAAATCTGTCATATCTGGTCTTTCTCACACAAGCGCCAATTATAAGACTGCTTGTACACTACTGAAGGAGAGATTTGGAAGGCCTGAGAGAATCATATTTGCCCATGTTCAAGCTCTTTTAAAAGGCAAGGTTCCTGTGAAGGCAAGGGGTCTTAAGTACGTGTCCCAACTCTGGAGTCTACCTGACGAGCTACTGACACACATCAGACGTTTAGAAACATTGGGTGTCACTGGTAAGCAGTGTGAAGTCTTCCTAACACCAATCATCCTATCCCGTCTTCCAAATTAAATACGACTGGAGTGGTCTCGGAAAGGTGCTGGACGTGAAAGTGACTTGGATTGGCTCCTGCAGTTCCTGCAAGAAGAAGTAGAGAGCATTGAACGTTCGGAGACTTTCAAGGATGTTACTTCAGAGAATTTAGAAAGGCAACATGCACCTGAAGAAAGAAGGAATTGGTACATGAAAGGGTCAAGGGAGAAAGGGTCTTCTGCTTCAGCTCTTCACGCCTCGTCTGAAGCTAACTGGCTTACTTGTGGGTTTTGTAGCAAGAGACATAAATCAGAGAAATGCTTTGAAATATTGAAATTAAGTGGAAGGGACCGTGCTGATAAAATTCAATCTGCCAGTTTGTGTTTTAAGTGTTTAAGTATAGGGCATATTGCTAAGGGATGCTTTGGTAAGTGTGTAAAATGTAATGGTAATCACAATATTCTAATGTGTGGCATTAAATTTAATTCCCCAGGTTTAATTTATCCCCAGGTCGGACAGTCTTCAAGATGTCGACTCGAGGTGTCTTGATACTTCTTCTAGCCTTCTCTCCTTAAACTTCTGCAACATTCGCGGCCTTAGATCTAACTTTCTCTCTGTTGAACATCATCTCTCCTCCTCTAAACCTCATCTTCTTTTCCTCACCGAAACTCAGTTGTCTGTGAGCACTGACAGCAGACCTTTTTCTGTCTCCTCTTACTGTCTCTATTCTTATTTTAAAGCCAAAGCTGGCTGTTGCGTAGATGTGCGCAATGACATCACTTGCTCTCGTGCCCACGGCCTTGAATCTTCCGAATTTTCTACCATCTGGCTTCGACTTCAATGTCACTCTCTTACTAAATTTATCTGTGCTGTATATCTCTCACCTAACTCCTCTGACTCTCCTCTGACTATGTAAAATTCTTCGACTATTTAACATCAAAAGTGGAGCACATCTCATCTCATTTTCCTTTAGCTGAAATTTCCATTCTTGGGGACTTCAATGTTCACCACCAGCTTTGGCTATCATCTTCTTTCACTGACCAACCTGGTGAACAAGCCTACAACTTTTTTATCCTCCAAGACCTAGAGCAGCTGGTGCAGCACCCTACCGTATTCCTGACCGCCTTGAGACATCCAACATCTGATCTTTCCTAACTACAACCTTCTTTTTG